>CM060945.1:881200681-881800681 GCA_030765085.1 Allium cepa
CGCCCGTGGGCGAATTTTGAAAATGCGCCTGAAGGCGAGTTTTGAAAATTCGCCTTCGTCTACCTGGCAGAAACAGGCCTATGTTTGTAATTATTTTCAAAACAGGGTTATTTGCGTTATTGTTTTCAAAAACAAGTCTATGTTTGAAAATTTTCCTTTTATAATATGTCCAATTGACTTCTATGTTTCGTTCTTCTATAATATTTTCTTTTGTAGCCAAGATGCAAAAATGCTTGTGCGTGTTACATAATAATACATAACCATACGACACATCAAAGTTGGTTCACTTAAAGTAAGAAAAAACTATATTTTAATCACGATTCATATATGTTATTTAGACAATGCAACCGGATTAGAAAAAAAACTCAGATGGAATGAAATAATTTCTTTTATTAATTTTATTGGACGAACAACTTCGTTATCTAGACTTTGTTGAGTCATTACATCCACTCATTGAAATTGAATAATTAATAATGAAATGGATTTTACTCAAAAGAACCTCAAATATCTATTTAATTACCTATTCTTTTGCTCTCCTTGTTTTGCTTAATATTATCTATTACTTTTTCCTAATAAAGTAATCACGTGCCTGCCTATTAATCTGTTATTTATAACAGTTAAGCATAAGAATTTAAAACTCTCCTATCAATTCTAGATATTTCTTCCTCTCTCCTTGGTTCTCTCATAAGTTTTATTATATTATTTTACATTCAAGTCAATATATTTAAATTACTTAAGTGATCAAAAAAATTAAATTTTTAAATAAATCCAGTTATCTAATAACCATTGTTTGGTGTAATAGGTCCTAATAGATGATAATTCAACGTGTTGTATACTACACTTAAATTGATAAAAAATTTGTATAACTAATAATTCATTCAATCCATATAACTCAAAATTTCTATAATTTACAAAATATCTTTAGTTCTCTTACATTATACGAATTCAAGTTTACATAATTTATTTCTTTCTAAAAGTAGTATTTAATTACAAAGAAAAATATACATTAATTTCTTTCTAGAGGTGTTATTTTATTGTAAACAAGCATATACACAATATTTTCTTTCTAAAACTTGTTTTATGACTAACATATTCAACATTTTTTCTGTTTAAAATTTATAAATCAAATGAATTATTTATCATTAATAAAATTTATTTTTGTAAGAATAATATTTAATTATTGATGATGAATAATGTAGTTTGTTATTTAGAATAACGGGGAATGTTTTCAGTTAATACATTTTGTTAAAATTTTAAATTTTAACTATGTATATTCGTAATTTGCATTAATTAAAGGAGAAAATATATAGCATTTTAGCTCGAAATTTTTTTCTTTGGTATTTTATTGTCTTTTTAAAGCAAACATTAATCATTTTTTGAAAAGTTTTTATTATATATTAAAATTATCGAGGTGTGAAACAACGATCTAAAAACCAAGTTATAATTTTACATAATTAAATAACTATACGATTTGTAATGTGTTTTTAATCAACGTTTCTTTTAGCCGTTAAATATATCACTTAGATTATATAATATATTATTTTTGATGTTGATATTAACTGCAGGAACTTTAATGCATAAAAATAGCTTGTAATTGCGAAAGGCACATCATTTTCCTCTTTCTAATTCCATTGCTAAAGAATACCATAAATTTTTACACTATACTTTTTTTAATATCAGACTTTTTAAGGACCTATCAAAGACATTATTTTTGATTTATTTTCACGGTGGACAACCGCCGATCAACGCCATTTTCTATGGCGATCAACCACCGAACAACAGTTGTTTAGTGGTCGACGGCCGTGTAAAACATTGTTGGTCGACGATTGTTCGTCATGCAAAATGAATTTATGCGGTGGTTGATTGTCGTGTGAAATGAGTTTGGTATTACAAAGCACATAAATTTGTTGCATTTTTTTTCTGTGGTATTAGGAAGGTGTCTTTAGTAACACACTAAAAATATACTGATTCATGACTAATAAACATTTATATTTAGGTATTTTGTCTTTTTTAAGTAATATTTGAAATTAAATCATGTATCATTTACCTTTTATACAAATGTACTAAAAACTAAATGTTAAACTCAAAATTTATGTATCTAAATATTTATATGTTGAACTTTATAAAAAATATTAATTTTGAAATTAATCAAGAATACTAACTTTTATCTATTTTCTTAACATATATTAAATGGTAAAATATAATAAATCAATATCAAACTCATTATTATCTAAAAAATGACAATTTAATTATTGTTTAAATATAAAAATCATAACTTGCATGACAATACTTAAAATCAATAAACTTAGTACATAACTTAATTATTTTAATAATTTGCCCACAATAAATTCAATTCTTTGAAAATATAATTAATTTTTCAAAACATACTGCGTGCAACGCATGGGTTACGCACTAGTTAGGTGTATATGTTCAATAGATACCTTTCATTCATGGTAAAAGGTAATACCGAATCTGTTTCTTTCGTATAACAAATCAAGGTGAAAAAATTGTTCATATAGATTATACTTCTAACTTACTAGTTCATTATTATTCTATTACATCTCCGTTGTCACGGGATTATATTTTTCTTTATATACATAAACCACTTTTGAATTCAAGTGTTATTCTCAATAGAGAATATAAGCGTTAATTCTTGGACTTTGAAACTTATCCCTCATTTTATCCAATAGTATAAATGGGTTTATGTTTGCTCATGTATAGATATGACATATCTTTTTATATTCAAATAATATACCTAACCAAGTAGGTAACGTGAAGACTAAAACTTCAGTTAATGTGATTCGACTATTGAAAATATCACAAGTGGTACTTGCTTTTCATGTGTAGTGAACTAATGCGAACTATTTATATGTTTTTACATGTAACAGTTTCCAAGTTCAACTTTGTTAGATTGCAAAACCAAATGTTTTGGTTTGTGTATATTCAAAAATTTGTAAGCTTTGTATATGTACATGATGGTTGCAACAATTTATCTATTTAATTTAAACATAATTTAAGGAGAAGTTATATATAAAGTTGGAAAGAAATGTAAATGTACGTATAAATGTTACTTTGAAAAAAGGACCCAAAGTTCATGTTTTTTATTGAGGACCAGAATTTCAAATTTTGTTTCATATAAAATGTATCATTTTATTCGTTAAATTATTATGTCGTATTGTTTTACATATAGTTCACAACATGACAATCATAATTAAGCGTCAATACTAAGATTTGGACATATATGGAGACAACTATTTATCAAAAATATTGGATGCTGAAATCCATTTGCAATCTCTGCTTAGAAATTGCTATCAAAGATGGTAATAATATGTTCCATTAGGACAAAACAAATGCTTTAATGTTTTTATGATGTCACATTCATGGTAATTTTAAAATAGAATATTTAATTGAAAAATGTCATCTCCATCTATGTGTTGGAACTGGCTAATTTAGCGACGGGTAAAATAGATAAATTTCAAAAAAAAATCCTGATTTGGATCTTAATTCCCCTATGAATCTATTAATTAACATTAGATTCAATTTACGTATTTTAAAATAAAATCACATTTTATTTTAAATATTTTATATTTAAATAATTAATTGTATTAATTAAATTTATTTAATGTTTGTTTTGAATATATCATATGCATTCATTACATAACGTGATAACATAAGATATACATCATACTCAAAATATATTATAAGTGTGATGTGTGTATGTGTATGAATTTAGTTATTTGACTATGTTCTATCATTTAGGTATGTAAAAGGTCATATTGTTATTTATGTGGTATAACGTAATAGATCATCAATGTGGTAAGTGTATAGTTAATAAGTAGTTAGTTTTTATCACCTTTGGGTATGAGAAGGTCACATGGACATATAGGATGTAAATTGCAAAAGCAAGCATACGTATGCATGCATGTGTATACATGTACATATACATATAAGCATTTACATTTATATCGTATATACATATATATTATACTTTATATATATTATACTTTATATATTATACTTACGTACAAATATGATAAATAATTCATACGCATATACATTTAAATATATTATAAAATATATGTTTGGCTTGTATGCACGTATTTTACCCCACGCATGCGCGCACATATACATACATACATACATACATACATACATACATACATATATATATATATATATACTGAAGAATTTCTCTCGTACGGGGAGAGAAACTACCAATAGATGGCGATGCGATACAGGAATCAGGTAAAATATTCTTGCAATAAATTTCCGATTTAGGATATGGAAATCAAGATCTTATCAAGATCTGGATCTAGATTTAAATTCCAACACTGATTCAAAACCTTGCCTCATACAGACGACGGTTTAAAAGCAGCTTGGAAACCATATCAAATATTAAAAAGGGACGCAGAGTTTGCAGAGATTACACATAGACTCTGGGTTTTTGACTCTATTGGGTTTTATGTTTTTTTTAGATCAATCTCTTAACGCACGAACCAATAGTATTTACGGAAGGATTAGAGACTCATGGAGTTTGTTTGGTTGAAGTTGCGAAGGAGTGGTTACCAGAAAATGGACAAAGGCAGTTCATGCAGTTAGCAGAACGTGGTTGCATCGAGGAAATTGTTCATGTACTTTTGCGGTTATGATAACTGCCGACTGAGAAGAAGGCACATTTTGGTTTCCCTAACGGGCTATTTAAGCTTCATACTTCAAACTAGTGCAAGTATGCACGTTATCAAAAAGACAACAGGACATAGTGAAAAGATGTAATGGACTAAAAGGAATTGGGCTTAATAGAATTATCTGATAAACGAGTTGAAGGCAGATATGGTGAACAAATTCAAGTAACTTGGATAGCTACGGAAATTCATCGAATAATGCTATGACCAATCCCTTAAGTTGTTAGGAAATATGATGTATAAAGATGTATTTTTATTTCTACAGTATATAAGTCTGTTATTGCTAGGCCATGTTATGTGATTGTACTTTGTAATTTTATTAATAGCAATAAAAGGAACTCATTTTCAAAAGAATATATATATATATATATGTGTGTGTGTGTGTGTGTGTCACATACATACATATATGTGTGTGTCTAAACTATATATGTGTGTGTCTAAATTATATGTATGTATGTATGTATGTATGCATGCATGCATGAATGTATTATCGTGAAGTTATAAAATTAAGTTCATATAAATCCATATATATACATAAATAAGAAAATGAGTTATGAAATTAAATTTCAAATTTATCTCTTTAACTAAATAAATATCAAAATATCTTGATTTAAATTAAATTTGACTTGGTCAAATATTTTGAATTTAAATAATATTGTACTATTTCAATTAAGATAATGATATTTATAAAAAATTCAAATTCAATTTTTTGATATTAAACCAATGGTAATAGTATCAATAATTGATACAAATGTTATAATATTGAACCAAATGATAATGGTTTCGACAATTTTAAATTGGAACAATATACATCATACATACAACATACATGATAGGTTAAATTTAAAATATTCAATGGCAACATAAATATATAAGTTACATACATTAATTAGGGTTAGATGTGAGTATATATGAATGTATAATATAAATATGAATATGTTTTTGCAGATCCAGCCCTTCATGACATCTCGATTTGTGAATGGACTCCTAGATTTCTTGAATCACCATACGATGTTGCTAAAGTTGAATGAACCACTAGGTTTTAATTTTATTCGACATTGTATAGGTGAAAAAGAGTTCAGCAAAGAGGGGAAGCAAGAAGTAGCCAACCAAAAATGAAGAAGGTAAAAGTAGACAATGAATGCGGAAGGCTTGGTATTTGAAGAGAAATGAAAATAAAATTATATGGGATCCTAAGTAATATGAATAAATCTGATACAAGATAACTAACTTAAATATGTAGATAAATATATAAGTAATGTAAAGATATGATCACACCAGAATTTTTATACCGGTTTACACTTCTCATCATACGTCCAGTCCCTAAGCTCTCCTTAGGGATTTTACCATCCAACAATCCTCATTTCACCTAGAGGAACAAGTTTACAATTTGCCTGAGCAGCTAAATAGGACTTCACATAACTTTAAAACAAAAGCTTTGCTATTTATTTCAAAATGTTCTTTATAACATCGATAAGTCAAGTTTGAGTACGCCGTTCTTATACCATCCTTTGATGATTGTGAATTGAACGTGCAGAATTTTGGTAGCAGGAATTAGTTTTGAACACTTTTGATTTCACAAAGAATATTAAGGATTTAGAGACTAGAGAGCCAAGAGTTGAAATCAAAAGAGTGAATTTGATCTATATTTATAATGTTAGAAAAGATATTCTAAAAGGGTATAACTATTTGAAGAATCGTATCCCTTAACCAAAGATATAACCTTTCAGTAAATAGACGTCCTTAAAACATATAGCAATTTTAGGCTTATCAAATATCTGACTTGTTCAATCAGATGTTTGACTTGTTCATTCAGACGCCCGACTTATATGCTAAAAAATAATGTAAAACATTGTCAGAAGTTTAGTTAAATATCCTCAGATATCCAAATATGTCCAGAAAAGAACACATTTATTTTCAGCTTGATTCAGACGACGGCTTATTTAATCATATATATGGTCAATTATATAAAAAATAGTTTGAAAATAGATCAGTCTTCTGGTTTACATACCTTAGACATCAGGTTCTTGACTAGAAAAAAATTAGTTCAATCTATCCTCGATTCAGATGTCTGGTTGGTTTGATCAGACGTCGAATGCCCTAATCAGAAGTCTGGTTAAACCAATTAGACATCTAAATGGTTTAAAAACTAGGCAATTTATTTCTTAGATGTCTGGATAATTGAGCTAGACATTTGATAATTTACAGGAATATATGCTGGGAGTTTATAGGCTAATTTTGATATATTTAGATGTTTGAGTTTTATATGTCATACGTTTGACTTCGGGAAAAATTCAAAAAAATTCTTTTTGAAAATTTTTAGTTCTAAAACCATTTCAAAATTGATTAATGGGTACTTATATGTTTGTCTATCATCAAAAGACATTGTACAAGTTTTCTAAACTTACAAATACAACTTTCTCTTGATAGTTGATCTTTATTGCCCGAGCACATCGGTTAGTTGTTTTTCCTCAGTCTTCAAGGTTGAATCATCCTGTAATGGTTAACTCATGCAATTTCATAAAAATATATAGTTGCCTCATCAAAACTCAAAAAAGGCAGGCTTTAACATTTTTCTTTTTTTTGATGATGAAAACTATATATGTATATAAGATATAAAAGAAGTATATGGTAATAATTTTATTCCTCTATCATTAAGCCTAATAATTTCTCTCTCTTTGAAATCATCAAAAACATAGTAATCATAGAAGAAGAAAACTTTACGTAGGCGAATAAATAATCATCATAGTACATAGATTAAAATACATAACAAATATTTAATATGAAATGAACATTCATTAATCACAAGATAACACAATGTCAACACACATAAGCACAACACCAACATATTTAATTGTTCACAATCCCAAACATCAAATGACCAAACCATTGTTTCAAGCACCATAAAAAACAAACAACCAAATACATACAAGATCAAATGATAATATCGACAATAAATCATTGAACAACAAGTGAAAATGCCATGAAAACATTAAAGTACCAAGATGCAAAACCATCCCAAGTGCACAAAAAAAAGATAAAATGTTATGATACGTAAAAAAGTGTTAATATTAAAGAGTGTGTGTATTTTTGATAAAAGAATTTTACTTATAACCTAAAACTTTCATTCTTATTGGTGGTACTTTCTTTCATTTCTTTCCCTTTCAGTTTCTATTCTTCTTCACTGTCACTCTTGTCATGGTCATTCTTTGTATGTGTTCTATTCTAGATGATGACCCAGTGTATGGAGGATTGGGGATGAAGGATTTATAGGGAGAGGAATTGTAGGTGAAGGAGAACGAGACTTACTTGACAACTTCTTCCAAATCTTACTTGAGAAATTATTTATTTTAGAAAGTTATTTTTCAATATTTTCCTTCCTTGAACTATTCTGGAAAGTCGCTTTTCTAGTTTTTGTCGGTTTTGTCAAAGAACTTGAGTTTTATAAAGTTGAGGCAACTTGAAGTGGGATATATTAGAGGAAATGACTTTTACGAGCTCAATACTGTCATCACTACGATCACTCTCTTCATCACTGCTTTCTTCATTGTAAATTTTCCCTTTACTTTACCAGAAGTTGTTGAAGGGGTTTGTTATTGAAGGTGTTGCAAATATTCCTTATAAAAAATATATAAAGGAATCATAGCCGGGAATTTCATAAGGGCAAAGAACTTTTTCCCGGCATACATTACTTCTTCGGCATCATTATAAAAATGGTATATTTTCCGAAAGCATTAGATGAGTAATATAAGGTCTGTAAAGGATAGTTTTTCTTGAATGGTCAAAGGTCAATAGTTTTTCTTGCAATAATTTAGCATAATTTATTTCAATATTTCTAACAATTGCTTATAAGGCGTTATAATCTATGTCATAAATTTGTTCGTGACTTTCGGTCTAATGGATGAATGTTTTTATTATCATATATTCTAGCAATCATGGTCTAGGCCTTTAAGTCTTTTGAAGTTGCATAGGTGACTTGGTTAATCTAGAAATGATGAACCATTTGATTACCTCTTCTATTTTCGGTGTCAACATCACACAACTCTATTCCCTTGTACCCAATCCTAAGAATTTGTCCTAAGTGGTTATAATGAAGCTTGATTACTTTACTATGAATACTTGTCCATAAATACCCTTTTTATTGCAAAAATCATTAAATAAATCATTATCAAATTCACCACCATGGTCATTTCTAATATTCTTAATTTCTAAAATTTGCAAATTTTGAATTCATTTTGCAAAAATATTAAAAAATTAAAAGTATCACTTTTATGTCTTAAAAACAAGGTCCGTGTATACGTGAAAAATCATCCACTATGACAAACACATATTTATTATGGTTAAATGACCTTACTTTAGTTAGTCCAAAAAGGCCCAAGCGAAGCAATTCTAAAGGTTGAGGAGTAGAAATAAATTTCTTAGATTTGAAAGAGGATTTTATTAATTTTCCTAGTTACATTCATCTCATAAATTATCAACCTTGAAACTCATTTTAGGAAAATATTTTATAGATGATTTTTAGAAAGACAAAATCTTTTGTGCCATAGCTAAGGATCGCGATCATTAGCTTGAAGACACATATCATTATTACGGTTAATTTTCATATTTAACGTAAATAATTCTTTTTCTAATACCTTTAAAAGTCAAGTTTTATTCCGAGAAAAAAATTATATTTATCTTTTTCAAAATAGATTGTAAAACTTTTATCATAAAGTTGACTTATACTAGGAAAATTATGCTTTAAATGTTCAATAAGTTGGATATTTGTAATAAGAGGAGAGTTAGATATACCATTATGGATGACGTCCCTCATGTCAATGAAATAGCCTTTAAAATTATCTTCAAAGGTGATGGTGCCTTCATTCATATATTTGACATTTGTAAGCATATCTTGATTCCTTGTTCTTTCTTTAGAACATCCGCTATCAAGAATCCATCTCTTATTTTTATTTCCAGGTACCTATTAAAAAATAAGACTTCGAATTGATACCCGCTTCCTGTGGTTGGGTCCTAAAAATTAGACTTTAATAAAACATACCCAAGAGGGTTTGGTGTTTCCCTTTAAAAATAAACTTCCACTAATATGGATAATTTCCATAAATTCTTGAATTTATTTTGTTTTAATCAGATTGTTGTTAGTCTTTGGCATCCATGCTTTTATTATTTTTTCTTTGTTTTTAGCTATGGATTTATCATGACTAAGTTTTTGCTCTTTTTAATTTTGGTGTTTAAAGAATTATATTGGAGAAGATTTCCTTTTATTTTTAACAAATACTAAACCTCTATTATTTGAAATTAGTTTTGAAATATTTATGATTTTAGATAAATTCTCTCTACCTTTATTAAAGTTAGAAACATCGGTAGAAATTTTTTCATACTTATTTTTAAGGTCCTTGATTTCACTATAAGAGAATCAATAATAGAACCCAATTTATAGTTTCTTTAGCCAGTTCGACATTCTCATCTTCATAAATTTTATGTTCACTATTTAGAGTAGTGATTTGAGAAGTCAACTTTGCATGGTAATCTTGTAATTTTTTGAGTTCTTCTTCAAAACAATTTTTTCCATCTCTAAGAATTCCAATCTCTAACTCAGCTCTATTTAACTTTCCAATAGTGTCTTTATTAGTCTTTTTGAGAATTTTAACTTTTCAAGCAATTGTAAATTTATTTCAAACAAAAATTCAAAAGAAAATTTTGAACATAAATCATGGTTAGTGGCCATATAGCATACATTGTTTTGCTCTGAATCGCTCTCACTATCTAATGAAAAAGACAAGTCTGAATCATCCCATTTTACTTGAAAAGCTTGTTGTTTCTTTCTATATTGTTTGGCATTCTTGTTTCAAAGCTTTGCTTTTCCTTTTGTAAATTCAGTCTATCCTTCTTAATATGACTGGTTTTATTGCATTCGCAACATTTAGCGAGGATGAGTTATTGTTGCCAACACACTTGTTTTTACCATATTTCAAATTCTTTTTATATTTTTTGGCAAGGAACACAATCATCTTCCCCAATGTCCGAACCATCTTCGGTTTAGAAGGCAATAGTTTCCGTTCTTGAGCTTGAGTTTGTTTGGCCAACAAATTCACTTATAGGATATTAAATTACCAATTAACTCCTCTGGAAGTGTTGAAAAATCATTAGCCTCTTCAATGGTCAACACCTTCCATTCCCACTCATCCATCAAAGAGTTAAGAGTTTTTTGATACTATATCCAATTTTAAAAAAAATTCTTCTAAGACCATTAAAGCATGAGTGGTATCTTGAATCCTAGAGTATATACCAATAATGGTTTCGTTTGATTGCATTCTAAAGTTTTGAAATTGATTCTTCAGCATTAAAATTTTTCTTTACTTAACTTTATAGTTCCTTTATGTGTGACTTGTAAAGTGCGGCATGTATCATATGCAGTTTTGCAAATACTATCTCCATTAAATTATTTTAGTCTAAAGAGCAAAATAGTATATTCATAGATTTTTCTTTGTTAGTGGCATCATCTTTTTATGTGTTAAACCATGTGGAATACTCTGTGGTAGGTATGATATATTCAGTTTGTGTAGCATTTCATATTTCATACCCATTTGCTTCCTAATTAATCGACAAGCATAGTTAGAGACAATGAATTGTGTTTGTCATGCGGTGGATTAACGTTTAGCAAATGTGGCGATTATGTTATCCATATTACTATGGTTTAATGAAAGCCTACTTTGGTACCAAATGAAATTCAATAGGATCCTAAGTAGTATGAATAAATGTAATAAAGGATAACTAACTTAAATATGAAGATAGATTAATAAATAAAGTAAAGATATGATCACATCGGAATCTTTACACTGCTTTGGACATCCTGTTCTACATCCAGTCCCTAAGCTCTTCTTAAAATTTTTACTATCCAACAATCATCATTTTACCTAGAGGAACATGTTTACAATTTTCCTGAGCGGATGAATAGGGCTTCACATAACTTTAAAGCAAAAGCTTTACTTATTGACTTTAAAGTGTCATTCATAATACAGATAATACACCATTCCTACAGTATCCTTTGATGATTGTGAATTGAAATTGTATATATTGGAAGCAAAATATAGTTTTGAACACTTTTGATTTCACAAAAATATACTAGATATTAAAAGACTAGAGAACTAAGAGTTAAAATCAAAAGAGTGAATATGACCTATATTTATAATGTTAGAAAAGATGTTTGAAAAGATATAACCATTTGAAGAATCGTATCCTTTAACAAAATATGTAACCTTTCAGTAAATAGATATTCTTTCAAAAATGTAACTGTTTTAGGTTTATCAGACGTTTGACAAATGTATTAAAGTATAATGTAAAATAGTGTCAGGCATCTGAATATATTCTAGTAAAGAACACATTTATTTTTAGCTTGATTCAGACGTCTAACCTATTCATCAGGCATTGGGTTAGTTATATAAAAAGTAGTTTGAAAATAGATTAGACATCTAGTTTACATACCTCAAACGTCTAGTCCTTAACCAAAAGAATTGGTTCAATATGGACTTGATTCAAATGTCTGGTTGGTTTGATCAAACGTCTGATGCCCTAATCAAACATCTGGTCAAACCAATTAGGCGTTTGAACAGTTTAAAAATTAGGCTACTTATTTCTCAGACGTCTGAATAATTAAGCCATACATATGATATTTTACAGGAATCTATCCCAAGAGTTTATAGGCTAATTTTAATATATTCAAATGTTAGAGTTTTATATGTCAAACAATTGACTTCTGCAAAACAAAACAAAAAAAATTCTTTTTGAAAATTTTCAGATCAAAATCCATTTACAAATCAATCATTGGTTACTTGTGTGTTTATATCATCAAAGAATATTGTACTATTTTTCTAGACTTAAAAATACAACACTCTCTTGATAGTTGAGCTTCATTGCTTGAGCACAACAACTAATCGTTTTTCCTTAATCTTTAATGTTGAAATATCCTACAATGATCAACTTGTGCAATTTCATAGAAATATATAGTTGTCTCATCCAAACTCAAAAAGGTGGGAATTAACAAAAAAGACCTTCCACCTTCCTCTCTTCGAGACTCCTAATTAACTCTTAGTTAAATCTAGATTAAACATCTAGACTCCTTCTTTTCCTTTCTTTGGTTAGCCATACATGGTCATGTACATGGACCAAAAAATCCCAAAACCTATTAAGTAATTAAATAAATTTAAAGCATGTATATCTATATATATATATATATATAAAATTGGACTTGCTGAAGACGTACCAACACTATACCAACACCTAATTAAATTGCAAAAAAAAAAGGATTTTTCGATGCCCAATCGACGTCGTTGCTAAAAGATTTTTACAGCAGTTCTTACCTCAATCACAGATTCATATATATTTGATGAGATTTACGTCACGCGCTTCATGCATAATGAAGAGGGCTGAATTTTTTTTTCTACAAATTGTATTTATTTAATACATTCAAAAGGAAATGATTTCCACATATATTTTGTCATATTTTTCTGTTGGATTAGAAAATTTATTTTTAAGTTGCAATATCAAATTTCTTGTGAGTTTAAAATTTTATTTATATTATTAATTAATAAAAATTTTTGTAAAGTAGTTTATTTGCTAGATTATATTTTTAAGTGATATTAAGACTTAATTAATATTTATAGAGGAAATTTTGAATTCGTAAAAGAAGCTTAATTGTCTGTCAATGCCCGTTTTCCCATACGCTTTGAATCGACAATAAACCACATATGTCCAACTCAAATTGTACGAAAATACGGAACATGAAGTGTAATAAAGAAAAATACACAGAACAGAATCTCACTCGAATGGAATAACGTATATTATTGAACAAATATCTTTACGGCGGAAAACTTTTAGACACATATATCAGAGTCTAACCTAAATTCAGCCTGGACAGTTATAGACATCTGTCCTTACAATTGCTGACAAACATCAAACAGAATACGCTAAGTACAACGGATAATAGAATATGCTCATATGTATGATGAATATCTCCAGCTCTCCTCTGGAAACTCCAACCGTCTTCGACTAACCTGAAACTACTCGGATCTGACCCGAGTATTGAAAACACCCGGATCAGGCTTGATAAACCAGCGTGAGAAAAACTCAATAATAAATGATAGTGTCATATATCAGCCTTTTTATAAATCCTTTGAAATAAAGAGTATCTCATAAGACCACGCCCATACATAAACACAGATGGGTTTTTACCTTATGATAACTAAAACACTTTTATATCAAAACATTTGATATTATTTCTAATGACATCTATTCGAAAACATTTTCAAATAAACTTATTAATCTTAGCCGAAATTGTTACCATTAGTAAATTCCAGCATACTAGGCTATACAAACAAAACCGTAGGTTCTTATTGGAGAATGGATTTCCATACAAATGACCAGACAAAGGATCTACCTTTCAAAATGGGTACACCTCTAGATGGATGCCCCGAGAAACCATCACACAGCCTCTCTACCAACACAAGACTAGCCTACCTCTATAACTAGATAGTACCGAATATGTCATCCCCCTGCCGTTACCGACCTTTAACCGAGCGCTCGTTTTCCATACACCACATTAGTTTATATCCCGAATGTCATAGAGGGATGAAATATATCTAGAAGGGGATGATCATACCCTACTTGGGAATGACCCACTTAGCCTTGCTGCATGTAATCCTGTTTCGATCATTTTCGGTTTGATGAGGCTTGAGGTAACGATTACCTTTTCACAAAGCACAAATCACATCTTTGAATGCCACATTGCCATTTCCGTTGGCTACTAATTGCCTTCAACAAAAATACAACCCTTGAGCTCGTACGTCTCAAGGAGGGTGTTAAGCTAAGAGAAGTTGCCTTCTCCGCCACCACTGATGTACGTTTGTAAAAAATAATGTGCATAATCTTTAGAAATGCAATGTCAGATAAACGTCCATACAAGTTGTCCAAGAACAGGACAAACCGAAGGCACTCTCCTACTACCACTGGTAGCGAGTAGTCCTTTCAATCCGAAAAATCTCCATAATGAGGAGACCACTGCTATATATAACTCTATAATGGGTGCGACCCCGAGCAAATTTTCACGCTATGAAGATCCACGGTCTTCAATAGTCATCATCTTCAACATGTCTTTACATTCGAACATATACATTGGTTCGAAGTGGTTTTCGAATAGGAATTATCCAAATCCGACCCCAGTTCCTTCGAAGCCAATTATCGATTCAAAAAATGTTAATTTCATATGTGGATATCAAACATCAATTAATTACTTCATCTTTTATTTAAATCAAATATCTTTCTTAGATAAATTCTTTTCAATTTATTCCATTTTCTTTTCAAGAGTATAAGGAATCATCAAACCTCATTTATGAAATCATTTGGTTCATTTAAACCTTTCTTAAATCCTGGAATAGTTCTAAATCATTTTCTCTTTTAGTTAGGAAAACGTTTCCAAATCATTCATTAAATCTTAATCAAAGATTTTCTTTCTTAACTTTTAACTTAGGAAAAATATTCCCTTTTTATAATATCAATTTTCAAAACATCCATTTAATTTAAAGGATTATTCACTGTCCAAAATCATGAACGTAATTCCTTTAATAAACTTCCACATTTAACTTATCAATTTAAATTGATTTCAGATTTACAAAATGGTGTTTATAAATTCCATTTTTATTTTATAAACTTCCACATATAAAATTTCTTTACTAACAAATTCCATTTATATCTCACTTATAAGTCAAAATCCAATAATAATTTAATTACTTATAAAACTCTTATTTACAAATTCATTCCTTTAAACTCTTATTATTTATAAAATCCATTACAAATTCTTTAATTTCAATTGTAAACCCATATATTGATTACAATCCCATTTCTAATATTTATAAAATACTTTTATAATTCCATTACTTTTATTTATAAAATATCAATTTTATAAATCTTATATCCAGACCATTTATAATAAATTCAAAGAATTTATTTCGTTTCTTTTATCTTAGAAAAAACTTAATTATGATCTTTTAGAGCATCCGAGCTTTCCTTTCGATATGTTCCACCCCTTGCCTAAGAAGAGAAAATATAGGTCAGGTAAGTTCAGGGCACTGGTTGCTCCATTCCTAACCTTAGTTAAACACCTTATTTTATCTTCTAGATCTCACAGTCGGGACAAATATACTAGTCGTTCCCGCATTACTCAGTTTGTTATTATATTCAATCTTCTTCACTTATTGTTTAAGTGGTATAAACAATTCCCCTTTCCCAATTATTCAAACTCTCATTAAAACTTCCAAATCATATTTAAATGACTTAATTATTCTTTTAAAATCATTCACAAAATATATAGGAAAGAATTGTTAAGTTTAAAACTGCATTTCAAAAGTTATTTCAAACTGATGCGAAAAGCCTTGCGAAAAGTGTTGCAAAAAGCATTTTAAAAGCTATATTTCTTCAAGATGACTTTTATATCATTTAGAAATCCATATTTTCAACTTAAATCTCTTTTAATACATTTTAAAATATTTTTAGGATTTATTTCATATTTTTAAAGAATCTAAAATATCAATTTTAAACTTTGGTCACTTTACTGCAAAAGCGCGATTTTTCTGGAAAATTGTTTTGAACATATTTAAAATATACAAGATGAAATCTTTGTTTTCTTTCTTTATTTCTTTATACATATTTAAATGTTTATAAAACATTTCTAACTCATTTTAAAACTATTTTCAAAAGATCCAAGCATTCCATATACACCATTTCATTTTCAAAAGGAAAGCGCTTTCCTTTGTGCTTATCGACGTGTATTAACGTGACTTGGTAAAACAATTTAACAATCATATCAAAAAATCAATGCTTGATGATCAAAGCATATATAAGCATCCATAGCAATTATAACACAATATCAAACATGTATATATATAAATAGAGATGCTAAATAGAGTTTTCTCACCATAAACCAAAGCGATTAACTTCCTACCAACATTCTAATCAACCAACACTTCACTAATTAATTCCTACTCCATTGAACACTAGCAAATCACACTCTCTCCCTTCTAATATCTTGGCCGAGGCTTGAGATGGAGGTTGGCCGAAAACATAGAGAAGAAGCGGTAGAGCTTTGAACTTGAATTTCCAATATTTAAATCCGAAAAATAGATCATTTTCTCTCTTATTTTTGGCTCTCTTACTATCAAAATTTGTAAAACTTACTAACTAAAAAGTTGTTGCAAATTCTTTTCTCTTGAATTTAAAAAAAGAATCATTTGAATAGAAGTGGTCTTGAAGGAGATATGATAGAATGAAGAAGAGGTGTTGTCGGATTAACAAAAATGAAGCCTGAAAATGCACTTTAAAGAATTGAGTTTCAGGTATAGTAAACCTCAAAACTAGGAAAAGTGATTAACATAGAAATTGTAGCAACTGAAATTTTATACGATTTTAAAAAAAGATTTTCTTAATTTAGGTCTGCTATAATCAAAACAAAATGTCCTATTTTTTGGCTTAAAAACTGGGCCAGAAAATGCACTAGAAAGAAGTGAAATTTTGACATACTTATGCTAAGAACTGGACTAATTGGTCAACATGAAAGTTGTTGCCAATGGAAAAGCACATGATTTAAAAAAAAAAATTTGGTTCTGTTTTGAAGAAGATATGGCCGAGAGAACGGAGGTAAAATGTGGAGAAAAAATGAATTTGATTTGATGAGAATAAACATTGATTTCTTTTGAATATTTTATAAATATTTTGACATTATTTCTTTCTAATTTTTTCTATACCTTGAAAGCCATTAAAGAGAAGAGGAAGAAGATGAAGAAGCTTGAAAAAAGAAGATGAAGAAATGTGAATGAAAGTGAAGAAGGGGGTGGATATTTACAGAAAAAGAAAGAAAGTGGTAATTTACCAAAATAACCACTTACCAAATTAACAAACTAACCTTACTTCAACCTAAAGCAATCTCCACTTTTTCAATACTTAACGTCACCTTTCACATCTTTACTTTATGTCTTAATAGCTTACGAACTAAGCTAAGTAAAATAATAATTATGTTGGCTTTTGATGTGATATTGATTTGATGTTTACTTTTGACTTTTCTTACTTACTTTTGTTAATTCTTACTTACTTTTCTTAATGACTTCTAGAAGTTTTCTAATTTTATTTAGTAAGAGTAAACATGTTTAGTGAATTAATTAATACTTTCACTATTTGAATATATATTCCTATATAAGAAAATAAAGGTGCGGCGACGTTGCGACAACTTTTAAATGACAAAACGTTGATTTTTGACAAAATGTTTTACGGTCACATTTTGACGTTTTAGTTAAACTATTCATTTATGTAAACCAAATTTAAAAATAAATTTGTATAATTCTATCTAAAAATATAAACACTCATAAATTAATTAAAATAATTTATTTAACCATTGAAACTCACTTTTCTAAAATCAGCATTTTGTCACTTTTGTCTATATAGGCAAATGTTACTATTTTTGTGTATACTTCCCTTTTCAAATCCTATCTAATATTGTTTGAATCATATAATCTTACCTATTTTATATATAAAATCACTTTAAATACTATATTTTAAAGTGGTAAAATTCTGGATCGTTACATTCTCTTATACTTAAAAGAATTTCGTCCTCGAAATTACCCAAACAAACGTTTACCTAAAACATTTATCTTTAAACTTAATTCTATATAATATACACAGATCATCCATATGAAATATCTTATTCGATCTCCTATTCGAATACACAACTTCATTTTCGAATAAGTATCGATCCCCCAATCCTCTAGTGCGGACTTTAATTAGTCTCTTTACTCAGAAACCTTTGCTTTCCTTACATAGTGCTCAACTATGATAGAAAACTAAAGTACCAAACGAAACATCCTCATCAATGTTCTTCATAAAGAATCGAGTGATAAATTCTTTTTCGGATCAGTGTAAACACCTCAAAGTTCCGAACTCGAATCTTAGATCAAAATTGTGTGATGAGATGATCTGCATATAACATATGTATTTATTAACCCTCAAAACTTTCATAAACTTTTATCTTAAGCTCAGACACTTTATAAAGGTTTTTTTTTATATAGTCCCTTTAATTATTTATTTTCATATATTTTTATTAAAGGAATATATTCCAAAGAAACCATTTTTCACTCAAAAGATAATTTATCTTTATAAAAAGTCTTCCCACAATCTTTTAACTCAGTATATTTCCTTTAACACTAATATTATTTATGAACCGTTATAAATCTATTATTTAAGTTTATTACATCTTATAATTTATGTAAATCAATCACTTTTAAAGACTTAAGTCCAAATTCTTAATTAATGTTAGAATTCATTAATAAAACATTTTCCAGGTTATAATTTCCTTTTTGAAGAGTCATTATTTTAGCTAATAGTTCATGAGTTAAATCTACATTTCTATGATATACCTTTACCCCCTAAGAGTATATACAAATCCCAAATTCCAAATTGATTTTACTTGAATCCGTCTATGTAACAAATTTAGACTTTGTTGTAATTTACTATTATTTCAAATTCATAAGTTATAAAACTTATTTCTTACTTAGTACTATTGTTAATTTTCTAGCTTTGAAAAACAAATTTTAAAACCACCCGTATTTAAATCCTTATACTCTTAACTCTTAAATCTTTTTTCTTTATAAATCAGATTTATAAATTATCCTTATCTTATTTTATTTACTCAAAGTATTTCATAATGGTTTATCTTTTACCAGAATATTCCATAAATTCCTTAGCTTTGAGATTGGTGCGAGTCAAAAAATTTCAACCGTCCAAAATCGTTGGAAATTCCGCTTTATTTTAGCAATTCCAAATTTATCTTTACTTTAAACACTTTTATAAAGATTACTAATCAATAGTTCATATTATTTCATTAACTTAGAAAATTATGTAGATCGAGTAATTCTAAAACAATCCAAGGAGCTAGATACTACCAATAGTATCATATATCCTCTTAATAAGAAGAGTAATACTTAAGGAAAGTGCTTACCATCCGAACACATCTCTTGTTCATTTTTTGTTTATTTTTTAAGCCAATCGAATTAGTTATCATAAAATACCTCTTTTTATTTGAAATAATAACATTTTCAAAATCCTTTAGAGATTACTTTATGAAACCTATTTTATAAATTTATCTTATATTAATTAACTTTATTTAAATTACCACAATTATTTTAACTTACTCGAATTTTAATTCTCATTCCTTAAGCAAATCTTATTATCAAACACCTTATCGTCAAATCGTGAAACTTAATTTACAAGGTATTTGTACTTGAACTTTTAGATCAACAATTGATTAGTTTATGATAGTATCTTAACATTATCATTTCTTAATTTATTATTTTGGAACAAGTATTAAAGATCTTAATTACCTTATCATATTTCTTACTTATCGATGAAACATCTTATAATCAAATTGTGAAATTCTAATCATAAGATGTTCATATTTAAATTTCATTAATCCCGATTTCTAACTATACAACCAAATATATACTTTACAATCAAAATATAATCCTTGGTAAAATTATTTCATTTACCCTTTTTTTTGAAACAAAACCATTTTTATAAAATTAACAATTACGCGCTCGCTTATATATATATATATATATTTATATATATATATATATATATAACACTCTCATAACTCATTCTAGGGTGTTGCTAACCCAATCTCTAATGAGTTACTCATCCTAGGATATTACTAATCCTATCTCTGATGAGACTTACCCCTATCAGGCTTCGGTGTTCGCTTAACCAAAAGCTCTGATACCAAATGTCAAGGCCCGTTTTCCCGTACCCTTTGAATCGACAATAAACCCACATGTCCAACTCAAATTGCATAAAAATACGGAACATGAAGGGTAATAAAGAAAAATACACAGAACAGAATCTCACTCGAATGGAATAACATATATTATTGAACAAATATCTTTACAGCGGAAAACTTTTAGATACATATATCAGAGTCTAACCTAAATTCATCCTGGACAGTTATAAACATCTGTCCTTACAATTTCTGACAAACATCAAACAGAATACACTAAGTACAGCGGATAATAGAATATGCTCATACGTATGATGAATATCTCCAGCTCTCCTCTGGAAACTCCAACCGTCTTTGACTAACCTGAAACTACTCGGATCTGACCCGAGTATTGAAAACAACCGGATCAGGCTTGATAAACTAGCATGAGAAAAACTCAATAGTAAATGACAATGTCATATATCAGCCTTTTTATAAATCCTCTGAAATAAAGAGTATCTCATAAGATCACGTCCACACATAAACACAGACGGGTTTTTACCTTATGATAACTAAAACACTTTTATATCAAAACATTTGATATTATTTCTAATGACATCTCTTTGAAAACATTTGCAAATAAACTTATTAATCTTAGTCGAAATTGTTACCATTAGTAAATTCCAGCATACTAGGCTCTACAAACAAAACCGTAGGTTCTTATTGGAGAATGGATTTCCATACAAATGACCAGGCGAAGGACCTACCTTCCGAAATGGGTACACCTCTAGATGGATGCCCCGAGAAACCATCACACAGCTTCTCTACCAACACAAGACCGGCCTACCTCTATAACTAGATAGTACCGAATATGTCATCCCCCGGTCGTTACCAACCTTTAACCGAGTGCTCATTTTCCATACACCACATTAGTTTACATCCCGAACGTCACAGCGGGAAGAAATATATCTAGAAGGGGATGACCATACCCTACTTGGGAATGATCCACTTTGCCTTGCTGCATCTAATCTGTTTCGGTCATTTTCGGTTTGATGAGGCTTGAGGTAACGATTACCTTTTCACAAAGCATATATCACATCTTTGAATGCCACATTGTCATTTCCGTTGACTACTAATTGCCTTCAACAAAAATACAACCCTTGAGGTCGTATGTCTCGAGGAGGGTGTTAAGCTAAGAAAAGTTGCCTTCTCCACCACCATTGATGTACGTTTGTAAAAACCAATGTACATAATCTTTAGAAATGCAATGTCAGACAAACGTCCATACAAGTTGTCCAGGAACAGGACAAACCGAAGGCACTCTCCTACTACCACTAGTAGCGAGTAGTCCTTGCAATTCGAAAAATCTCCAGAATGAGGAGACCACTGCTTTAGAGCTATAATGGGTGCGAACCCGAGCAAATCAACAAGCAGTCCTCATGCTATGAAGATCCACGGTCTTCAATAGTCATCATCTTCAACATGTCTTCACATTCGAACGTATACATTGGTTCGAAGTGGTTTACGGATAGGAATTATCCAAATCCGACCCCGGTTCCTTCGAAGCCAATTATCGATTTAAAAGATGTTAAGTTCATATGTGGATATCAAAAATCAATTAATTACTTTATCTTTTATTTAAATCAAATATCTTTCTTAGATATATTCTTTTCAATTTATTCCATTTTCTTTTCAAGAGTATAAGGAATCATCAAGCCTCATTTATCATATCATTTGGTTTATTTAAACCTTTCTTAAATCCTAGAATAATTCTAAATCATTTTCTCTTTTAGTTGGGAAAACCTTTGCAAATCATTCATTAAATCTTAATCAAAGATTTTCTTTCTTAACTTTTAACTTAGGGAAAATATTCCCTTTTTATAATATCACTTTCCAAAACATCCATTTAATTTAAAGGATCATTCACTGCCCAAAATCGTGAATATAATTCCTTTAATAAACTTCCACATTTAACTTATCAATTTAAATTGATTTCAGAATTACAAAACAGTTATAAATTCCATTTTTATTTTATAAACTTCCACATACAAAATTTCTTTACTAACAAATTCCATTTATATCTCACTTATAAGTCAAAATCCAATTATAATTTAATTACTTATAAAACCTTATTTACAAATTCATTCCATTCAAATCTTGTTATTTATAAAATCCATTACAAATTGTTTTCTAAATTTCAATTGTAAACCCATATATTGATTACAATCCCATTTCTAATATTTATAAAACACTTTTATAATTCTATTACTTTTATTTTAAAATATCAATTTTATAAATCTTATATCTAAACCATTTATAATAAATTCAAAGAATATATTTCTTTTCTTTTATCTTAGAAAAAACTTAATTATGATCTTTTAGAGCATCTGGGCTTTCCTTTCGATATGTTCCACCCCTCGCCTAAGAAGAGAAAATATAGGCCGGGTAAGTTCAGGGCACTGGTTGCTCCATTCCTGACCTTAGTTAAACACCTTATTTTATCTTTCTAGATCTCACAGGCGGGACAAATATACTAGTCGTTTCCGCGTTACTCGGTTTATTATTATATTCAATCTTCTTCACTTATTGTTTAAGTGGTATAAGCAATTCCTCTTTCCTATTTATTCAAACTCTCATTAAAACTTTCAAATCATCTTTAAATGACTTAATTATTCTTTTAAAATCATTCACAAAATACATAGGAAAGAATTGTTAAGTTTAAAACTGCATTTCAAAAGTTATTTCAAACAGCTGTGAAAAGCCTTACGAAAAGTGTTGCAAATAGCGTTTTAAAAGCTATATTTCTTCAAGACGACTTTTATACTATTTAGAAATCCATATTTTCAACTTAAATATCTTTTAATACATTTTAAAATATTTTTTAGAATTTATTTCATATTTTTAAAGAATTTAAAATATCAATTTTAAACTTTGGTCACTTTACTGCAAAAGCGCGATTTTTCTGGAAAATTGTTTTGAACATATTTAAAATATACAAGATAAAATCTTGATTTTATTCCTTTATTTCTTTCTACATATTTAAATGTTTATAAAACATTTCTAACTCATTTGAAAACTATTTCCAAAAGACTCAAGCATTCTATATACACCATTTCATTTTCAAAAGGAAAGCGCTTTCCTTTGTGCTTATCGACGTGTATTAACGTGACTTGGTAAAACAATTTAACAATCATGTCAAACAATCAATACTTGATGATCAAAGTATATATAAGCATCCATAGCAATTATAACACAACATCAAACATGTATATATATAAATAGAGATGCTAAATAGAGTTTTCTCACCATAAACCAAAGTGATTAACTTCCTACCAACATTATAATCAACCAACACTTCACTAATTAATTCCTACTCCATTAAACACTAGCAAACAACACCCTCTCCTTTCCAATAGCTTGGCCGAGGCTTGAGATGGAGGTTGGCGGAAAACATAGAGAAGAAGCGGTAGAGCTTTGAACTTAAATTCCCAATATTTAAATCCGAAAAATAGGTCATCTTCTCTCTTATTTTTGACTCTCTTACTCTCAAAATTTGGAAAACTTACTAACTAAAAAGTTGTTGAAAATTATTTTCTCTTGAATTTAAAAAATAATTATTTGAATAGATGTTGGTTTGAAGGAGATATGATAGAATGAAGAAGAGGTATTGTCGGATTAACAAAAATGAAGCCTGAAAATGCACTTTAAAGAATTGAGGTTCAGCTATAGTAAACCACAAAATGATCAAAACAAAATGGCCTATTTTCTGGCTTAAAAACTGGGCCAGAAAATGCACTGGAAAGAAGTGGAATTTTGACATACTTATGCTAAGAACTTGATTTAATGGTCAGCAAGAAAGTTGTTGCCACTGGAAAAAAACATGATTTGAACAAAAGAATTTTGTATTTTGGTTCTGGTGTGAAGAAGATATGGCCGAGAGAAACAAAGGTAAAATGTGAGAAAAAATGAGTTTGATTCGAAGAGAATAAACATTGATTTCTTTTGAATATTTTATAAATATTTTAACATTATTTCTTTCTAATTTTTTCTATATCTTGGAAGCCATTAAAGAGAAGAGGAAGAAGATGAAGAAGAATGAAAGAAGACGAAGAAGAAATGTGAATGAAAGTGAAGAAGGAGGTGGATATTTATAGAAAAAGAAAGAAAGTGGTAATTTACCAAAATAATCTCTTACCAAATTACCAAACCAACCTTACTTCAACATAAAGCAATCTCCACTTTTTCAATACTTAACATCACCTTTCACATCTTTACTTTATGTCTTAATCGCTCAAGAACTAAGCTAAGTAAAATAATAATTATGTTGGCTTTTGATGTGCTATTGATTTGATGTTTACTTTTGACTTTTCTTACTTACTTTTGTTAACTCTTACTTACTTTTCTTAACGACTTCTAGAAGTTTTCTAATTTTATTTTGTAAAAGTAAACATGTTTAATAAATTAATTAATACTTACACTATTTGAATATATGTTCCTATATAAGAAAATAAATGTGCGACGACGTTGCGACAACTTTTAATCGACAAAACGTTGATTTTCGACAAAGTGTTTTACGGTCACATTTTGACGTTTTAGTTAAACTATTTATTGATGTAAACCAAATTTAAAAACAAATTTTTATAATGCTATTTAAAGATATAAACACTCATAAAGTAATTAGAATAATTTATTTAACCATTGAAACTTACTTTTCTAAAATTAGCATTTTGTCACTTTTGTCGATATAGGCAAATGTTACTATTTTTGTGTATACTTCCCTTTTCAAATCCTATCTAATATTGTTTGAATCATATAACCTTACCTATTTTATATTTAAAATCACTTTGAATACTATATTTAAAATGGTAAAATTCTAGGTCGTTACATTGCCAGATCCTAAATTTAAGCGATTTGAATTTAATAATATCCGCATAGAGACATTTTTGATATTTCATGCTGATACAAAAAAATGTGACATCGAATATATAAAGATATAAAAGGCAATTTTGGAAGTTCGCGGTCGGACCAAAAGTTTGCGCTTCCAAACCAACTATTAGTAAAGATATATAATCACACTAATATCATAAATTCATATATCACAAATATTATCCAAATCATAAAGATGCATATCACCAAACTATGTTATCCATCATTGAAATATACAACCAACACAAATGTATATATGCATATAAGCATAAACATCCAACCAAAAGTCTATGTACATGTAACACCCCAAAAATTTAAGCAGAAAATATAATAAAAATTAAATTTAAATATAACAAGGGCAAAAATAAAATTGCAAATGTCCAAATCTAGCTAAAAAAACTTACACAATTGTGTTCATAGCAATTTCCTGGACAACTTTCATATATAACGTTTTGAAATCGGAGCTAGAAGAAATTATAAAAAATTTAGATTTTGGAATCAAAAATAATTAAATAAGAAAATAAGGAAAGAAAAATTATTAAATAAAGAGCTCCACCATCCCTCCTAGATAAGGACTAGTCGAACCTCGTCAGTCGACTGTCCCTATCTAAAGCAGTCGACAGGTCGAGTGTATCCGGCTAGGGTTTGGTTAGGCCAATGGCTTGTACACTTTTACAACAGTTAGATTTATATCGTATGTCTAGAACGACCTAGGTAGCTTGAAACCTCTATAAATAAACATCTAATCTAAACCCTAATTCATAAAATTTTAGTCAATACGTCCAAACTCTACCAAATTCTTTTCCCTTCAGACCGAATTTTTTCAAAAAATAAAATATATTGAAAATCAAAAAGATCAGAAGATAAATTTAGTTAAATCAAGTAGAGATCTAGCAGTGGAGAAGATTCTAAGCGTAACATGGAGGGAATAACTTGGATTTGAGGCGAGTGCATTCATTTTTAATTAGATGAACACATATAGTTAATTTTAATATAACTTATTTGATCTTGGTTGTTAATATTGAATTGAAAATATTGTTTAATGGAAATTTAACTATTGTTATATGAATATGATATCCCTTTTCTAAACCAGATCTGATTAAAGTTAACCTGTAGATTAAGAAACCGATGAATCTGAGTATAACCTTTTTTTCAAATTGATAAGAATTGGAGTAAGATGCTAAACCTAGGTTAAATCAATTTACCGTAATTTGAAATTGATATGAAATTTTGATAAGTACATATTATAGATTCGTAAGTTGGTTAATTGGAATTCAGACTATAAGTTTATTGTAATGAGATTTGGCAAAGATTATAATTAACAAAATAAAATGAATGATAATCTGTAAGTTAAAACACTAAACAACGACGACTTGTCGACTACGTTCATTGAAGCAATCGATAGTAAGTAGTCGACTATTTCAGGAGCAAATGATTGACCGGTTAGCATTAGCTGATTCGAAGCCTATTTCGATCACCCGTTCTTTTAAAAGTTTGAGTAATAAATGTGGACGGCACACGTTAAATGCTGGCTTGCTTTGTTAAAATATATTAATTTACTGTTTCGTCCTTTTATGTAAATTAACATTCTAATTCATTACTAAAACTCATGGGATGTTAAATTCTCCACTCCTTAAAGGATTTGAAAAGTTTAAGGCAACCGATTAAAATATTATAAATAGGCAAGTTAGTTATAAAGCAATTACTAAAATTAACATGATTTTAGCATTTATTCAAAATAGTAGGTTATGCCTGCTTTAGAAGTACCTTTCGACTCCTTTGCCTCCGCTTTGACTCAATCGTAGCTAACCCAGTCGAAACCCACCTAGTCTAAACCAGTACACAAGGTAACACTTAGATGGTACGTAGTGGATTGGAGGAAAGGCAAAAGACATGGTGTCGAAAGCAATGCTTTCGATGTGGTCAAAACCTTGGTTTTGTTTTCAAATGTTAAGTGCCTGCTTTGTTTTACATAAAGCTTTTGACGTAGCCGAAAGATACGTTTTCAAAAGGAGTTTTCTACATATCTTTCGAAGGGGGTTGCTATTTTATGTTTTAAAAGTATAGGCTTTCGAAGGGGTTACTTTATTTATTAAAGAATGATTTCGAAAGTAGTGGTTCCAACCCAATGGATACCCAGCCGCTATTCTTCTACCTTTCGAGTGTATTGAAGTCATTAATGCTTTCGAAGGGTGCTTTTGGTTTAAGCTTACGCTTAGCCACTTCCAAAATGCTTTTGAAAGGAGTACTTTTGTTTATATTCACTTTGACCCAAAAGATATTTTTTAAGATAAACCCAATGGTTTCGAAAGGGGTACTTTCAATGGTTTCGAAGCTACGCTTCTAAGAGTTTATAAGTAACGCTTTAATACTTTTGAAAGGTATGGCTTGATGGTTTCGAAAGAGATGTTTTAAAGTGTTTCGAAAGGTACATGTTAGTGTTTTGAAAAGAAGATTTACATGCTTTTGAAAGAGGTTATACAAGGTTTCGAAAGTAAAATTTTAAGGTTTTGAAAGCCTTATTTTTTAAAACAAAGAACCCAATATCATTTTAAAGGAAAACAAGTATGAAGTTTATGAAGAAGCTTTCCTTGATAAATAATAGGTTAAAGGGGTTAAGCATGTTTTATATGAAAATGATTTCAAGGATATTAAATCACAGATGTTGATATTATTATGTTATTATATTTGCTTCATCTGATATATTTATTCACATTGTAATGAACCCTAGCGGTACTTTGGGAAAGGCAGAATAACCAGCTAGGTTGGCCCAGTAGTGAATGTAAATTAAGGATGTTAAAATATTTAGTAAAGATATTGGCAGGGACAATAGGTTCATAGTAAGCCCAAGAAAACGGTGTATAGGAAAAGATATTGGCAAAGGCTAATAGATTCATAGTAAGCCCATGAAAACTATGTATAAACAAAGATGTCAGCAAGACAGGTTCATAGTAAGCCCATGAGAACTATGATTTGATATTTGCAGGAGTCAATAGGTTTGTAGCTGGCCTATGAAAACTATATCCGAATTTAGATATTGATAGATGTCAATAGGTTCCTAGTTAGCCCATGAAAACTAGGATAAGAAGAAAAGATACTAGAGTTACCAATAGGTTCCTAGTCAGCCCATGAAAACTAGAAAAAGGGTAAAGATATTGGAGTTACCAATAGGTTCTTAGTGATCCCATGAAAACTATGGAACCAGA
The DNA here is from genome assembly GCA_030765085.1 of Allium cepa. Lineage (NCBI taxonomy): Eukaryota > Viridiplantae > Streptophyta > Magnoliopsida > Asparagales > Amaryllidaceae > Allium > Allium cepa. The sequence goes on from CM060945.1 coordinate 881,229,283, forward strand.
CAGGGAGTTCGTAAACTTAAACAGGTTATTGGTAACCCCATGAAAGCTAATAGGTTAATAGTGACTCTAGAAACTTTAAGTAAGACAGATAATCAGAATGAATGGGGATGGAAAGTCCAGAATTGATTAACTTGTTTTTATATCATCATATTGTTTTGAATTGTTTTAACCATTGTGGATGCAGGAGCATAGTATATGGTTTAATAAAGTTTTTAGGATATCAGTGAGGGGAAAACCCATTCTGCTAAGCGGCATGGTCTCACTTGATATCTAAATGGTTTGAGATGGTAGATTATTATTCATACTAGGCTTTATGTCTGACTCGAAGTTTATGTTTTTTCCGTTAAATCTCGGATGCTCAATTGATTTTGAGTAGTTTGCATGTTGATGATTTCAAGTTCTTTTTAGACGAATAAAGCTTCTGGAGACGTGTAGAAGGCAAGCTAGTTAATAAGAGTTCTTTATATTCCGTTGTGTTTAGTTGTAAAGGAAAACCTGTTTTATTATCTTATTATATACTCTGATCAACAAAAGGGGCATATTCATATGTTGCTCTTGACGTATGTTGTAATAAATACATTTTGCCTGAACATGGTTACGATTGTGGGATTATGTAATGAACTTGAAATATTTTTGAAATGGAATGTGGAATGTGTTTTGACGATTTAATTTTTTTTCATATTCATGTTTTTCTGTGTATCAATGTACCTAACATTACCGTATTTGATCGCCGAGGACTAATAACTATGGATGACTACAACATCTGTAGCCATTAGTTTTAGCCTCCAAGTGGGGGATGTTACAAGTTACTTGTAACATCCCCCACTTGGAGGCCCAAAACTAACATGGTGTTGCATTCCCCTCCTTAAAGGATTTTGTCACCGAAATATTTAAGGATTGAAGAACGTAATTTACAACCAACATTCATTGGCATCCAATATCCATAACATGTCATACTGGCATGTTTACAACCATTGCTATCATCCAAAGTCTCTGCCCAAAGGGTATACCCCTACATTCTAAGTTCAAGGATAATCTAAGCTTTTCTATCTAAAATGGTTTGACTAGGGTAACTACCTCATATAGACACTTCCATAAGCATCTAAAATTCATTAAGTTATAGTCCATGATCATGAAAAATTCCTTCGCATGTAATAATAACACCTTATCGTAACCGAAATCCTAAGTTCTTGAATTAACCAACCATTCTATGACTTAATTATCATTTTTGAATATCTTCTTTGCATTTTGAATTCTCAAAACCTCCTTTTCCAACTTGTCATCCATTTAGGTTTATATGTAGGACTTTTTGCATTTTTAATGCATTAGAACTACATCTTTTTTTAAATGGAAATGCGACTCTTCAACTTTCCATAAGTTATTTAATAGAGGATTTGTGTCATGTTTGGTATTACAAGGAATTGTCTTTTTTTTTTACTTATTTTTGAAATAAACAATACAAAATACGGTGATCATCCTTATTTTGTACATCTCTTTCTTTTGGAGTATATTCTTTATTATTTCAAATGGTACACTTTTATATTGAATTTAGATGATTTATGGAAACTTACAGTGCTACATATTCCATTCCAATGAACTAAAATGCTACTCAAATCTCATAGTCAATCTTATCCTAGTGGACTACTTAATCCTATTTATCTAACTCCAAATCTATTTCTCTTCTTTTAAGTGATAATCAAAACATTTTTACTTTGTCTTCCAAAGATCTTTTAATTTTAACATAACATCTCAAAGTTTGTAGATATTAAAATGGTAAAGTTCACTTTTGTTTCAATTTTAAAACCGTAAAGCTTTAAAATAGAAAGTTTATAAAACTACAAAGCTTTCTTTTAATTTTTTAGAGACGTTATCTTTTTACTAAGACCATAATATTTTCTTTAATCAAATCATAAAAAATAATTAACTTAACTTAGTAAAAATATAGGTAAACAAGTTATACAGAATGTGGCAAAAGTTTCTAAAAATATCCTTTAATATACGCTTATTACTTAATCAAAAAAAGTTCAAAAGCAATATTTTATAGGCTTTTCAAAAAAAATTTCAAGTTCCATTTTTAAAAGAAAAATTTACATTAAGGTTAAGTGCGATAACGCACATAAAAGACAAAATAGAAGCGTTAAAACAATTATTTGAAAAAACAACTTTTTCACTCATTCTTCTACTTTTACTTCTTACACAAATTCCTTCTAATTTGTTTAATCATTTACATAAAATCCCAAATCAACCCTCTTTTTTAAAATTCTTTTAATTCCTCTCTTTCAACCAAAATTTCCACTAAATATAACAGTGTGTTTAAAACAACAAAAACTTTACAATAGTTATTGAAAAAATAACTTTTCACTAAATTCTTTAATCCCAGAAAATTTATCTGACTATTTTTTACATAAGATTGTAAATCACTTCTTTTTAGTTTAGAATGTCAGATATATACCATTTCACATTTTTAGAAAACACTTCTGCTAGTTTATCACTTAAATTGGAGTAGACGATAAGAACTTTACTACTTAAGCCCATGCTTACCCATCAATGCCTTTAATGCACAAAACTTTTCAACTCTTCTTTCTAATGGTAGTCAAATCAAATTTTTGCTTCCAAATACAGTGCTTAACTTAAATTGGAAATGCTTTAGCTATCCTTAAGCAAACTACTACTACCAATAGGGTTTCTATTTTGATTGGGAGATTTTCTTTAAGGTCATAAAGTCTTTTTTTCTTCATATTCTTAAGCTTTATCTCCATCTTATTCTCATTATAAAAGTCATATGGTGTTGCTCTTTATTCACTCTTCAACTAATAATTTCTTTGCCACCACTAGTTAATATGAGAAACCTTTACTAGCATTCCTGCTAAAATAAATAGGAGGGTTTATCTTACCTTCCAAAAGTTGTTCTAATTCAACTTCTCCCCTAAGATGGTATAGGCATGAATAGGAGTAATCACAACTTATATATATACACATATTTCCAAAACCCATTTTTGAAAACTTCTTGAAAAGCCATTTTTTCTTCCAAAATATTTTCAAGTCCGTTTTCTCAATATATGCTTAAATCCTGTGGAATCCTAAATCTCGATCTTATTTTCCGATTCATTGGATTATGTTTCGAAAAATATTTTAAGTTTAAATTTCTTTTAAGTTTTCATAAACCTATGCTCCGATACCAACTTGTAACATCCCCCACTTGGAGGCCCAAAACACATGGGATGTTATAGAAAGCTAGTTCCCTATGTGGCGACTCTAGGACACTATGGGACTGGGTTAATGCTATTTACCCAACATGGGTTGATATTCGACTAAGGTGATTCTAACACAAATTTGCACTCATAGGAGGTCTTATGGTAGACGTGCAACACTGATGATGATCCCCGATGGAGTTTGCGGCTCAACACCAATAGGAGTTCCTTGGTATTCATGGTGGTGCGACATGAAGCTGCATTGTTGGATCCCGATGCAGTGTGATAAGAGTGATACTTTATGATTGAGTGGTGGACACAGATGCAGATGATGTGACACCTTGGCGAGTTGGCATTGTGGGCTCCCTTTTAATGCATATATGATACGTGTAGTCGTAGTTGTGGGAAATGTAATTCCATGGTGAAAACTTGTTGGGAAACCATGTGGAATAGTTCTAGAAGTATTAGTTGATTGTTAGTAGTTTTGAGGTTTGACTAATTGTTTGATCCTAAGTATGAGCCTATATAAGTAGATAGCATAGGTGTGTATTAAGTTAGACCCCTTAAGAAAAGAAAACTAGTAACTCACGAATACTTATCGAACATTCTAGGTCACATGGTGTATTACTATTGTCGACTGCCTGTGATTGCCACGTATTAATGATTTACTCATTCACTAAATTTTTGTCTAACCCAACTCTTTTCCTTTCATTCTCCCCACCACAAAATGACAGGGCAACATGTGATTGGACCAACCATAGTACTTGGAGATGAGAGCTTGACATTAGAGTTGCTTTTTATTTCCTATTAATCTATGTACTGTGAAGGAACTTGGCTAGCCCGTAGAGGAAGAAATGAGTGAATTTCAAAAAATTTGATATTTTGGATCTTTAATGGGCCTATAAAGTCTAAATATACTTAGAATTTTTTAAGTTCCTTTTAAATAAAATTAGTATTTTATTTAACTTTGTAAATAAATTTTTACTTTAATTTAATGTGTATGTAAATTAGAGTATATCGGTTAGTCCAAAAAATGAATCAATGCCCTAATTTGAGTTTGAAAGCACCATACCTGTTCTGACAGAGCAATATCATAGATAACAGATACAGAAAAAGAACAGCAAAAGAAAGAAGATATGGAATTTTTATAGTGGTTCGGCTGTTAATGAAGTTTACGTCCACTTTATAATTTTATTATAGACTGATTGCAGTTACAAGTAGTGTTTGATTACAATGCTTTGATTATCCTTAGCTAGATTGAATCTCCAGAGTTGGAATCAACTAGAGAATCTCAGTGAATTCCTTTAGAGACTGTTGTGACGGTGGTAGAGAGTGAAGGGAGTATCCAACAGAGCTTCAGCAACCAGTTCGAAGAAGATCCAATTTATGTTGCAGGCAGGTCGATATTTATAGAGATTGGAGAGCCTCTAGACCAAACACGCCTGTCAATCACTTATTGATGGATACATAAAGACCTAGAGGAGTTTAGCTCGTGATTCAAGCCAAAACTATGGTTCGCTAGCAACCAATAGTCTATGGATCACTAGCGACCCATAGACTTGGCTCGCTCGCTCGCTATTAACTTAACCTCTATCTCTATTTTTAGCCACACTAGGTCGCTAGAGTTTAGCAGCTTGATATGGATCGCTAGCGATCCAATGTGTATGGATCGCTAGTGACCCATACACTTAATATTTTTTCCATACTCCTGTATTCTTGACTTCTTGGCTTCTATTTCACCCTGCGAACCATCATATTGCATGGGTCGCTAGCGATCCATAGGGTATGGATCGCTAGCGATCCCAACACTTGAAATATTTTTGGAACACTGAAGTGTGGAATGCTTTCATGGCCTTGTTTCGATGTTGTTCATGTCGTCTCGTTGTATTTTGTTCCGTTCTGATGACTATCTATTAGTTGGTTATGCTTAGCTGTTGATTGGACTAGACAGAAGCTGGTTTCTTGGTTTAGTCAAATTGAGTTATCGCTTTAGTTATATGGCTTGGCTCTCGTTAACTCCTTGTTTTAGCCTCTTTTTGGTTAAGTTCTAAGCCATTCTGATGTCACATAATTGCTCTGTTTTCTAGTGGGCCCTGCTAGGTTAAAAACTTGGATAAATTTTGCCCCCCAGAGTACGTCTACGTTGTCAACAAGGCGTGCTTTGGAAGTTATCACTTTTAACATCTGTTCATCGAATTCCAAGTGATCACATTAGAGTTTTACGGATACATGGTAGGTCATGTTATTGATCACCTAGCTTTGGTCTTGACTGCTATTGCTTGTCGTAATGGATCAAATTCCCCCCCATAGCTTCCCGATACGCTTTAAAATGATAGGTAGATGTCAGAGTTTGAGTTCGAGAAAAATTCACCTTCAATCTCATGGGTCGCTAGCAATTCATGTGGGGTGGGTCGCTAGCCACCTGACCACTTTGATAAATTTTACTTTGGAAAGATGGGTCGTTAGCGATCCATATTGGATCGTAGGCGACCCAATAATTTAGTGAAATTTTTCGCCTTGTCTTTTCTATCTGCCTATATACATTCTCGAGCCGACCCTTACTTTTACTTTTTATATGAGCTAAACTATTTTCGTGCAATCTGAAACCCTAGGCGATTCGATCCAGCTCACTCAGCCCGATCCATTGCTTCCTTAGATCCATCTTGTCCATGGTTTCGGCCGCAATTTCCCTTGCACCATCATCATGGAGCATTACTACCTCCTTAGTTCATCTTTGACCAAAACCCTAGCTTATCACCGCCTTGAGTCATTGCCGATTCAACCCCTAGCTCGCCACCGATCCATCCACAGCTCGTTGATTCTAGTCTTCGATCCTTCCCGTGTTTAAGAATTCAATCTAAGGTGGGTTTGCCAATTGGTTTTCTAATTACTATTTTCATGTTACGGTTTTATGGCGAGTTTTCATTTGCGATGTGGATCGTGAGAAGTTTGATTTGATTGCGGTTTAATGGAGGAAGATAGTAAATCCGGTCTTGAGTTTTCTCCCGGAACGACATTTGGGCTTTGGCCCAATGCTTGACGCATTTTTCTATCTTCATTCATTAGACCGGAATTAACTTATGCCAAATTTCTTAGCTGTTACTGCACGACAGGTCACTAATTGTCCTGATTCTTCCAAAGGATTTAGATTTATCTTACTTTCTCGTTGCATGCTCCGGTGTCCCTATATTAAGAAAGTTTTCCGCGTCGCTTCGGACAACGGATCCGTTATCGATGGTTGATTGATAACAGGTAAGCGTATAGGAAGTGAAAAAAATGGGAGCGATGTGGGAAATACTTTTCTATTTCCACTGCGAACAGACTATCTACACAGAATAGAGCATTTCTAGTGTTTCGAATACCGAGCCCACCCCTTATAAACAGCACGTTGAGCTTGCCCTGGTTCACACTTGATGTCCGTTACATGGGCATGGATTGATATCTCTTCGAAATTCAAGTTTTACAGGGGAAAATTATTAATTTAGAATAAAATCACCTAACCGTTCTAAATACAAGTTCCATTGTTTTAGAATGAAGCACCCATCTTCGCACCGTAAATTGAGTGGAGGAAGCCCACACTTTCCGCAGTCGAGTTGTCATCCGTCGCTTTTTCTCCTACCTCTTCTCAAGCAAAATATGGTCAGTTGGTCTCGATTGGGCTAGTCGTGGATCAAACGCCTCCCAACTTTAGACCTTTACTCGGTTCGCTTGAGAGGGCTTCTTTGGTGGTTTTTGCTAAAGTTCTTCATAACATCTGTGCGCAACATGGTATTCCAGAGGAGGATGTATGTCTACTAGAGAAGGAAGAGTTTGCTCATATGCCTCCTCCAGGGTACACTGCTTGCCACCAATATATGTGTTTGAATGGAGCCGTGCCTCCCTTTAACGACTTTCTATGCTAGACTCTTTCGAACTTAGGCATTGCCCCATTTAAGATTCATCCCAACGACTATGCCATCTTGACTTTCCTACATGTTCTTTTCATGTGGACATTCAACCACGCTCCAAGCTTTGATGAGTTATGATAGTTTCTACCATTTAAAAGGAGGGATGGATTCCTCTTCTTGATCATAATCGAAGCCTAAAGAAACCTAAAAATTGTTCTGCGTCTGCAGCAGCTTATCGCAATTCAAGATGCAACTTCGCTAGATGCCCCGAGGAGTTCAATTATCGGTGGACGATAGGGGGTAAGTTCCTTTTCATACTTATCGAGCTTCGATGCATTGGTATGGAATTTCTAATGAGCCATATACTTCTTGCAGTTATTCTAAGGCCAAATGGAGACATGGCTCTTGATGAAGTTTTTCAGGGACTAAAGTTTGTTGATGCCAAGGAGAGATGCATTAAAGTTTTGCTTACTAATGAAAACTTGCATCGATATGGATTTCTATATCCAGGTAGATCCGCTATTCAAGTTGAAGGCCCCTCTTCTGCTCGATCTAGAGTTCACACAAGATCTACTTCTTCTTCTCACGGTTCCAAAGAAAGCGCCTCTCAAGAGAGAGAGAGCCAAGAAGGCCCGCAAAGGAGGAGATGCTACTGTGATTGGATTTAGCGACCCAGTTAGAATGCCTCCAATCCCAGAGGAAGGAGAAGAAGAGTTCAAGCAAAGGGAAGGAAAGGCCGAATTGGACTCAGAAAAGGAAGAGGGGGAGTTTGAGAGTAGCAGCGATGAGTCTACTGTAAGTGATGACTTTTATGTAGAATCCGATGATGAGGACTTGAAATCATGTGACAAAACTCTAGGAATGAGCCCCATCCTTCCGAGCTCACCCCTCCTAGATTCGAGCCTTAAAGGCGAAGCCCCAAAGATCGGAGGGTGTTAAGATTCTCCAAGTAAAGACACTGGAGCGGATTTTGGTAATTTAAGCGACGTCTATGTCGATTTTGATGCGCTTATGGGAGAAGATTTTAAATTCGAGGAAGTGCCACCTTCGTCGTGCAGTTCTACACGTGAAGTTAGTCTGGTTTTGCCTACAACGGCTAAAGTTAGTCTGATCCCTCCTACAACGCCTGCCTAAACCTGTTCGTGACGATGCTCTAGGCCTTCCCTCGAAACACGCTGCACATATCACTAGGATTACACTTACTTTCTTATACTCTTTCCATGTCTATTTTATGCTTTTGAAATCTTTTATTTATGTTTTGTGCCAGGTATGATGAAAGGACGTGGCCTCTATGATGACTTCGAAGAGTTTACTAACTCTCAGCCCTAGTCTAAGTGCCTTCTGGCTGTTATCAGCCTCGAGAAATGAAGGAGGAATACAAGAGGAAGAAGAAACTAGAGACCGAAGCCTACCGCCAAGATGAAAGAGATCGAAGCTTGTCATACAAAGGCGGGTATGAGAAAAGGAGACCTTTTGATGAAAGGGAGGAGACATCGAAGAGATCGGAATTCAACCACCATTCGCATTCTTTGGAATAACAGGTATCTGCTCCGATGCACTCCTCAACAGGTTAAGAAATCCCCGTCACTTCTGCTCTGCTCCGCCTTTTATTTGTATTCTACCATCTTCAGTCGTGCTTGCTTCCGGTGCTTCATGTCCCTATCGGAGGCCTACCTACATTCTTCCTTCGGGTCCTCCTAAGCTCTAGGCAGCGCTTCCCGGATGGTTCTTAAGGGGAGTTAAGTTTGACCGTGACTTGCACCTGGTTTGCAAAGATTCATACATGCCCCACCTTTAAGCTATTAAGAGCGACTTGGATCAAGCCGAAGGATGGGAGAGACTATGTAAATAGCCGGCGGACACCAATCGTAATAACTACCAAGAGATTCCCTCTTTCGAGTTAATGAAGGATGATTTTCGAAGAACGCTGTCAAAATGTGATGCCATTAAATTGCTAGAGAAGGAGAAGGTAGTGGCACTACAAGAGGACAAGAGGAGCGCCGGCCTGCTCAAGGAAGTAAAAGAGGCTCATGCCAGGATTGAGATCGTCTATAGAGATGAGATCAAGAAGGTTCACACCAAAGATGCGAAATTAATCGAAGAAGTGGCCGCTTGCAATGCAACGACTGAGGATTAAAGGAAAACCATTGCTGATTACGACCTCATCGTTGAAGGGCACAACATGACTATTTTTGACCATGCCGAGACAACTGCCAGGCTATAGGCTCAGGTCGCATAGCTCAGTGCTGATAAGTCTGCCATTGAAGTTGAAAAAGCCGCCGTCATGGCAAATTACTTGGAGCTCCAAAATACTTTTGAAAGAAAGATGGAAAAGCTAAATGCGACCATTCTGAATTTTTATGTTAACTCCTTGTTGCACTAAGGGAGTCTCGGCCACTTGAGTCCGAAGTTCCCATGCATTCTCGCTTTAGTTTGGTAAGAAATCTTATCCCTCTTTTCTGATAGCGGTGATGTCTATACCAAGCAGGAGTTATAGGACACTTACCTTAAGAAAGTGTTAAAGAAGGCATTGCTCGAGGGCACCAGGAGATTCTTCGAGTCGGAAGAGAGAAAGAGATCACCGACGCTGGTTTAACGATTTGCATCGAAGTACTCATGAAGCCCTTTATTTCTAGGATGTGCGAATCATCGGAGTAGCCCCATGACCTGCCAATAAGTTCAGAGCTCGAGACTCTCCCTCAAGTAGTGGATCCACCGAAAGAAGGCGAATGTGGTGAATATAAAGTCGACATTCTCGACCATTCCTCCAGTGTAGGTAATGTTCTAGCTTCCTCCGAGTTTGGGAGCTTCCAAATTACGCCACAAGAACAAGAAGAATTTAACAATTTCGTTTTGATCCTATAGGTCCGTCCACCTTTCTTGTTGATGTGCTAGCTTCCTCAACTGTCAGACCTACTGCTATTTCTACAGCCTCTGTGGTCGTCTCTGTTCATATTCATGTTCCTACATCCGTGTCTGACTCGTAGCCGAGGCCAGAGTCCAAAAAGATAGCTACGCTTCATGGCCTGGATGATCCTTCTATGTCTTTAGAAGCCGATGTAACAGGGGCAGAAATTAAGGAGCAGGAAGTTCAGACAGAGCAATCTCACAAGACTCAGCACAAACTAGTCGCTATCAAGAAGGAAAAGGTTGAAGCGATCAAGGCCTCAAAGAGCTCCCATAAATCATGAAAACACAAAGGGAAGGGAGAATCTTCTGAGAAGGTTGTAGAGGAAGAGGTGGAAGTTTCCACTAAGGTGTTCGTTGACATTACCGGTAGCGATACCACTCCTGAGACAAAGCAGAAGCTACCAACAAAGGGCAAAAAGGCTAGTGGTGAAAGGAAGCATTGAAGAACTTGTGTGAAGAAAGGAAGCGTTGAAGAACTTGTGTGAAGACTGATTTGATTTTTGGTTCCTTTTGAGTCATTGTTCAAGTGCAGAGTCTGTACTTAGTATTTTTGCTTTGGAGTCTGTATTTTCTTTTTATTGGCCGGTGTTGTGTGGGTACAAACCCCCCGTTTTGACCCTGTGTAAAGAAAATTATAGGAAATATATTGATATTTTAACTATATTCTCATCTGTCTGCCCATCTATGTTTTGTGCACTTGTGCTCGTTTTATTTTATACTTATCTAGTTTTGTGATTACTGCCAAAATCCTTCGTTTGAAGTAACAGAACATAAAAATTAATATAACTTAAAAATTGTTTACTTAAAAATTAACAGAACTTAAAAATTCTTTTTTTGGAGTAACAGAACATGTGAACTATTGTTTTTACGTGTTTTTATTCGAGTACTGGTGTATGTGCCCCAATTTACGGGGCTGTTTACTTCAAATGACCTGTAACTTGGGATTTGGATGATTTTCATATTAAACCTGAAATTTGGTTAAGTCACGGCTTGATTTTCCTTTTTTCGGAAGTTTTATAACTTTATCATGTAATCCAAGTTTCTTGTAATATTCCAGCAAGTATGTAATAGGTGCATGTTTGAGAGGTACGTATTGCATGGGTTAACTGAGGGCAGTTTTAATCATTAAGTGTCCTTAGTTGAAACTTTATGTCGGTTTGTAGCATTCCAACTTTGTTGGAATTATGCTCATATTCTTGATTATAGAACTAGTTGGCGCTGGTTATGGGATGCGCGGTTTTTCGGTGCTCCTCGGCATTGCCTATCTTCGGGCAACGGAATGAGCGTATGTTTTAGTGCTCCCCGATGTTGCCTATCTTCGAGCAGGGTGAGAATTTTAAGTTTTAAAAAGCAGTGCGTGATTTTTCATGCTCCTCGAAGTTACCTATCTTCGGAAAATGTAAGGAGTTAGTGTTTTGGAATTTAGTGCGTGGCTTATGGACTGCGCGACTTTTGATACTTCTTAGCATTGCCTATCTTCAGGTAACGTGAGGGGTATGCGTTTTGGCGTGGCTTATGAGATGCGTGGTTTTTAGTGCTCCTCGGTGTTGCCTATCTTCGGGTAACGTGAGGAGTTGGTATTTTGGAGATTTGTAACGACCTATATTTTTTAACTATTTTAAATTATTGAATTTAATATGCTTATTGGATAAAAATGGTTAGAAATAAATATTTAATGATTATTAATGTAATTTATTGAAGGATTAAATTGTCTAAATTTAATATTGGAAATTATTTGAATAATTGAATTCTGAATTTTATGTGAATGAAAATGACGTCGGAAGTTGATTTAAATTTAATTTAAACAATAATGAAGATTGTTAAGCTTAAAAATCGAATTTAAAGTGATTAAATTAATTTCTGGAAATTACTTGTTTTAATTGACGAGTAAAAATAGCCATTTTGGTCACTGTCTCATATTTCGATGAAACTAGTTTCATAGGATTCGTAATAATGAGTTATTGTAGGATTTCAAGTTTCGTAGCAATCAGATTTGCCGTTTGACCGTGCGAGCTTGAAACGCGTAGACATTAATTTAAGGAATTCAACTAAAATTAATTGATCGAAAAATCTATATTCTGAATACGATCGAATTAGGCCTTAAGACTAGTTCCATTGTGTTTGGAATGGAGGTAAAACATTGGGAATGCTAGGCGGCATGCTTTGTTTGGAGTTCATGACTTCGCGGGCTGATTGAATCAGATATTTTCTTATTTTTATAATATAATAAAGTCAATACTTGCTCAAACCCATGTTCCTCTTTCAGCCCGTATATCTCTCTCCATGTCCCCCTTGATTCTAATCGAAATCGTAGCCTTCAGTAAAAAAAAATCGAACGAAGAAAAAGCGGAGAAGCACGATCGATCGGTGACGAGTGCTTGGAGACGTGTACGCGAATGGTCGAAGGAAGGCGGCCGTGTGCAAGGGTTGAGGGTGGCTCAATTGCGATGTTATTGTTTTAAGCTGCTAGGGTTTATGTGCGATGGTGGTTGGAAGCTGCATCAATGGCGAGTGGCAGATCTGGTCGATGACTTGGGCTGGGGAGATCGCGTTTGTTATCTAAAAAAAGAAAAAGAAAAAAGATGACGAATGGATGAATCACGTCTGGTGGAGGGTGGTGGCTGCTGGCACTCGGTGGAGGCATGTTGCAAGGTCCACAGTAGCTAAGGCTTGAGGCACGATGGCCTGGAGCTCGAAAGAGAGGGCGAGTGTGATACGTTTTGTTTTTATTTATTTATGTTAATGATTTTTTTAATTATATCGATATTTATAAATTCGTAATTTGTGCATACGAAGTCCATTTTGTGTGAAATGAGTTATTGAGGATTCGTATCGATGTCATCTACGATATGGAATCGAGCTGGAAATTATTTGAAACTGAAACAAATAAAAGTGAGTGTTTTATACAATCATAATAGACTAGGATATTTATTTATGCAGTTAATTTATATCTTAAAGTGATTTAAATTTATTGACTGCTATTTCGTAAATTTAATTGACATTTAAATTGACATCTGAATTAATTGATAGAAATTGAATTGATAGTTAAACTGAATTAAAATTAAACTGCTAGTAAATCTCCCAATTATTGATAATTGATTAATTGTTGTGATTATTGACTATTTGGCCGTTGGTTTTAATTGGATGCTATTGATTGATATTCTGGATGATTTGGATGTTTATTTACTTTTAATACATCATGTTATCATCCTGTATATTATTTAAAATATACAAACCGTAAATCATATTATTTTGAATAAATTAAGAAATAGGTTGAAATGATATATACCTATGACATTTATTTTGGATTGAAATGATATATATCCTTCCCTGGATTAAATTGGAATAACTGATTCACTTGGTCATAGGATTGAAAATTATATAGGGAAACCAAATTGGTTAAATTAAATGATTTTAGAATTTTGATTTGAATTTTTTTAAATGATTTGATTTAAAGAAATAAAAATCAAATTTATGGAAAATGAATTATTTCGAACTTGAGCTCGAAACATTGAAATTTAAATTTAGTAAACGAAATTGTTTAAACAATCAAAGTTGAGATTTTTGAAGTTATAACCAAAATATGATTTGAATTTCAGAAATTGATTTGTTTTAAAGTTTGGGCTTTGATTCGAACTTTGAATATTTCTAAGTAAAAGTAATATAAAATGATATTCCAACATTTAGCTTGTAATTGAATTATATTTGAAGATTTGGATTTTAAATTGAATATTGAAAGTTACTTTGATTTAAGTGATTTGAATTGATATTTTAACAAAACCTGACTCGAAATTGATATAAATCGAAATGGTTTAAATTTGAGAATTGAGTTAAAATTAAATCATTGCATCAGATAATTGAAATTGAAGTTAATTTGGGTTTGAAATTGAAATTTATTTGGAGTTGATATTGAATTAGTTTGGAATTGAAATTGAAATTAAAATAGGATTGGGTTGAAATCTATTAAAGTTGGAATTGAAATTGAAAGCAAAATTTAATTAATTCGAAATCAAATTTATTTGAATTGAAATTGGAATCGAAGTAAAATTCGACTTGAAATTGGAATTTGATCGATTAAATCGAAATGGAAATTGATTTAAATTGGAAAATTTGGAATTGAATCAGTTTGACATTGAAACTATTTTCAAATAAATTATTGCAGTATAAACCATTAAAAATCTATCTTTTTAAATATTCAAATTATTTTGATTTTCTAAACTATTTTACTATATAAATCATTTTCAATACTCAAACTATTTTATGTTAGACTATTTTAACTATTTAAACTATTTTCTTAAAATTCAAACTAGTCAAGGATGGAATGCTTATATTTAAATCTTGGATTAAAATGCGAATGAGGTTAAAATGAAGTAATGACCTAAATTAAATTTGAAACAATTTTGGAAGCGAAATCGAAATATTAAGGAAAATGACATGTTATATTTTGAGTAAATATGCTGAATTCGAAATGGATTTGATTTTGAAGCGAATATTATATTTTGATATCAAGAATGAATTGTTTTCGAATTGTAAAAGTACCAACCGGTGTGTAAAACGACGTTTAGTTGTTAAAGAGACCGGAGCCTCTTATTAGTATATACTTTGTCAATATTGGAACCACTTTAACAACTGTTTACATGGTGGATGATATCCAGAATGTAGTGGTTAAATTGGCGAACATTTACCGGAATGAAGTAAGAGAACGATGGATAGCCTTGACACTTGTGTCATAATTAAAATGACTAAAATAGGAGCCTATGTCTGGCCGTTGAAGTTTGCTACCTCTAGCGACGTTGATCTCTTATATTACTATTGTGATTTTGACTCGATGGGTGCATCTTTTTGTTTGGATCGATCGTTGCGGCCGGCCACGGATGGGTTACGACCAGCCAGAAAGGGTAAACTGGTAGAATCCTACCTTGGGCATTGCATCACGTGTCTTGCTGTAATGACCCGTAAAGTTCGACCATTTAAATTTGTTTGTTTAATAGGATTTTTGTAATTTATTTTAGTTGAAAGAATAAAGGTGGTAGATAAATATTAAAATGAAGGCTAGAATAAATTATATAGAAGTGACTTAGAAACCTATTTAAAGACATTTGAATAAAATTCAAATGAATTAAGTAGAGAAAGAAAGAAAAATTCTTACCTGGACATAAAATTTAATATGGGAATATTAAACCAATTAAATGCAATAAAAGATTGTGAACGATAAATTGAATAGATTAAGAAACCCTGTTATTGCAAGTCAATAAATTTGTAAACCCTAATGAACATCTCAAAATTTATAAATTTATTGAAATTTAAGACATAGCATAAGCGTAGAACTATAGGTATGATGACAAACTTTTATAAATTGTCTAATTAAGGGTCAGCAAAATTATTTGGAAATCAAACTCAATTAAGGGTAAGTAATTATGATGGATTGATGGCATAAACGTTACTAATTTTTATCATAGTAACGGAAGTGAAGATGGAAGGCAACTGTAGAAATTTAAGTACGTATTAACAATTGAAAGGGGCTGTCGATTGAATGGAGTACTTTAGGTTGTCTTACTAAATTTAGAATTTAACATAAGACAAATAGAAATAAATCAATAAACGTATAGATTTTTAAGTTTATTATGATGAATTATTTTAGTAATATGACTTAGAATAAATGAAATAATTTGGATTAATTGGTATTTAATGGAATTAAAGGTTGCAATATTCATAGGTAAGGATTTAGATGAAATAGATTGATGTATGAAAAATTTAATTGGATAAATGGCAATTAATTCCTTTAATTTGTGCAATTAATGTATGTTTAATTGATAACGATAAAAAGTTGATTTTTTTCAGTGTAACCAACGTAAAATATTATCATAGCATGATACTTGGTTTGAATAGAAGGGTGGAATTGGGAATTTAATAAGTGAATTTATTTCAATCAGTGCAATAAAAGGATACGTAAATAAATGGTAAGATGAAATGGTAAATTATTGATGTAATGGAAGATATAACAATGTCAATTATGCATATAAGGTAATAAGGTAATGAAACCGAGGTAAATTAATTAATTGAGACTTTAAGTAAAATTAATGTGTGGAATTGACCAAGGTTCAATAAAATGAGAATTTGATTGGTTATATTTATTGGTTGAGAAAGGTAAATGTGTATTTGGGGAATAAATTTAGTCAGACTTAAATATTGAATTTAATTAATTAATATATATGATTAAATAAAAACCCAATACTCTATATATATGTATAATATTGAGTGAAAATAATAATACACTTATAAATGTGGAATTAAGAGTTTACAACAACTATTTTGAGTAAAGAAATTGTTCATTCAAGTAAATTTGAAACATCGCAATAGGTGTAGATTAAGTGTTGCGTTAAATAAATTATAAAGGAATAAATTTATAGAAATGTAGGAACGGAAGAATGAACATTATAGTAACGTAAAACGTATTGTAGGATAATAATTAAGTATAGGCTTGTAAATTAGATGTATGACAATAAATTTTGTACGTAAATCTTTCTATTAGTTGATAAGTCTTATTTTGATCAATTTAAAGGAATACACTAAATTTTGTAGTTAGTACGGAATATTGATGAGTGAATGAATAAGATGAAACAAAGGTGGAATGTATTAGTTGAGGTTTTAAGTTTTTATGTGATAAGTTACCAAAATTACAATTTTATCTAAATACAGTAATTTATGCAAACAAAAGATGAACATTTTGAAATATTACCATAGTGATATATAAAAGAAACGTTAACTATGTAGTTGGAGAATAATTGATATATTTTGAGTTGGATAATAGAAATCAAGTTATTTATATAATTAGATTTAAGATGAGAGTATAAGTATATGATTTAATAATTGGGTTTTGCGAATAAAATTTATAATTCCCAAATAATAAGAAAACGCAGAGGTTAACACTGCGAAATTTATATACTTATAAATTTTAATTCACATCCAAGCTTGCTAAATTATTTGGAATTGATTGGATTATATAAGTAATGAAATTTGGCCAATATTTAAAGTTGAAAGAAAATTTGGATTTTATGATTTATTTTAATTTATTTAATAAATATTAAAAATAGCCATTTTTGTCACGGACTCGGATTTTGACGAAACCAGTTTCATCGGATCCGTAACGGTGAATTATAATAATGTTTCAAGTTTCGTTGCGATCGGACTTGTCGTTTGATCGTACGGACTCGAAACGCCTTGAAATTTACGCATTTTGAAATCAATGTGAAATTTTTGTTTTTTTAGCATAACTTCTTCATACGATCGAATTTGGTCGCGAAACTTTTTCCATCGCGTTCAGAATATTTTAAAACACCTATTTGGATATATAGTTTTAACAAATTCGACTCCGGAGGCATAGCGGGCTTTTTGGACCATGGTTTGTCACGCACGTTCGCGTATCCAGTCTAGCTACCCTACCTCTAGCCTATCTATAAGTATACAGCTATAAACCCTAGCTCCTTTCTTTTTCATTTGCAGTACGTTCATTTCTTCACTCTTTTCTCTTCCCCAAATGTATACATCTCAGATCCAATTCAGATCTATCCACAGTTCAAAATCAAAAGTCAAAACTCAGAAATTTCAGAAAATTTCAGAAAAAATATATGTTGAAGTATTCGATACGCGTAAATTACTGGTGAAATTCGTTTTTCAATTGGAGCTGTCGTTCATCCAGAATAAATTCAAACAGCCCCAAAACCGTTCATCATCGTCGCACAAAAAGTTGTCGGATCGGGAAAACATTTCTGGGTTTTGAAGAGGGAACCGAGGGGATCGCATCTATGTAGTTTGTTTCGAGTTTCAACGGTTGGATTGGCGGGAATTTTCGATTAGGGTTGATGGAGTATGGGTCGTGCTCTGTTGCGTGCTCTGTTGCCAGGGAAGACGCGTGCGCAGGTAAGGGTGACGTGGCTCAAATGTTAGGTGAAATATGTGTCGTTTATTTATTTGAATTCAATCATCATTTTTCACCATAACTTTCTCATACGAAGTCGGATTCACACGAATATTTTTTTGTTAGGATCGTAGTTTAATTCCGGACTCGATGACGCTGGTTTGGACGAATTCTGAGACGGGCGAATTTTTGGGTTTAAATCGGGTTTAAATTCGATTTAAATTCAAAAGGTGAGTGTTTTAACCCACTCACAACTACTAGAATCTTTTATGTTTGTTAAATAAATTTTAGAAATGAATAGAAATTTATTTATGAGCTTTTGGCATGTTATTTCATTCATATCTGTTGAATTGCATTTTTTTTGAATGTAACTGTTAATTTAATTGATTTATTGCGTGTTAATTGGCTGTTAGAAATTATTGTTTGCATATGAACTGCTAGTTAACAGTTATGTCAATTATCACTGAATATAAATTGTTAGATTAATAGTTGATAAAATTTAATTTGAATAAACTGCCAGTTATCACCTGTTATATATGATCATATATATAATTGTTATTGATTGATATTGATCGATGTTGTGATTGGATGATGGATGTGTTGTTGAATGAATGTTTTATTTGGATATCATTAAACTGCAAGTTAGTATGCATTTACATTTCATTCGGGATTGCGGTTTGAAATGATATACAACCGCAGTTTTATTTTTTTTAAATTGCGGATTGAAATGATAAATATCCGTATCACTTGACCATAGGATAGAAAACTATATACAGGCACCGTGGTCTATATATAACTATTTTTAATGTGATTTCTATGGTTTGGATGGAATACGGTTTATAAAAATCTTAAATTTTATACTGAATAAATGTTTTCTTCCATATTTATATGCATATGAAGTTGAAATTTTGAAATTAAAAGGTGAATAAATTTCTTTATTAAAAATGGAAGAAAATTAAGAAAATGGAGTTTGATGATTTATATCCTATGTTTAAATATTAAGTTGGAAATTTTAAAGATATGATATTTATAATTGGATTTTTCCCAAAATATTTTGAAATGAATATTCTAGTAAAAATTGAATTTGAAAATATATATATATATATTTTACTAGAAATTGAAGTCTTATTAATTATGGATTTTATGTGAATGGTCAAGATTAATTAATAGAATATTGATTTTGAAAGGATAAAAATCCAACTTTAGTTGAAATATTAATGCTCAAAAATGGATATAAATATATATAAAATTGAAATGGTTTTGGGACTTGAAGTAATATTTTGGATTTTGGTTTAACTTTAAAAGAAGAAATATTTGGAAAGCCATGTAATTTATTTCTTTATAAAGCAACAGTAAAGTTAAACCTTTTTAATTCGCATACCGTTGAATATCCAAACCATTTAGTTTTGAAAATAATGGTTTTAAAATACTATGGATTTTCGAAGAATTATGTTGAAAGTTACAAACAAAATATTGGTTACATGGGATATTAAATAATAAAAAGTGACATAATCTTTGGAAAGGAAAATTTTATTTGGGAAACGATATCATTGATTTGGGCTTTTATAAAATAGTATGAAGATAAATTATTTGTGTTTTTAAAGAAAAATTGATATCGTAATATTATGGTTTTGAAAGGGATTATGTTCTGGTTTTAAAGTATAAACTATTTTTAAATAACCGCGGTGTTATAATAACGATGGGTTGGCAAAGAGACCGGGATCGGATATGGACATACTCTCTGTCGATACCGAAAACCACTTTGACTAACCGTGTACGCGGTAGAGATTCCAGAATGAAGTAGGTGGTGGCGACGTTTCCTGTAAGGTAAATACGTGGACCCGACTCCCGTGAGTTGGCATAAGGTGGCTAAAACAGGAGCGATTCTCAGGCCAATGAGGTCATTCCTCTGATCGGACGCTCCTCTTCGATATTATACTTTGACTTGGATTGATTCAGTGGCCACTTCTATATTTTGATTTTTGGGGAGTTAGTCCGAGGTGGGCGGTAACTGCGGCTACGCGTTTCCACCAGCCTGGATAGCAATTGGTATATCTACCCTGGCATTGCCTAGTTGTGCCGTGTCACCTACCATACCGAGCCTTTACTACGAGTTTCTATTTGTGTCGTACCTATGGAGTATCCTCTGGTAGCTTCCCGATCAGGAGGTATTACGGTACTGTATAGACTATTGGCATTTTACGTGTTAAGGTGGAAAATGTAAAGCCTTAACGCTATTTAAAAGTAAGTTTATTTTATAAATAGACACTATTATAATAGCGCAATATACTACATAGTAAATAGTTTAACGGATCCTTAGGAGATGTAAATCCCGAACATCTCTTGAGTTACTGTACTCATATTTATTTCTGTTTATTTAACTCACATAAGATATTCTAGTCTGACTCGGGTGTTTTTGTCTTTTCAAATTCGCTCGGGTCAGTCCGAGCGTTTCAGGATAGCAGATTTTAGCTTTGGAGGACGAAGACGAAGAATCAGTATTATTTTATATATAGTATTGCACCACACTCTTTCTATTCCGCTGCATTGCTTGTATTGGTATGTGTAACTCTGATATTTATTGTAAAAGAAGAGTCAAGCTTATTTAAATTGTTTATGAATTGTATATTTGTTATTATATTTTATCCTTCCGCTGTGAGATTCTATTTTCATTTTATTTCTTCTCTATTTTTCTTATTTACCCCATAACAATCCGCCCTTGCGTATGCTTTGAATTGGCACGAGTGTCGGTTTAAAGTGTGCGAAAAGGCGGGATGTTACAGTTGGTATCAGAGCTTTGGTTTAGCGATAAACCTTGGTTTTGTGGGGTTTGACTCTTTGTTAATAGGGTAGTAATATCCTATGGGAGTCGCTGAGTGTATATATATGAGAGAGCGTATTTGTTAGTATTAATAAAAGATTTTGATATTGTGTTAATCTGTTCCACTTTGTATTTATAAATTCTGGTTGATGCATGGGACGCTATGTCATCAATAGGGATTTCTAAACACTTAATTAGGACAGACCGACATAATATTTGTTTTAATATAGGTGAATGAAATAATTTTGCCTATTATATTTTCTATACATAAAAATATTTTTATAAAGATATATATTTGGTTGCTATAGATTGGATGTTAGGTAATAAAAATATTCATAATAATTGAGGCTAAGTTGAAATTACAATGAATCAAATTGGAGATTTTAGAACTTAAGTCCGGGGTTTTGAAAATTTGCTTCCAAAGAATTTGTGAAATTTATTGATTTGGTTTATAAATTTTCTTGCATAAATATTTAGTATAATTCGAAAGAATTGGTTTAAAGAGGATTTTGAAGAAAATAAGTTTGTACTTTCCTCTCTGTCGTTGGAAAATAATTTCGGTGATGACGGCCGCATCATCGACTTTCATTTTCGAGTTTCGAAGGGGAAAGGCCACTGTAGTAAATTCTACTGCAGATTTATTTTGAAATTTTCTAAAATTTTTCTTTTATTGTTCTAAATTAGAGATATAAAAGTTGCAAGAAATTAATTATCTATTATTTTGAAATAGGTTAAAATTTGACCCGGTATTTAATTCTAAATTTTTCCGTTAATTAATTGTTAAAATTTGTTAGTGAAATATTAAGTAAGAAAGTTAATGCTAGGTATAAGGGAAGTAAAAGTTTTTAACTGATAAATAATGGAAAAGATTTATTGAAGAACGAATGAATTGAAACCTCTAATTGAAATAAGAGAATAATTGCAAAGCTATAAAGAGGAATTTGCATACATATGAGACAAAGAGTAATATGGATAAACATTAAATTTAATTAAAAGAATGGAGATTAAACTTGTATAAGTTTAATTGCAATTTCCTTAACATAAATAACTTACCCAAATATAAAAGTTGAAATGTTAAATAAGAATTTTAAATAGGATATTATACAAGTAGAATTTTGGAAATAATGAAGTATTCAATAAACTACTGTTATAATAAGAATTAAATGCTATAAACTTAGGTTATATTTGAAATCTTATTGAAGATAAAGTTAAGAATTATTAATAGATGATATGAACCTGAGTATATAACATGAAATTCAAAATAAGAAATTATTATATGATTATTCCCTTAAGTACGTTTTAATCTCCCCTATTCCAATATAATGGAAAGTAGGAAAAATTGAAATGACTACAATTAATTGTTGATGAATAAATAAAAACTTCCACTTATAAGAATGAATGTTAGCAGATTAAGAATTTAAGGGAAATCTTACAAGTGAAGAGTAAGGAAATGAAGATATTCAAAATCTTTGTTGTTATTAATGAGAATTTATCCTATAAACTTAAGTAATAAAGGAAATACAAGTATAATGAATTTTGTGATAATTGGAAAATAAAACTTGTAAGTAAAAAAAAAAAAAAAAAAAAAAAGAAATTCCTCCATAAATGAAGGAAAGAAAATCAAACCACTGAATTATGAAATAAATATATAATAAGCTATTGTGGTGTTGATTTGAATTGTTTGGTTGATGTATGGTTGTTGGGTAAGGAATTTTGGAGTTGTTGGATGGAGAAATAATCTATCTTTGTTCCATCTAAGACTGTTGAGTAAAGGATGCACTTGATAGTTATTTCTCACTCCGTAAAATTTCAGAATTTGAACCCGAACAACTAATGGTTGTTGATTGAATGATTGTTGTTTGTGGTGTGTGCTGTTTGTTAAAATGTATGGTTGTTGCATTTGATTTGGATATGAATGATTGAATCTACCCAAACATTTCACTGTAATATAGATATTTAACTTTTAGATTATATAAGTGAATACAGGTGTTGGAAGCAACTGCTACTGCTTTTGGTTCCAAAATAATAAGCGTATTGCCCGACAAATAGGTACGTTTTCGGATTACGATTAAAGCGCTATTTATATATTTTCCCGTGTGGGATATTTTATTTTGGATATATATGTAAAATATTTGTATATTTGGATATTATATTTTCTCCAGAGTCCCTCCGTACAAAGGAGACTCTGCCAAAAATTTTCGTAAATTTTGGACTTAGAATTTTGTTAAAGATATTTTTCCAACTTTAATAATTCAAGTATTAAAAGACATAATGATTATAAAACAAGTGTATTTCATTAAAGGAAATTAATTTAGTAAATTATTGTTATAAGTTAATATTTGAAATTAGATATACTGTTTTATTCTTCCTTCTCCCTTCCTTTTCCTTTTCGGGGACGAAAAGTTTTGAGTGGGGGAGAGTGTAACGACCCGTAAAGTTCGACCATTTAAATTTGTTTGTTTAATAGGATTTTTGTAATTTATTTTAGTTGAAAGAATAAAGGTGGTAGATAAATATTAAAATGAAGGCTAGAATAAATTATATAGAAGTGACTTAGAAACCTATTTAAAGACATTTGAATAAAATTCAAATGAATTAAGTAGAGAAAGAAAGAAAAATTCTTACCTGGACATAAAATTTAATATGGGAATATTAAACCAATTAAATGCAATAAAAGATTGTGAACGATAAATTGAATAGATTAAGAAACCCTGTTATTGCAAGTCAATAAATTTGTAAACCCTAATGAACATCTCAAAATTTATAAATTTATTGAAATTTAAGACATAGCATAAGCATAGAACTATAGGTATGATGACAAACTTTTATAAATTGTCTAATTAAGGGTCAGCAAAATTATTTGGAAATCAAACTCAATTAAGGGTAAGTAATTATGATGGATTGATGGCATAAACGTTACTAATTTTTATCATAGTAACGGAAGTGAAGATGGAAGGCAACTGTAGAAATTTAAGTACGTATTAACAATTGAAAGGGGCTGTCGATTGAATGGAGTACTTTAGGTTGTCTTACTAAATTTAGAATTTAACATAAGACAAATAGAAATAAATCAATAAACGTATAGATTTTTAAGTTTATTATGATGAATTATTTTAGTAATATGACTTAGAATAAATGAAATAATTTGGGTTAATTGGTATTTAATGGAATTAAAGGTTGCAATATTCATAGGTAAGGATTTAGATGAAATAGATTGATGTATGAAAAATTTAATTGGATAAATGGCAATTAATTCCTTTAATTTGTGCAATTAATGTATGTTTAATTGATAACGATAAAAAGTTGATTTTTTTCAGTGTAACCAACGTAAAATATTATCATAGCATGATACTTGGTTTGAATAGAAGGGTGGAATTGGGAATTTAATAAGTGAATTTATTTCAATCAGTGCAATAAAAGGATACGTAAATAAATGGTAAGATGAAATGGTAAATTATTGATGTAATGGAAGATATAACAATGTCAATTATGCATATAAGGTAATAAGGTAATGAAACCGAGGTAAATTAATTAATTGAGACTTTAAGTAAAATTAATGTGTGGAATTGACCAAGGTTCAATAAAATGAGAATTTGATTGGTTATATTTATTGGTTGAGAAAGGTAAATGTGTATTTGGGGAATAAATTTAGTCAGACTTAAATATTGAATTTAATTAATTAATATATATGATTAAATAAAAACCCAATACTCTATATATATGTATAATATTGAGTGAAAATAATAATACACTTATAAATGTGGAATTAAGAGTTTACAACAACTATTTTGAGTAAAGAAATTGTTCATTCAAGTAAATTTGAAACATCGCAATAGGTGTAGATTAAGTGTTGCGTTAAATAAATTATAAAGGAATAAATTTATAGAAATGTAGGAACGGAAGAATGAACATTATAGTAACGTAAAACGTATTGTAGGATAATAATTAAGTATAGGCTTGTAAATTAGATGTATGACAATAAATTTTGTACGTAAATCTTTCTATTAGTTGATAAGTCTTATTTTGATCAATTTAAAGGAATACACTAAATTTTGTAGTTAGTACGGAATATTGATGAGTGAATGAATAAGATGAAACAAAGGTGGAATGTATTAGTTGAGGTTTTAAGTTTTTATGTGATAAGTTACCAAAATTACAATTTTATCTAAATACAGTAATTTATGCAAACAAAAGATGAACATTTTGAAATATTACCATAGTGATATATAAAAGAAACGTTAACTATGTAGTTGGAGAATAATTGATATATTTTGAGTTGGATAATAGAAATCAAGTTATTTATATAATTAGATTTAAGATGAGAGTATAAGTATATGATTTAATAATTGGGTTTTGCGAATAAAATTTATAATTCCCAAATAATAAGAAAACGCAGAGGTTAACACTGCGAAATTTATATACTTATAAATTTTAATTCACATCCAAGCTTGCTAAATTATTTGGAATTGATTGGATTATATAAGTAATGAAATTTGGCCAATATTTAAAGTTGAAAGAAAATTTGGATTTTATGATTTATTTTAATTTATTTAATAAATATTAAAAATAGCCATTTTTGTCACGGACTCGGATTTTGACGAAACCAGTTTCATCGGATCCGTAACGGTGAATTATAATAATGTTTCAAGTTTCGTTGCGATCGGACTTGTCGTTTGATCGTACGGACTCGAAACGCCTTGAAATTTACGCATTTTGAAATCAATGTGAAATTTTTGTTTTTTTAGCATAACTTCTTCATACGATCGAATTTGGTCGCGAAACTTTTTCCATCGCGTTCAGAATATTTTAAAACACCTATTTGGATATATAGTTTTAACAAATTCGACTCCGGAGGCATAGCGGGCTTTTTGGACCATGGTTTGTCACGCACGTTCGCGTATCCAGTCTAGCTACCCTACCTCTAGCCTATCTATAAGTATACAGCTATAAACCCTAGCTCCTTTCTTTTTCATTTGCAGTACGTTCATTTCTTCACTCTTTTCTCTTCCCCAAATGTATACATCTCAGATCCAATTCAGATCTATCCACAGTTCAAAATCAAAAGTCAAAACTCAAAAATTTCAGAAAATTCCAGAAGAAATATATGTTGAAGTATTCGATACGCGTAAATTACTGGTGAAATTCGTTTTTCAATTGGAGCTGTCGTTCATCCAGAATAAATTCAAACAACCCCAAAACCGTTCATCATCGTCGCACAAAAAGTTGTCGGATCGGGAAAACATTTCTGGGTTTTGAAGAGGGAACCGAGGGGATCGCATCTATGTAGTTTGTTTCGAGTTTCAACGGTTGGATTGGCGGGAATTTTCGATTAGGGTTGATGGAGTATGGGTCGTGCTCTGTTGCGTGCTCTGTTGCCAGGGAAGACGCGTGCGCAGGTAAGGGTGACGTGGCTCAAATGTTAGGTGAAATATGTGTCGTTTATTTATTTGAATTCAATCATCATTTTTCGCCATAACTTTCTCATACGAAGTCGGATTCACACGAAATTTTTTTTGTTGGGATCGTAGTTTAATTCCGGACTCGATGACGCTGGTTTGGACGAATTCTGAGACGGGCGAATTTTTGGGTTTAAATCGGGTTTAAATTCGATTTAAATTCAAAAGGTGAGTGTTTTAACCCACTCACAACTACTAGAATCTTTTATGTTTGTTAAATAAATTTTAGAAATGAATAGAAATTTATTTATGAGCTTTTGGCATGTTATTTCATTCATATCTGTTGAATTGCATTTTTTTTGAATGTAACTGTTAATTTAATTGATTTATTGCGTGTTAATTGGCTGTTAGAAATTATTGTTTGCATATGAACTGCTAGTTAACAGTTATGTCAATTATCACTGAATATAAATTGTTAGATTAATAGTTGATAAAATTTAATTTGAATAAACTGCCAGTTATCACCTGTTATATATGATCATATATATAATTGTTATTGATTGATATTGATCGATGTTGTGATTGGATGATGGATGTGTTGTTGAATGAATGTTTTATTTGGATATCATTAAACTGCAAGTTAGTATGCATTTACATTTCATTCGGGATTGCGGTTTGAAATGATATACAACCGCAGTTTTATTTTTTTTAAATTGCGGATTGAAATGATAAATATCTGTATCACTTGACCATAGGATAGAAAACTATATACAGGCACCGTGGTCTATATATAACTATTTTTAATGTGATTTCTATGGTTTGGATGGAATACGGTTTATAAAAATCTTAAATTTTATACTGAATAAATGTTTTCTTCCATATTTATATGCATATGAAGTTGAAATTTTGAAATTAAAAGGTGAATAAATTTCTTTATTAAAAATGGAAGAAAATTAAGAAAATGGAGTTTGATGATTTATATCCTATGTTTAAATATTAAGTTGGAAATTTTAAAGATATGATATTTATAATTGGATTTTTCCCAAAATATTTTGAAATGAATATTCTAGTAAAAATTGAATTTGGAAATATATATATATATATTTTACTAGAAATTG
The DNA here is from genome assembly GCA_030765085.1 of Allium cepa. Taxonomy (NCBI): domain Eukaryota; kingdom Viridiplantae; phylum Streptophyta; class Magnoliopsida; order Asparagales; family Amaryllidaceae; genus Allium; species Allium cepa. The sequence continues at coordinate 881,256,524 of CM060945.1, forward strand.
AAGTCTTATTAATTATGGATTTTATGTGAATGGTCAAGATTAATTAATAGAATATTGATTTTGAAAGGATAAAAATCCAACTTTAGTTGAAATATTAATGCTCAAAAATGGATATAAATATATATAAAATTGAAATGGTTTTGGGACTTGAAGTAATATTTTGGATTTTGGTTTAACTTTGAAAGAAGAAATATTTGGAAAGCCATGTAATTTATTTCTTTATAAAGCAACAGTAAAGTTAAACCTTTTTAATTCGCATACCGTTGAATATCCAAACCATTTAGTTTTGAAAATAATGGTTTTAAAATACTATGGATTTTCGAAGAATTATGTTGAAAGTTACAAACAAAATATTGGTTACATGGGATATTAAATAATAAAAAGTGACATAATCTTTGGAAAGGAAAATTTTATTTGGGAAACGATATCATTGATTTGGGCTTTTATAAAATAGTATGAAGATAAATTATTTGTGTTTTTAAAGAAAAATTGATATCGTAATATTATGGTTTTGAAAGGGATTATGTTCTGGTTTTAAAGTATAAACTATTTTTAAATAACCGCGGTGTTATAATAACGATGGGTTGGCAAAGAGACCGGGATCGGATATGGACATACTCTCTGTCGATACCGAAAACCACTTTGACTAACCGTGTACGCGGTGGAGATTCCAGAATGAAGTAGGTGGTGGCGACGTTTCCTGTAAGGTAAATACGTGGACCCGACTCCCGTGAGTTGGCATAAGGTGGCTAAAACAGGAGCGATTCTCAGGCCAATGAGGTCATTCCTCTGATCGGACGCTCCTCTTCGATATTATACTTTGACTTGGATTGATTCAGTGGCCACTTCTATATTTTGATTTTTGGGGAGTTAGTCCGAGGTGGGCGGTAACTGCGGCTACGCGTTTCCACCAGCCTGGATAGCAATTGGTATATCTACCCTGGCATTGCCTAGTTGTGCCGTGTCACCTACCATACCGAGCCTTTACTACGAGTTTCTATTTGTGTCGTACCTATGGAGTATCCTCTGGTAGCTTCCCGATCAGGAGGTATTACGGTACTGTATAGACTATTGGCATTTTACGTGTTAAGGTGGAAAATGTAAAGCCTTAACGCTATTTAAAAGTAAGTTTATTTTATAAATAGACACTATTATAATAGCGCAATATACTACATAGTAAATAGTTTAACGGATCCTTAGGAGATGTAAATCCCGAACATCTCTTGAGTTACTGTACTCATATTTATTTCTGTTTATTTAACTCACATAAGATATTCTAGTCTGACTCGGGTGTTTTTGTCTTTTCAAATTCGCTCGGGTCAGTCCGAGCGTTTCAGGATAGCAGATTTTAGCTTTGGAGGACGAAGACGAAGAATCAGTATTATTTTATATATAGTATTGCACCACACTCTTTCTATTCCGCTGCATTGCTTGTATTGGTATGTGTAACTCTGATATTTATTGTAAAAGAAGAGTCAAGCTTATTTAAATTGTTTATGAATTGTATATTTGTTATTATATTTTATCCTTCCGCTGTGAGATTCTATTTTCGTTTTATTTCTTCTCTATTTTTCTTATTTACCCCATAACAATCCGCCCTTGCGTATGCTTTGAATTGGCACGAGTGTCGGTTTAAAGTGTGCGAAAAGGCGGGATGTTACACTTGCCATATTTATCCTTATGCTATCCCCTTATGACTTTGGTTTAGTATTGTACCTATAGGGGACTCAATGGCTACCGACATTACCGGTTGTGTTACAGGACCAACATAGACTACATGCTATAAAATATGTTAAGGTGGATCAATGTAAAGCGTCAACGCTATTTTAAAATTTATTTTACTGATAGACATTACTTACTATAGCGTATATTGTTATACACTTAAGATGGAAAATCCCGTAACTTCTCTTAAGCTACTGCACGCATGTTATACACTTGGATATGAGATGTAAAATTCCATAAACATCTCTAACGCCTTGACACACATGTTTTATGCAATATCAATTTGACTTACATACGAGTATTTTAATCTTGACTCGAGTGTTCGATCTTTTCATTACGCTCGGGTCAGCCTTGAGTTTTTTTCCAGTGTTTTGAAGATTATTCTCTAGAAGATGGGACGAAGATTTGGTATATTATTACTATTATTATTCCTGCATCATGTTGTCGCTGCATTATTTATATTTATCCCGGTTGTATACATAACTCTGATAAATGTCGTATAAATTATAATCAAATGTATGACATAAACAGCTTCATGAACTGTTTATTTGGCTATTATATTTTATCATTCCACTGTGAGATTCTGTGTTTGTTTTCTTCCTTTCTCCTTATTTTTCTTAATTATCCCCATTTATTATCTACAATCCGGATTGTTTAAGTTGGAATGTGTGGATTATTTTTTAAACCTTTCGAAATGTGGGTCGTCGCAAGATTAGTGCGCGGCTTTTTGCACTCCTCGGTGTTGCCTATCTTCGGACAACGTAAGGAGCATATGTTTTAGAAGCTAGTGCGCGGCTTTTCACGCTCCTCATTGTTGCCTATCTTCGGGCAACGTAAGGAGCATATGTTTTGGAAGCTAGTGCGCGGCTTACAAAATGCCCGGCTTTTCATGCTCCTCGGTGTTGCCTATCTTCGAGCAATGTGAGGAGCGTATGTTTTGCGAGTTAGTGCATGGCTTACGAAATGCGTGGCTTTTGGTGCTCCTCGACATTGCCTATCTTCGGGCAACGCGAGGAGCGTATGTTTTGGGCCTACCTGATGTTGCTGGAGCAACGCCGATTTTTAGGAGGCAAGGACCGGGTTCCTCCAATCCAGCGGTTTGAGTCGATTTGCTTTCGTCGACCAGGCGGGTTGTAGCGACCCGACTTTCCACTCCCGGAAAATCGCATCACTAATTAAGAAAGAAAGGGATAGAAGAAGAAAAAGAAAACAACACATCAGAATCTCACAGCGGAATGATTTAAATATAATATAGAACATATACATAGTATCATATACATCAGAGTACACAACTAAATAACTCAAATTTAGACAGTTATAACATTTCTGTCTAATATAATACAAGTCATCATACAGAATAACACACAACGAAAACTCTAACCATATATCTACACGCTGAAGCCTCCTGCTCCAAAGCTGCTCCAAAATTCGTCAAGAGAAAACCTGAATCACTTGACTACTCATATATAATATGAGTACCCAAGAGTTTAATAAAACAGAAAATAAACACTCGGGTCAGACAGGGGCCTGGTGTGAGTAAACGGTTTAAGAATGCTTAACTTTAGAAAATCCTTTAAAAAGAAAAGGTATCACGTAAGACTTCCCACACATAAACATGGAAAAGTTTTTACCTTACGCTAACCAAAACATTTGATAGGAAATCCAGTGATATTATAATAGTGTCTAGGGTTTTCAAGTAAATATAAAATAGCCGAAATTGTTACATTCATTAAATTCCAGCTACTAGCCACAAAAGTGGGTAATACAAACAAAACCGTAGGGTCTCCTAGGGAAAATGGGTTTCCAACAATGGCAGGGCTACTGGGGTACCGCCCGTCACAGTACGTGGCCTAGATCACCGTACCGAGGAGCCACCCTAACTCCCCTGCAACACAAAGCCGGGACCATTCCTTACTGAACAGTCCCGAACAAGACCACCCCGCAGTTGGCTGCAGACCAACTGCCCACACAGCCGAAATATAAAGGGACTTCTAGACAGGGATTTATCTTGCTCTCTAGTGGGAGCGACCCACGAAGCCTTGCTGCACCTCCCCTGTTTTAGCCATTCCCGGTTGATGAGGCTTGAGGCTGCGATTACCTTTATAGGACCAATTATCTTAGAATGCCCATCGTCCACCTGACGATGTGCTGAAAGCATTCAATCCATACAAGTTCGTTCCGGGTTCGAACGAAACCGAAGGCACTACCTCGTTGCACTCATTTTGGAATCACCCTCAGAGTCAACGACCATAGCCCTTGCATTCTAAATCACCATCTCAAATCTATAAGCACTATTCCGTCAAACTCATTACGGAATCACCCACAGAGTTATACTGACGTATAGCCCTTACACCTCGAGTCTTCACTTGCTCCACTTGGATTAACGACCTAACGTTTAATTGGAATCGATGTGGTTTTCGGATATCCAACTATGGAAATCCGATCCCGGTCTCATCGAAACCAAACGCCATTTTAATGTCCAAGTTATTCTTAAGGGATTTAAACAATAGATATTTCAGAAAATATCACTTAACATAAATGGATGTATCATATTACACAGATAGATAAACATCTATTATCACATGCATCTATACATATCACATAGCAGCATATATATCACATTTAGATATAGCATATTCACATCATCACCCATCAATCAATGTCATCCAACAACAACCAATATCTTTAATTCATCCAATGATATATATCATCCAATCATTAATCATTCATAAACAAGTTTGATTCAAACTTGATTAATTTAATTAATCCTTAAATTAAATTAATCCTTAACTAATCACTTGGATTATCTTCAATTCAACTTCTTATTCATTAATTAATTACAAATTAATTAATTAACATCACTTAATTATCCATTTCAATTAATCATCCCTGATTAATTATCACATAATTACTTTTAGTAATCCTTACTTAATTACCATATTGATTAATCATCCTGATTAATTACTTCCAAATTATACCAAGTAATTACCTTCTAAATTAATCAACCTCGATTTATTATTCTTTAATTATCCTGATAATTATTTCTTAATTATCTTTAATTAATTTCACCTGATTAATTATTTTTAATTAATCACACTTGATTAATTACTCTTAATTAATCAAACTTAGTTAATTACTTTTAATTAATCACTTTTGATTAACTACTTTAGTTACATTTAGTAATTAAAACTTAATTATAAATTAATTATACTTAAATTATTAATTAATAATTAATTAATCATTTTCATTAATTAATGATTACTTCATTAATTAAATTTCTTCCTTAATTAATTACTTTAACATGTAATTAATCACTTAATTAATTACTCTTAATCCTTTTATTAATTAATCATTAATCAAATAATTTAAACCTTTAACTAATTATTAATCAATTATTTAATTAATAACTAAAGTGATTAACTCTTAATTACATTACTTAATTACTTTTAATAAAGTAATTATCCTTTACTTAATTACCTCTAGTAATTAATCACTTAATTACTTTAATTACTTTCCCAAGTAATTATATTAGATTAACCCATAAGTGATTATCTAAATTAATTACTTAATTAATTATTTAACTTAATCTTTTAAAATTAATTAAATGATTCTTTAATTTACTATGTTAAAAAGATTCTTAATTAAGAAACCATTATCTTAATTAAATCATTTATTAACAAATAAAACTTGATAATTAAAAATGATTTAATTATCTTCACAAATTTATTTATCTTTAATTAATTCAAATTCTAAATTACTCAAGATAATCTTTATTATAATTCATAACCCAATTTTAAATCATTAAACTTTATTTGAAATAAAATATAACATTTATAAATCAATTATAATTAAACACATTTTAAATTGAACTTTTAAATCTTTAAAACCTTTCTAAAGTTCTTTAATAAAAATTTAATACGAACTTAGTTTCAAAATCCACTTATTTTATTTTAAAACTTTCATATTTATTAAATATAAAACTTGTTTAAACATAAATTTGAAACAAATTTAGTTTTATATATAAACTTATTTAACTTTGTTTAAAACTTTAATCATTTACAAATCATATTATCTTTGTTTTAAATTTTAGAAACCTTACTGTTAAATATTTTAAAACTTTTAAACTCAAACTTTAAACTACAGAACCCACAACAAAAACACGCTTATCGACCCGAGCAATCCAGAAACTCACGCGTTAACCTAAGCAAATCCATCCCTAACTTGCTTCGAGCCTAAATAGCAGTTACACGAAGAATACTCCGAGTCTTCCATCTCTTCTCTTTGCCTACCCCAACATCCATAGCCGAAACACGAAAACTGTGCACGTTCATGTGCACGTCGCCGCTGGTCAACGACGAACTCCATGCCGACCTCCTCTAAGTCGCACTCGACCCCTACAACTTCAATCGAAACCCAGATATCACTAATTAAATCGAGAACAAAATCTCGACCTTCAACCTGTAAACATTCAAAACCACCATCACCTAAATCCATCCCTCCATGGCAACTCCAAACTCGAGCAACCTTGCCACCACTGCCGTAACCTCCCCACGTCACCTCGAAACCATAGCTCCACTCGCGACAGCCTCCGGTTACTTCACATTACCGCGAAACCCATGGGAACACTCACGATAAAAACAGCACCTCAAACCCTAATATCTCGAACCATGATCACCACACACCTTAATAAAATACAATAGTATTTTTCTGATGATCTACAACCTACCCTCCACCTTCAAGTTCAACGGCGATGTCCAATTCGCCGTGGTTTGACGTAAATTGATCAGAATACCCAAAACAGCAAAATCCTAAATTCACATCAAAAACTAATCTAAAAATCATGATATGTTCATTAAAAATCATGATTCCCAATATGTAATCTAGTTATAAGATCAAAACTACAAATTTAATTCATAAAATTTTTGACCCAATTTATATTTTATTGTAAATCTGAAATTTTACAACTAATTCTTCAAATTTAAAACTTACAAACATTTTTAGATGATAAGTTAGTTGATTACAAACAACTTTTATTTATACATCATAGGTCAATATGAATTCAACACTAGATTATTGATTTTATGATGAAATTGAAACCTGTTTCTATACACAGAACATATGCATGCTTCTCAGACAAAACAAACATACTCAATGCATTCAAATTTAAATCATACATTCTATCAACATCATGCTATCCAATCATAAGAACAGGATGAATCCAAAGTTTAAACTGTTTTTAAAAGAATTTATTTACTCACCAGATTAATGCAGAGGACAAAACTGCATTTTCTTTTCCAGGCTCTTTAAATTCATTTGCATGCTTCTGAATTCCATTTGCATGTTGAAGATTTACATCCTGATGCTTGATTATCTTTAATTTCTTGAATTGCTTGAATTATTCAAGTTGCTTGCCTCTAACTTCATTTGAAAATCTTGTTTTAGCCTCTGTTTGAATTTCCAGACTTTACAGTTTTTTTGCATTTGTTTTCTTTATCTTGGTTATTGATCTGTATTCATTTTTGATCTTTGCTTCTTTTAGATTTGTATTCACGTTTTAGTTGAGAAGAAAAAAATCTTTTGCTGAAGAATAAAACCATCTTTTATTTACAATTAAATTTTAAATTTAATTATTAAAGAGAATGACATTTGTCACCTCTTATGTTTTGATTAACTTACACCTAAGCAATTTAATTTACATTTGTCTCTAACCTATACTAAAATGTTTACAAGTGTTGTTATGTTTAGTTAATGTTTTCTTTTAGATGTTATTTTATTTTTAGTAATTTATTTAAGCCTTGCATGTAATATGTATATGTGATTAGGTAATATGAAAATGTGTATTTAATGCTTACTTATTGATTTTATTATGAAATATTTATATGATTGTAAAAGGTGCATACTTATCTTTTAAAAATAAGCTTTTAGATAAATATAAAAGTAACTTCATGTTAGTTTATAATTTATTTATGCTTTTAATTAAATTTATTTTAATCTCTTAAGATTTTAAAACAAATTTATCTTGTGTTAAAATTTAAATTGAAAGACTATTAAACAAATGAACTTTTAATTTAAATCTTAAATATCATTTCCAAAAGTATAAATCAAATTAACTTTTCAAATCTCAAATTATATACATATTAAAGTTTGAAAACACTTATTAAACTCAAATTAATAAAATTCCTATTTAAAACATATATATACAAATATATATATACACATTTCAAATAGAAAAATCATTAAATTTGTTAATTTCCAAATTAAATTTTAAAACAAATATCAAATCACAATATATACATTTATATATAATAAAATTTGAATATAAAGTTTTATTACCTTAAAAACTTCTTATTTACCAAACTAAATATTTCCAAATCAAATCATTATAAACTTTCAAAAGAATTTAATCTTGCCTATTCATATTGCAAAGAAAATATTAATAGATATTAACAAATTATTGTTTTCAGCCTTTGAAATAATTTTAACTTGTCAATTTATAATATAAAATGATCAAATCAATTTAATTATTATCAAAGATTATTAAATTGATATTGCTCAAAATTCCGGGTCGTCACATTCCTCCCCCCTTAAAAGAATTTCATCCCCGAAATTTAAAAGCAAAGATAATTTAATAACCCAGCTAAAGAATTTAAATTTCAAACAGCAATCACACAATCAATCATACACTACCAATCATAGCAACAAATTCAAACAGACAATTTTATCTATCCAGAAAAATTCTGAATAGAACTTCCTAATATTATCTAGAGTTTCCAGATACCTATACTGGAATACTCGCTCTATAGAAACTTAATTAACTATACTATCACAACCAAGAACTCCCTCATCTGATTCTACAAATCTAAACAAGATTTCAGACTAAACTCAAAACCAGCTCAGCTACCAGATCCTTCTGCACTGCTGGTTCTATCATTCGAAGAATATACACATATTCCTCAGAGATATGTGAAATACAATGAATTCCAGCTATCCAAACTGGCAATTAAATCCTGTAGATCAAAATCAAATCTTCAGAAAACACAGACAACTCAAAATACTTCCAGAGCGAACTCTCCAGTTTTACCCATTCTTATATCTCCTTTGATTGGATAAAACCAAAACAATATCCAAACTCTAACTGCACATTCCAAAATTTCTCAGTTCTTAACTGCACAACTCTTCAGATGCTCTGAGTCACCTCTAATATTCCTGATCAGACTAACCCTTGCTGCTTGCTTCAAGAAACATCAACACCAACTCAAAACAAACCTCCAAATCCTACTCAACAAAATGGCTCTCCCAAAGATTATTTGCTGAAATCCAAAAACACAACTCTATACCACAAGCATCAGGGAACTTCAGACCTGCATCTCCTATCTGGAATAGCCAATCAGTTGTACTTGACAACCTTGCCTACCGAATCCGGAAAATTCCTTTATACTTGAATTTCCTGTAGAAATCCTCTACTGCAACCTCCGGTTGCTCCCATACCATAAAAACTGCCGACTCGCTTCCGCTGCACAACTCTGATCTAGAGCAGATAAGAATGCTATCGAAGAACACAAGCAAAATCTTTCTTCATACACAGTTCATCCGACTCATAAAAATTTCAGTGACCATTCCACCTGGTCAAAACATCTCAACAGAATCTTAACTTAGAATAAGATGATCAATCCTTCTTCAAAGAATCTTGAGCTGCCTCACCAAATTCTTCTCGCTCTAAGGGTCATCCCACTACATAGTTGAACCATCAAAATTGCTCTTGGAAATCCAAGTCGATAAGAAAACTCAATCTCCAATTCGGGTCAACTTCTGATTCCCTCAAAAAAACATCTGGAGAACCTCCGACTACATCCATAGCTTTCACCTCTACTCAAGATGCCTCAATCTCAAACCAAAAAATACTCAAAGATTCCCAAACTAATCTTAAGTCACTTTTGCGATCCCACTCAGTTCTGATTCCAAAGAATTGTCTCCTCAACTAGAACAACTTTTCCTATTCAAGATAAACCTTTCCAGAATGTCTTACCTATCAGAAACTGATAGATCACTTTCAACAGATATCTCGCTCTGCTGAGTCTCCCAAAAGAAAAGGATAAGCCCTCACTATCTGCCTGGTCTGCTGATAGTAGAATCCCAAAGATTACTGAATCATCGAAGAAACAGACCTATGCTGCTACTTCCAAACTTTACTTCAATGATACTGTTAAGCCACAAGATCATTCTTAGCTAGAAGCTTCTTGAAACACCAAACTAACATCCAATTTTGCCAAAAATCCTTGAGACGGGTCGACATCTTCTCAAGAAACTCGGCTCCAAACCAAACACCAACCACTTATCTTCTTAAGAAAACAATTGAGACCATGTCCGAAATGAGGTAACTCATCGACCTTAGTCTCAAACTTCAATATAGACAAGACACCCTTACTTGAGATCCAGAGAATCTCTAAACATCCGAATCTCCACTGCAGTAAGCATCATTGCTTTTCCAATACCATCACTTGCTTCTATTTAGCTGACAAACTCAACTCTTGGAAATCCCGCTCACTCGAGAGCAAATCAACCTCACACTTCAAGAATATACTCCAATTCTTGAAAATGACTTCCTCTGGACTCAAAGAAATCCTTTCACCAATCTACACAACTTATTCGAGACGGTATTAGATCTACAATCTCGACAGACACATCTCCAACCACAACATATAAACCTCTTCCATTAGTGGTAGTTGTGTTCCACACACTTCTACCTTATCTACCTTTATAACCTATGTTGGAAAATCCGAACAGATAACCCAACAGATTAGGTAGTTATATAAAAATTACAAGTACGCTCTCTCAAGATAGACACCACTCCAGAGCCTAGGTATTCTCTCAACCTAATGCTCTGATACCAGCTGTAGCGACCCGACTTTCCACTCCCAGAAAATCGCATCACTAATTAAGAAAGAAAGGGATAGAAGAAGAAAAGAAAGAGAAGAAAAAGAAAACAACACATCAGAATCTCACAGCGGAACGATTTAAATATAATATAGAACATATACATAGTATCATATACATCAGAGTACACAACTAAATAACTCAAACTTAGACAGTTATAACATTTCTGTCTAATATAATACAAGTCATCATACAGAATAACACACAGCGAAAACTCTAACCATATATCTACACGCTGAAGCCTCCTGCTCCAAAGCTCCTCCAAAATTCGTCAAGAGAAAACCTGAATCACTTGACTACTCATATATAATATGAGTACCCAAGAGTTTAATAAAACAGAAAATAAACACTCGGGCCAAACAGGGGTCTGGTGTGAGTAAACGGTTTAAGATTGCTTAACTTTAGAAAATCCTTTAAAAAGAAACGGTATCACGTAAGACTTCCCACACATAAACATGGAAAAGTTTTTACCTTACGCTAACCAAAACATTTGATAGGAAATCCAGTGATATTATAATAGTGTCTAGGGTTTTCAAGTAAATATAAAATAGCCGAAATTGTTACATTCATTAAATTCCAGCTACTAGCCACAAAAGTGGGTAATACAAACAAAACCGTAGGGTCTCGTAGGGAAAATGGGTTTCCAACAATGGCAGGGCTACTGGGGTACCGCCCGTCACAGTACGTGGCCTAGATCACCGTACCGAGGAGCCACCCTAACTCCCCTGCAACACAAAGCCGGGACCATTCCTTACTGAACAGTCCCGAACAAGACCACCCCGCAGTTGGCTGCAGACCAACTGCCCACACAGCCGAAATATAAAGGGACTTCTAGACAGGGATGTATCTTGCTCTCCAGTGGGAGCGACCCACGAAGCCTTGCTGCACCTCCCCTGTTTTAGCCATTCCCGGTTGATGAGGCTTGAGGCTGCGATTACCTTTATAGGACCAATTATCTTAGAATGCTCATCGTCCACCTGACGATGTGCTGAAAGCATTCAATCCATACAAGTTCGTTCCGGGTTCGAACGAAACCGAAGGCACTATCTCGTTGCACTCATTTTGGAATCACCCTCAGAGTCAACGACCATAGCCCTTGCATTCTAAATCACCATCTCGAATCTATAAGCACTATTCCGTCAAACTCATTACGGAATCACCCATAGAGTTATACTGACGTATAGCCCTTACACCTCGAGTCTTCACTTGCTCCACTTGGATTAACGACCTAACGTTTAATTGGAATCGATGTGGTTTTCGGATATCCAAATATGGAAATCCGATCCCGGTCTCATCGAAACCAAACGCCATTTTAATGTCCAAGTTATTCTTAAGGGATTTAAACAATAGATATTTCAGAAAATATCACTTAACATAAATGGATGTATCATATTACACAGATAGATAAACATCTATTATCACATGCATCTATACATATCACATAGCAGCATATATATCACATTCAGATATAGCATATTCACATCATCACCCATCAATCAATGTCATCCAACAACAACCAATATCATTAATTCATCCAATGATATATATCATCCAATCATTAATCATTCATAAACAAGTTTGATTCAAACTTGATTAATTTAATTAATCCTTAAATTAAATTAATCCTTAATTAATCACTTGGATTATCTTCAATTCAACTTCTTATTCATTAATTAATTACAAATTAATTAATTAACATCACTTAATTATCCATTTCAATTAATCATCCCTGATTAATTATCACATAATTACTTTTAGTAATTCTTACTTAATTACCATATTGATTAATCATCCTGATTAATTACTTCCAAATTATACCAAGTAATTACCTTCTAAATTAATCAACCTCGATTTATTATTCTTTAATTATCCTGATAATTATTTCTTAATTATCTTTAATTAATTTCACCTGATTAATTATTTTTAATTAATCACACTTGATTAATTACTCTTAATTAATCAAACTTAGTTAATTACTTTTAATTAATCACTTTTGATTAACTACTTTAATTACATTTAGTAATTAAAACTTAATTATAAATTAATTATACTTAAATTAATAATTAATAATTAATTAATCATTTGCATTAGTTAATGATTACTTCATTAATTAAATTTCTTCCTTAATTAATTACTTTAACATGTAATTAATCACTTAATTAATTACTCTTAATCCTTTTATTAATTAATCATTAATCAAATAATTTAAACCTTTAACTAATTAATAATCAATTATTTAATTAATAACTAAAGTGATTAACTCTTAATTACATTACTTAATTACTTTTAATAAAGTAATTATCCTTTACTTAATTACCTCTAGTAATTAATCACTTAATTACTTTAATTACTTTCCCAAGTAATTATATTAGATTAACCCATAAGTGATTATCTAAATTAATTACTTAATTAATTATTTAACTTAATCATTTAAAATTAATTAAATGATTCTTTAATTTACTATGTTAGAAAGATTCTTAATTAAGAAACCATTATCTTAATTAAATCATTTATTAACAAATAAAACTTGATAATTAAAAATGATTTAATTATCTTCACAAATTTATTTATCTTTAATTAATTCAAATTCTAAATTACTCAAGATAATCTTTATTATAATTGATAACCCAATTTTAAATCATTAAACTTTATTTGAAATAAAATATAACATTTATAAATCAATTGTAATTAAACACATTTTAAATTGAACTTTTAAATCTTTAAAACCTTTCTAAAGTTCTTTAATAAAAATTTAATACAAACTTAGTTTCAAAATCCACTTATTTTATTTTAAAACTTTCATATTTATTATATATAAAACTTGTTTAAACATAAATTTGAAACGAATTTAGTTTTATATATAAACTTATTTAACTTTGTTTAAAACTTTAATCATTTACAAATCATATTATCTTTGTTTTAAATTTTAGAAACCTTACTGTTAAATATTTTAAAACTTTTAAACTCAAACTTTAAACTCCAGAACCCACAACAAAAACACGCTTATCGACCCGAGCAATCCAGAAACTCATGCGTTAACCTGAGCAAATCCATCCCTAACTTGCTTCGAGCCTAAATATCAGTTACACGAAGAATACTCCGAGTCTTCCATCTCTTCTCTTTGCCTACCCCAACATCCATAGCCGAAACATGAAAACTGTGCACGTTCATGTGCACGTCGCCGCTGGTCAACGGCGAACTCCATGCCGACCTCCTCTAAGTCGCACTCGACCCCTACAACTTCAATCGAAACCCAGATATCACTAATTAAATCGAGAACAAAATCTCGACCTTCAACCTGTAAACATTCGAAACCACCATCACCCAAATCCATCCCTCCACGGCAACTCCAAGCTCGAGCAACCTTGCCACCACTGCCGTAACCTCCCCACGTCACCTCGAAACCATAGCTCCACTCGCGACAGCCTCCGGTTACTTCACATTACCGCGAAACCCATGGGAACACTCACGATAAAAACAGCACCTCAAACCCTACTATCTCGAACCACGATCACCACACACCTCAATAAAATACAATAGTATTTTTCTGATGATCTACAACCTACCCTCCACCTTCAAGTTCAACGGCGATGTCCAATTCGCCGTGGTTTGCCATAAATTGATCAGAATACCCAAAACAGCAAAATCCTAAATTCACATCAAAAACTAATCTAAAAATCATGATATGTTCATTAAAAATCATGATTCCCAATATGTAATCTAGTTATAAGATCAAAACTACAAATTTAATTCATAAAATTTTTGACCCAATTTATATTTTACTGTAAATCTGAAATTTTACAACTAATTCTTCAAATTTAAAACTTACAAACATTTTTAGGTGATAAGTTAGTTGATTACAAACAACTTTTATTTATACATCATAGGTCAATATGAATTCAACACTAGATTATTGATTTTATGATGAAATTGAAACCTGTTTCTATACACAGAACATATGCATGCTTCTCAGACAAAACAAACATACTCAATGCATTCAAATTTAAATCATACATTCTATCAACATCATGCTATCCAATCATAAGAACAGGATGAATCCAAAGTTTAAACTGTTTTTAAAAGAATTTATTTACTCACCAGATTAATGCAGAGGACAAAACTGCATTTTCTTTTCCAGGCTCTTTAAATTCATTTGCATGCTTCTGAATTCCATCTGCATGTTGAAGATTTACATCCTGATGCTTGATTATCTTTAATTTCTTGAATTGCTTGAATTATTCAAGTTGCTTGCCTCTAACTTCATTTGAAAATCTTGTTTTAGCCTCTGTTTGAATTTCCAGACTTTACAGTTTTTCTGCATTTGTTTTCTTTATCTTGGTTATTGATCTGCATTCATTTTTGATCTTTGCTTCTTTCAGATTTGTATTCACGTTTAGTTGAGAAGAAGAAAATCTTTTGCTGAAGAATAAAACCATCTTTTATTTACAATTAAATTTTAAATTTAATTATTAAAGAGAATGACATTTGTCACCTCTTATGTTTTGATTACCTTACACCTAAGCAATTTTATTTACATTTGTCTCTAACCCGTACTAAAATGTTTACAAGTGTTGTTATGTTTAGTTAATGTTTTCTTTTAGATGTTATTTTATTTTTAATAATTTATTTAAGCCTTGCATGTAATATGTATATGTGATTAGGTAATATGAAAATGTGTATTTAATGCATACTTATTGATTTTATTATGAAATATATATATGATTGTAAAAGGTGCATACTTATCTTTTAAAAATAAGCTTTTAGATAAATATAAAAGTAACTTCATGTTAGTCTATAATTTATTTATGCTTTTAATTAAATTTATTTTAATCACTTAAGATTTTAAAACAAATTTATCTTGTGTTAAAATTTAAATTGAAAGACTATTAAACAAATGAACTTTTAATTTAAATCTTAAATATCATTTCCAAAAGTAAAAATCAAATTAACTTTTCAAATCTCAAATTATATACATATTAAAGTTTGAAAACACTTATTAAACTCAAATTAATAAAATTCCTATTTAAAACATATATATACAAATATATATACACATTTCAAATAGAAAAATCATTAAATTTGTTAATTTCCTAATTAAATTTTAAAACAAATATCAAATCACAATATATACATTTATATATAATAAAATTTGAATATAAAGTTTTATTACCTTAAAAACTTCTTATTTACCAAACTAAATATTTCCAAATCAAATCATTATAAACTTTCAAAAGAATTTAATCTTGCCTATTCATATTGCAAAGAAAATATTAATAGATGTTAACAAATTATTGTTTTCAGCCTTTGAAATAATTTTAACTTGTCAATTTATAATATAAAATGATCAAATCAATTTAATTATTATCAAAGATTATTAAATTGATATTGCTCAAAATTCCGGGTCGTCACACGGGTATTTATCATGAACAGTTTTGTCGATTCATATGAACGAACCAAATTTTATTGAGGAATGGGGGTAGATTCTTTGCCTATTTACAATGCCCATGGCATCCCGGGATTTCTTGTTTTTTAGAAAGTAAGAAGTACATAAGGTAGCTTTCAAACAAAGTAACGGTGGAGCGAATCACTATCCATGCCCTGGGAACTTGAGTTCTATCAAAGTTGTAAGCTTGAAAGTCCCGTCTCTTAGCTTTTGATTGATGACATACGGTCTTTCCTAGTTTGGTCCAAAGGTCCCCAGAATAGGGTTAACTCGCTATAGCACAAGATCTCCCACTACGAAGGTTTGATTGTGAACTTTGAAGTTGAAGTACCGTGCAACCCTTTTTTGGTGGGTGGTGGTTCTCAACTCTGCTTCTTCTCTTCTTTCGTCAATCATATCTAGCGATTTGAGTAGAAGCTTCTTGTTTTGCCTTCTGTGTGAGGGGACTTCTAATTCAATAGGAATCATTGCTTCTAAACTGCATGCCAAGACGAATGGATACAGAATGTTGCCGGTTGCTGCTTTTTGGGTAGTTCTGTAAGCCCATAGTGCGAGTGAAAGTTCATCAACCTAGTTTTCATTTTCTTTTGTTAATCACTTTTTGACATTGGACTTGATGATCTTGTTTATGGCTTCTACCTGCCCATTTTGCTTACAGATGAGCCATCGTGGAGAAGCTCTTTTCTATTTGGAACCACTTGCAAAAGTTTTCAAATTCGGCACTTTTGAATTGGGTTCCATTGTCCGTGATGACTTTTTGGGGCACACCAAACCTGCAAACAATGTTTTTAGTAACGAAATTAATGACTTTTTTCATGGTTATGGTGGCCAGCAGTTCCTCTTCGGCCCATTTGTGAAATAATCTATGGCAAATATAGCATATTTGGCCCCTCCTTTTGTTATTAGCAGGGCGCCAATCACGTCGATTCCCCATATTGCAAATGGCCACGGGCTGACCATCTGCGTTAGCTCTGTTGAAAGAGTTCTCTTAATTTTGTTAAATCTTTGACAATGATCGCATCTTCCGGTGTAGTCTGTAGTGCCATGGTTTATTATTGGCTAGAAATATCCATACCGAAGGACTTTCTTTGCTAGGGCCTTTCCCTTAGTGTGGTCCCCGCATTCGCCTTCATGAACCTCCTTTAGGATTCACCATGCTTCATTATCGGTCGCACAGAAAGGGGTCGAGAATCCCCTTAAATAGAGAATTCCATCCTATATCATGAACCGTGGTGCTTTTCGGAGAAGCTTTTTCCATTGGTTCCGGTTAGTTGGAAGGGTTCCCGCAAGTCAGTAGTCCTTTATCGGTGACATCTATGTTTCTAGTTCGATGATTGTCTCGAGGATCCAGTCGACGTTCATCTCATCTATGCTCGGAGTGGTTTAAGTTTCAACTAGGACGAGTCTCAATGATTGAGCTTCCCCAGAGCTTTCTACTTTAGCCAAATAGTCTGCCTTGGTGTTTTTTTCTCGTGGAATGTGGGCTATGGTATAATGTTCGATGTCTCTTAGCAATTCTTTCACTTCGGACAGATACGGGGCAAGATTCTCTCCTCGAGCCTGATATTCCCCCTTTACTTGACAACCAGCCAGGAGTCACTGTAGATGTGAATGCATTTTATCTTAAGCTCTTTCACCATCTTTAGTCCTGCAATAAGTGCCTCGTATTCAGCTTTGCTATTCGTCGCAGGGAATTCCAGGTGTAAAGCGCAAAAAATGGCTTTCCCTTTAGGGGTTTAGATCACTATCCCTGCCTCTGAACAAAGATTTTTTGGCGCATCATCTACAAAAAGTTTCCATTGAGTCTCCACCTCCGGTGATGCTTCTTTCTTGTCGTCTCGTATGGTAAACTTGGCGGTGAAGTCTGCTAACGCTTGCCAATTGATGGTTTTCCTTGGATGGTATGCGATGTCATATTGACTTAGCTCTATTTTCCATTTGAGGAGTCGCTCGAAAGTTTCGCGTCAGTATAACACTTGTGTCAAGGGCTGGTCGGTTGATACTTTGATTGGATGTGTCTGAAAGTATGGTCGTAACTTCCAGGATGTAATCAAAAGGCAATATGCTAGCTTTTCCCGTTTTGGGTAATTCTTCTCGGCTCCAGTGAACTATTTTCTAATGTAATAAATGGGTCGTTGGATTCTTGCTTCTTCCTACACGAGAGCAGCGCTCGATGCATGTGGTGAGACTGCTAAGTAAATGAATAGGTCTTCTCCATCCACCAGCTTTGATAAGATTGGCGGAGCTTCCATGTGCCGTAGCATTTCTTCGAAATCCGTTTGACAAGCTTCACTACATTCGAAGTTTTTCATTTCCTTCTTCAGCGCATTGAAGAACGATATGCACTTGTCTGTAGCTTTTGAGATAAATCGCCTCAATGCTGTGACTTTTCCATTCAAGCATTCAAGTTCCTTCTTATTTCTTAGGGCTTGGACTTCTCATAGCGCCGTTATTTTTTCTGGATTTTCTTCGATGCCTTGGGCACTTACTATGAACCCCAAGAATTTTCCAAAGGCTACTCCAAAGTGACATTTGAGTGGGTTGAGCTTCAATCCATACTTCTGGAGTATTTCG
The DNA here is from genome assembly GCA_030765085.1 of Allium cepa. NCBI lineage: Eukaryota > Viridiplantae > Streptophyta > Magnoliopsida > Asparagales > Amaryllidaceae > Allium > Allium cepa. The sequence continues at coordinate 881,275,197 of CM060945.1, forward strand.
AACATTTCATTGAAATTTTTTAAATGGTTAGCAGCTACTCAAGATTTGACCAACGTGTCATCCACATAAAATTCCATAGTATTTTTGATTTGGCGCTTGAACATATTATTCACCAGCCTTTGGAATGTTGCCCTAGCGTTTTTTAAAACAATGGAATTACTCTGTAGTAGTACAGTCCTAAATCGGTGATGAAGCTGGTGTTCTCTTGATCTGGCTTATTCATCGGGATCTAGTTATAGCACAACTATGCGTCCATAAATGACAGCAATTCATGCCCCGCCGTCCCATCCACAAGCTGATCGATTCTAGGGGTGTAGGAAGTTATCTTTTTAGATCCGAGAAGTCAATACAAGTTCGCCGTTTTCATTAGACTTCTTGACTAAGACTGGGTTTGATACCCTTAGTTGCGTCTCGGATGAAGCCATTAGCCATCAGTTTATCTACCTCCTCTCTCAATGCCTTGGACCATTCAGGACCCAAGCTGTGCCTTTTTTCTTTACTGGTGTGAATTTTGGGTTAATATTGAGTGCATGGCAGGAAATCTTGAGTGATACCCTACACATATTGGAGTGCGTCCAATCAAATACGTCCAAATTGATATGGAGTAATTTAGTTAGTTCCAACCGCATTTTGTTTCCAAGGTGCGATCCAATTTTCAAGACCCCTGTTGGGTTGTCCATACAGACTGGGATAAGTACCGTCAATTCTGCATGTGCTACAAAATCCTCATCTGAACTCTTCTTTCTCAAGTCTGAAGCCTTATCGAATCGGTTTTGGTCCCCGAGCCAGGGCAGCTTTGTAATTTCTATTTAGTGGGATCACGAATGTGGAGAGTTTTCCCCACATCCTTTCCTTTTTCCTTCCTTCTTGACTCATGCAATTTTACGATGTAGCATTCTCGTGCAGTGCTTTGGTCTCCTTTCACAATTTCGACTCCATGCTCTATAGGAAACTTCATTGTAAGGCACCATTGGGCCAATGCTATTCTAAAGTCGGCTAATGTGGGCTATCCCAAAAAGGCATCATATGCTGACATTTCATCCATGATCACAAAAGTCTGAATGAAGGTGACCCTTCGCTCACCCTCTCTAATCTCCATAGGTAGGTCAATTATTCCCACCGGTTGTTTGGGTTCGCCCATAAACCGTTGAATTTTTGTTTAGCATGCAGATACGCTTTTCATGCCAATCTTCATCTGATCGAAAGTATGTTTGAAGAGTATGTTAATGGAGCTTCCACTATCAACTAACACCCGTCGAACTACAGCAGGTACGATTCCTACAGTCACTACCTTCGGATCGAGAGATGGAGCTTCAATCCCGTCGGTGTCCCAATTTCGAAATATTGTATCGTCTTTCAAAACCCTTTGCAGCTTGGCCGGAGTTTCATCTTCTATAGCTAAACATGATTTCTTTGGAGTGTGCTTCAACGAACTTGCACATCGCTCCATTTGTCCCCAACTTTGCGCGGGTATGGTCTCCCATATATTGTTTCGATAATAATCCTTTCGTCAATTCGTTTCGACCCTTCTTCACTAGTTCCCGCTTGATTCCTTCTTTTTCTGCTAAGGAGCCATAGATTGATCGAGGTTTTGAGTCTTTTTATGTATCGCTGGAGCTTATTGTCCGGGATCAACTCCTTAATGAGATTCTTTAGATGACGACATTCATTTTTATTATGGCCATGTGTCTCATAGAAGCGGAAGAAGTTTTCCGAGCGCTTCTGTTGCTCAGTTGCTTCCTTTCTAGGGGCCTTTTCGTATTCCACAGTCCATTGAGTTGCGAGAAAAATGTTTTCCAGTGTGTCGTTTAGTGGAGTGTAGCCTTCGGGCCTAAACCTTTTGAGCCTTTTATTGTTGCCATTACCATTCTTCTTATTGGAGTTTTGAATTTTTCTCTTTGAATTTCTGTCTTTCCTAGTGATTCCTTCAGCAGTTCGAGAAGTGTTCGTATTTTAATTTATTGCTACATCACTTTGACCAACATTCATTAGTTGCACACTAGTAGACTTCCTTTCCAATTCATTCACTTCCTTTAACCTTAGATGCTGACTTGCTTTACGAATTAAATCTTTCCTGGTGGTAGGTTGCTTCATCTTAACCCAGTTCTCAAATTCAGTTTTCGAGTGAATGGAAAAAACTAATTCCATCAAAAATGTGTCTTTGTTGGGGTTGCTTACTTCCATCACCATGGTGTTAAACCTATTCATAAAAGATTTCAACGATTCGTTGCCCCTTGGAACAATCTGGATAGGGACATGACATCTTTTGGCTATGCAGTGTGGAGTCTGAACTTATCAAGGAACCTTGTCGCCAATTGGTCAGAAGTAGAGAAAGAACATTATGGAAGCCTAGTGAACCACTTTGATGCAACTCCTTTGAGAAAGATAGGAAAGCATCTGCATCGAACAGCTTTGGAGGCATTAGCTCCATCCATATACTAACTGTATTTGTACAAGTGAGGTTTTGGGTCTTTTGTCCCGGCATAGGACAGAATAGTAGGCATTGTGAATTTTTTTGGATTTTTTTCATTTAAGATTTCATCAGTGAAGGAAGCCCAACTTGGTGCAGATCCCTATTCATCATCTCTTTTATCTTTTCTCTTCTCCATTAATCGTTTCACCATATCTACTACGTATGCCTCTGATGTCCGGTAGTCCTAAGGACAGCAATTAGTCATTACGCCAAGTGTTTGGCTTTGCAAACGGTCTTGATGAGTGGGCTGAAACCTACGCTCTTCTGTCTTCAGGAGAGCTACTCCTGTAGGGTCCCGTTGGCTTGCGGTTGACCTAACTAGGGCGGTTTGAGTATTCCTAGCATTGTCAAATGTATTGGCATTTTCTTCCAATTTGTCCTCTTGCTCTCTGTCCTCTGAATTGGGGATATTCATAGCTATGTCTTCCAACGGGGTCTTTACCCATTGTCAAGTTCAGAATAGGTTTCCTTGTGGCGAACGAAGTACTTTCATTTTCGTCCATGTTAAGTCCTATTGTCACCCTTTTCTGTGGCTGTTTTCGGCTCTTGTATGTAAACCAGAAATAGAGGAATTCTCTCGTTCTATGGCAGCTGCGAGTTCAGGCATAGTCCTTGGAGTAGGGTTTAACTGTAGGATTATGGGAGCATTAAGTTTATCCATTAGAGCTTTTTGGCTACTTTCAATTTTTTGGTTGATCTCATCAACCATTTTATTCAATTCATCCCTAGTGACAACTTCGTGCTGACTGGAAGATGCTGGCGCCTGATTTCCTAAGTTATCACCTGTTAATTGGTTCAGTATCAAATATAATTTGTAAGAACAGACATAAAGGAGAAAGCAAAAGCAATATTTATCCCATCTCATTGATATACAAGAAGAGGTGTTTATATATCACACCAAATAGTTAAATTAGGAAAGTTTATAATAGGAAAGTTTATAATAGGAAAGTTAATAAAAGGAAATAATTACACCCTATATTTAACACTCCCCCTCAAGTTGGAGCATAGATGTTAATCAGACCCAACTTGTCACACAAGTAATTAATTCTCACTCCATTCAAAGCTTTGGTGAAGATATTTGCAATCTTCTCTTCCATCTCCATATACTGTAGATATTAAACCATCTTGTATTTTATCCCGAACAAAATGACAGTCAATCTCTATGTGTTTGGTTCGTTCATGGAACACAGGATTAGATGCAATATAAATAGCAGCTTTGTTATCACACCATAATTTAGCTGGAAAAATAGTTCTCAGTCCTATTTCATTCAAGAGTTGATATATCCAAACTATCTCACACACAGATTTTGCCATATCTCGATACTCTAATTCTGCACCTTGAACGTGAGACAACATTTTGCTTCTTACTTTTCCATGAAATTAAGTTTCCTCCAACAAAGACACAAAACCCCGTTGTAGATCTTCTATCTATCTTAGAACCTACCCAATGAGCATTTGAAAAACATTCAACCCGGTTATGTCCATGATTTGTATATACAATACCAAGCCCAACTGTTCCTTTTAAGTAGCATAAAATCTGTTCTAAAGCAGTCCAATGATGAACTGTTGGAGATGACATGAATTGACTTACAACACTAACAGAATATGCAATGTCTGGACGAGTAATAGTAAGATAATTCAATTTTCCAACCAATCTTCTATACATTTCTGGACTTTCAAATAATTTGCCTTCTTTTGTTAGTTGCATATTTGGAATCATTGGAGTACTACATGGTTTTGATCCTAGCTTTCCTGTATCTTTTAATAAGTCAAGCACATACTTTCTTTGAGATAAAAGAATACCTTTGTTACTCCTTAAAACCTTAATACCTAAAAAATATTTTAGTTCTCCCAAATCTGTTGTATGAAACTGAGTGTGAATAAATTGTTTAAGAGACTCAATCCCTTCTTTGTTGCTTCCTGTAATAACAATATCATCCACATAGACAACTAGCAAAATAATTCCATTCTTTGAATTTTAATGGAATACTGAGTGATTTGCTTTGCTTTTCTTCAAACCAAAATTCTCAATAGCTTGACTAAATTTTCCAAATCAAGCACGAGGACTTTTTTTAGTCCTTATAGAGTTTTCTTAAGGTGGCATACTAAACCATTCTCCCCCTGAGCAACAAAGCTAGGCGGTTGCTCCATATATACTTCCTCTTTAAGGTCGCCGTGAAGAAAAGCATTTTTAATATCAATTTGATGTAAAGACCAGTCATATGTAGCAGCAGTTTGAAATAAATAATCGTATTGTCGTTAATTTTGCAACAGGAGAAAATGTTTCAGAATAATCCACTCCATAAGTTTGAGCAAATCCTTTCGCAACTAATCGAGCTTTTAAACGAGTAACCGATCCGTTTGGATTAATTTTCACAGAGTATACCCATTTGCATCCTATAGCTTTTTTACCAATAGGTAATTTTACTAAATCCCATGTATTATTAAACTCCAAAGCATTCATTTCATCAATCATTGCTTTCCGCCAACTAGGAATAGATAGGGCTTTAGTAACAGATTTAGGAATTGAAATTGAATCAAGAGAAGTGATGAACAAATATGAAGAAGTGGATAAGTTATTATATGAGACAAACGATGAAATAGGGAAAGTACATTTGCGTTTTCCCTTTCTTAAAGCAATTGGGAGATCTTACTCAAAGGAAGTTATTATGTTTTGTTATGTAATGGGATCAATTGGAGAAGATGTATCTGTATTTTGGTCGGAAGATGTTTCAAAGTTTTAGATGAATGGGTCGGCAGGAACAGTATGAGTAAAATATATAAGAAAATCATCACTGTCTTGAATAGTAGAGGTAGTGGTAGAATCAGATTTTGAAAAGAAAGGTGTATTTTCAAAAAAATTGACATCAATAGAGACTATATATTTATTAAGGCTAGGAAAAAAACAACGATATCCTTTTTGAAGTCGTGAATAGCTAACAAAAATACATTTCAAAGATTTTGGATCAAGCTTAGTTATTTGTGGCCTTACATCTCTAATAAAGCAAGTACTACCAAAAATTTTAGGGCTAACAGAGAATAATGGTTTGTTGGGGAACAAAACTTTATATGGAATTTCCCAATTAAGTATAGAAGATGGCATACGATTTATGAGAAAGCAGGCCATAGAAACTGCATCGGCCCAAAATTTTTTAGGAACATTCATTGAAAATAAAAGAGCGCGTGCAATTTCAAGAAGATATCTATTTTTTCTTTCTTCCATATCATTTTGTGATGGAGTGTCAACACACGATGTTTCATGAAGTATTCCATGCTGAGTCATATAAGAGTGAAATACAACAGATGTATATTCTTTAGCAGTACCACTTCGTAATGTACGAATGCAAGTATTAAATTGATATTTGATTTCGGCACAGAAGCCAGAGAATATAGAAAATAATTCAGATCGATTTTTCATAAGATAAAGCCAAGTTGTATGAGAATAATCGTGTACAAATGTAACTAAATATCTAAATCCAGATTTAGACAGAATTGAACAAGGGCCCCAAATATCAAAGTGGACAAGGTCAAAAGGAGCACTAGCATGTTTATTAATTCTAAGACTTGTACTGTGACGATGATGTTTAGCAAACTGACATGCTTCACAATCTAGTGTAGACAAAGAACTATATTGAGGACAAATCTTATTGAGGAGAGAAAGAGATGGGTGACCTAACTGGTAATGAATCTTGAGGGCAGAGGTGATACTTGAACAAGTTATGGAAGGTAACGAATCAAGAATATACAGCCCTCCAGACTCATGCCCCTTACCAATAATCTGCTTCGTCGTTAGGTCCTGAAAAATACAATGATTCGAAAAAAAAGATATAGAACAATTTAGATTGCGAGTGATCTGACTAACAGAAAGCAGACTAAAAGACAATGATGGCAAATGTAAGACAGAGGGTAAAGAGAGAGAGTAGGAGTAAGGTTAACAACCCCAGTTCCTTGGACATGAGAAAGGAATCCATCGGCTAAAATAACTGAACGATTGGAAGCGTTTAAATGATAGTTTGAAAAAAGTGAGGAGTTACCTGCATATGTTCAGTTGCGCCCGAATCAATGACCCATCTATTTCCTGAATTAGCTAGAGCAGTTACCGATGAAGAGTTCTTTGAAGTTCCTTGATGTTTTAGGAATCAAGCAAATTCATCGATGTAATCATGCACTGTCTTATTACCAGATGTTCCAGGGGTATGATCATTAGTTCCCAAAGTTTGACTGGCCCCAATATTTGTTTGTCCAGCATTCACCTCATCCAAGTTATTACCACCAGCAAAATTTGAATTTTCAATTTGCCTATTTCCTCCAAACTGCCCTATTCCAAACTGCCCTGTTCCAACCTGACTTGATCCAGTGCCGATTGATTGCCTCTGCATATTTTTATATTGAAGTTTTCGGCATTCCAACTTAGTATGCCCAGATTTCTTACAGTAGTTGCATAGAATATTTCGAGAGTCAGGTTTGCCTATGTCCTGATTTTTCCAGTTCATATTCCTAGAGACAAGGGCATTGTTGTGAACAGAGCTATTAACTGAAGAAGCTACGTTTTCTGCTCGAAGAAGTCAACTAAACACATCATGTAATGAAGACATGTCAATTCCAGACAGGATTTGTGTTTTAGCAGAATCAAACTCAGAAGGCAATCCACCAAGAAAACTCATGATCGCCATCTGCTCATGATATTTTTGTTGAACCTTTACGTCTGAACTTAAGGGCAGAAGCAAATTAAACTCTTCATAGGTCTTCTTGAAATTCATGAAGCAGGTCATCGACGATTGTTCATTCTTATCAACTAGGTAAAATATTTACAGACCTCATACATACGAGACAAATTTCCTTTTCCAGAGTACAAAAATTCAAGATAATCCAATAGTTCTTTAATGAATTCACAGTGGTTGATTAAGCCAATTATCCCATTATCAATCGAATTTCGAATTCGAAGGAAGAGGCGAGCATCATCACGAAGCCAAATCAGGTGGGCTTTCCCAGTTGAATCAGGTTGCGGTGGGTTGTCGCTTAGATGATTATCTTTCTCAATGCTCCTGAGATAGATGCGCACAGTTTTGCTCTAATCAAGGTAATTGGCTTCGTTCAACTTGTGGTCGGTGATTTTTGATAGAATCGGTACAACGTTTACCATAGTCGGTACCTTTTCTTCACCCATTTAATCCAAGAAGAATACTAAATACTTATACGATATCCCAAAATTGACGCAGAGGAGATCCGAGAGGGGCAAGTTAAAACACTTCGCTCAAAATCACCAAAACAAATTCCCCAACATAAAATCAATCGCCGATCAAATCTTTTTTTTACAATCCTTCTTTCACAATCTCTGAACAAATCGGGCACGGTCGTGGTTTCCTAAGGGTGGTTCGATTTCATGCCGTGGTCGCTGAAGCGTGGGATGGAGGTGTTCATGAGTGGATATGGGGTTGTGGTTGTGGTTTGCTGGGTTTCGAGGAGGTGATGAAGGCGATTGTCGGTTGGTTTTTTTGAATTTGGGTCTGTGGGGATGCAAGCGTCGAAGTTGAATGGATTTGCAGATCTGGTTATTTATTCGGCTAAGGATGGTTGTGGTTGTTCGCGAAGTTCGCTGGAATCGGTGGTAGTTCGCTGTCGCGATGGTCGACGATTTGCAGAGGTAGGTTGATCTGGTTATGGTAGCAGTGTTGCGGTTGGTAGCTAGAACAGCTTGTTTTGGTCAGCGAAGTTGTTGAAGGACAACAATGGATTGAAAGGCAGTTGGAGTAATGATAAGTTTAGGTGGTGGTGGGATGCCGTGGTTTGGAGTGTTGGATAAAGCAGCGGATGGTTGTTCAGGGGTTGTGAATTTTGAAGGCAGTGGTGGTGAAAGCAGAAAGGTTATGTTGCAACGTGATGTGGGGATGGGGAAGGCGATAACTTTCTGATTTAAAGAAGGAAAGGAGTACGAGATTGAGTTTTCTGATTTTCTGGCTCTAATACCATGTTAATTGGTTCGGTATCAAATATAATTTGTAAGAACAGACATAGAGGAGAAAGCAAAAGCAACTTATTTTATTTATCTCATCTCATTGATATACAAGAAGAGGTGTTTATATATCACACCAAATAGTTAAACCAGGAAAGTTCATAATAGGAAAGTTAATAAAAGGAAACAATTACACCCTATATTTAACATCACCATTTACTTCAGTTTGTTGGGGATTAACATCTTCTCCAGCTATTACTACCCTTATGGATCTTTCAAAGGTAGTTCATCTTCTTCCGAGGGCCATTGGTTCCAAACAGCGGTTCTTCAAGTAAATATTAAGGATCTAACTTTTGGAACTATGGAATTCAAAGTAGATAGCTAGATCTGGATCTAAAGTTGGGGTTCTTAGTGAAAGCACCAAAATGTTAACTCAAAAAATGGATTAACACCCTGATTTGAGTTTGAAAGCACTAGTCCTATTCTAACAGAGCAACATTACAGATAACAGATATAGAAAAAGAACAGTAAAAGAAGGAAGACATGGAACTTTTACAGTGGTTCGACTATTAATGAAGCCTCCGTCCACTTTATAGCCTTATTATAGACTGACTATTGTTACAAGTAGTGTTTGTTTACAAGGCTTTGATTATCCTTAGCTAGACTGAATCCCTAGTGTTGGAATCCACTGGAGAATCATAGTGAATTCCTTTGGAAACTATTGTAAGGGAGGTAGAGAGTGAAGAGTGTTTCGAGCAAAGCTTCAACAACCAATCCAAAGAAGATCCGGTCTATATTGTAGGCATGTCGGTATTTATAGAGATTAGATGGCCTTTGGACCAAACACACCTGTCAGTCACTTGTAGATGGATATATAACGGCTCAGAGATACTTATAGAGATTGGAGGGTATGGATAGCTAGCGCTCCAAGCACTTGGAATATTTTTGGAACGTTGAAGTGTGGAAAGCTTTCATGGCCTTGTTTCGATGTTGTTCGTGTAGTCTCATTGCACATTGTTCCGTTCTGATAACTATCTACTAGTTGGTTATGCTTAGCCGTTGATTGGACTAGACAGACGTTGGCTTCTTAGTCTAGTCAAACTGAGTCGTCGCTTCAGTAATATGGCTTAGCTCTAATTAACTCCTTGTTTTAGCCTCTATTGGTTAAGTTCTAAGCCATTCTGATGTCTTGGAATTGTTCTGTTTCCTAGTGGGTCCTGCTGGATTAAAACCCGGATAATAATATCAAATATACTTTTATGTACATATTTATGTGTAACAGTAACTTATTAAATTTATTTAAAGAAGAAAACTTTTCATTTCCTATCTCTTAAATTATTCAATTAATGACGAGGCATAAATTTATTTAAAGAATGAAATTTTTTATTTCCTTCCCCTTAAATTATTCAATTATCGATAGGGCATAAATTTATAAGGAGAGAGAAACCTTTCATTTCTCTCTCTTTAATTAAATTGATTAATCATATGAATGTCATTAATTAACAACATGCATATGGCATGAATATAAGTATAAACAAATATGTTATAGTGTAAATTCTGTAAGTGTAATATATGATAGGTGCTCTATACCATTAAAGGAACTTTGTCAGCCCATAGCAGAAGAAATCGGTGAATTTCAAAAAATTTACCATTTTAGATCTTTATTGAGCCTATGAAGTCTAAATGTATATTAGATCCGATCTAATAAAACACTAAATAAAGTCATCTTTTATTTAAAGTTGATTGAAAGGAAGTTTAAAATTAATTTAGTTTAAGTGTATGGTGCATCAAAGACACTCAACAATTGTTTATAAGAGTTAATTTAAGGAAGGAAACCATTCATTTCTTCGCCTAAAAAGAGGCAATTAATTGAGAGTATGATAAACAATAGTTAAAATTATTTTATTAATAAAGTAATTAAAGGTCGATTAGTTAACTAAAAATATGCATATGTAAGATATATGTGTCTTACTATAAAGATTATAGTAGATATGTCCAATATAAAAGTTGTATTGGAATACTAATTTAAACTAATCAAAGAGTTAATTAATTAAAATTAATTAAATAATATTTAATTAATAATTTTATACATATAATTATTGTGTATGTTAATTAAAATATAAGAGTTATATAATAATGAAACTAATATAATATGAGTGTATAACTAAAGGTGGAACATTAAAGAAACCCAAATAGACTTAAGGAATAAATACATACGGAAATGTACGTATACTGTGATTTCTGATGTGTTTGACACTTGAATCACGAGGGTATTTTACAAGAAATACATTATTCCATAAGTCGATATCACTTGATATAATATATTGAAGATTATGAAACTTCAATATAATGTTGTCCTCTACCCTATATGTATTAATAAATTACTTTCATACTTTTTAGTTGTTGAGCAAACTCAAGCTAGGAATTTTATGTGTAGTATTATTAATATATTGAACAGATGAGGTAAGATAACTATATGTATTTGTTGAGCAAACTCAAGTTACATATACTATACTTAGGTCATCATGATATGGTAGGAATGAATGAACAATCTCTTTCGATTTGTTAAGAAAACTCAAGGTCGAAATGAGATTAGGACAAAGAAAAATAGGTTATGAGTTGTATGTGATACAACCAATAAAGAGTTATCCATCATTTGTAGGGCTATGAATTGTTGAGCAAACTCAAAGTTAGAATACCAGGACAGACGAGTCCTAACACCCACTAGTGAAGTCGAAAGACTTCTATGTTTCATCTTAGGGTTTGGAGAAACATAAAGGCTAGTGGGAGCCTTATTATAAAAATGAAATGGTAACATTTAACCTTTCTAATATTGTAAGAACATATGCGAAATAATGTTATAATTATCTACAACGATAAATTTGCGCATTTAATATAATTGATAAAATGTTTATCAATTAACATATACAAACGAACTGAATTGAAAGTTGACAAATGGAAATATAATACCCACTATTAAATTCCTATTGCATGTTAATGTTTCAACACCCATGCAAGTTCTTGATTTTACAACTACTGAATACATTCGTGGTTTGGCCACTTATGCACTTATTTGGTCAAGATCATGTATTGCATTCTATGATTTTTGAACTATAGAAGTAATACAAGACTATGGATATTTGATCCATATACAATTGTATATAAATGTTATATGGTGAACGGTTAATGTTTGTAATGTACAGTATTTGGATGAAATTAGTTTATCCAATAACCAATTAAACCTTAGTGGGAGATTGAATATTCAATCTGATTGATCACAAAAGGGATCATAATGTTTTAGTGTAACACAAGACCAAAACTAAAAGGTAGATCTAAGAACTCGATCGTTGAAATGTCATTTTGATCGGTTTACGTAAAATGCAACATATTTAATGTCCTTAGGATAATCGAATGTGCTTTTGTAAAGAGTTTGTTTTGATATTGTAGTAAGGTTTTCTTTTAAATAGTTTGACCATTTGAAAGGAAAATGAATGTATAAGAATAGATGTAATTTAAGGTATGGTTGGGATGGAGAGAGTGAATGGTCATTTCTTCTTTACAAAGAAACAACGAAATCGAGAATTGTAATAATAATAAAAGATACTTTAACATTGGATTCCGAAATGTATTTTAGTATAGAAAATTGTTTTCCATGAATTTTTTTTCTATGGGTTCAAGATAATTGATCAAAGGACACTCCACTATAAACTAGTTGAATATATGAAATAAATAAATCTATATTAAGTGAATGATGGACCTTTGAATTTAGTATACTATTATAATAATGGTGGAAATAGTGGGAGCATATCATATAGCACTTATTAATTGCATCATAGTACGAAAATTGTTTTCGTAAAGCTACCATACATTATTTATGAAATAATGATTATTTTTTGGTATCGACTGAAAAAATAGACATAGCTATATTTCAATATGAATATTATGAATATTTTTTGTGAAAAAAATATATAATGTGGTAATCTTTTTATAACAAAATTGATGCATTGAAAAATACAAAAGTATCTAATATAATTTACAGTTGTTTTGGAATTATAGCATAAGCAGTAGTTTTGAGAAATAATTTTATTGTATGATTTTGAATCATATGATACTTGTTAATTATAACTCAAATAATAAAGGGCTATGCACCAATTTAGTGGGAGTATCATAAGAGTTGATGAACTCTTCCGATTGATACATATAAATGTATGCAATCATAATTCTATAAATACCAAAATGGTTCCACGTACTTCGTCATATTCACTGATGAGTTATCGTCGACATGGACATATGTATTTGATATACATGTAGTACGTCTATGGTAAATTTATAGAATATAAAACAGAAGTAAATAAATAACATATGATAGAAATGATTTGATTTGATCGAAAGAGTGAGTATATTGGAAAATGTTCAGAACGTAACTAAAATGAATAAAGGTTCAATCTCAAAATAACTCCTCCATATGATACATAATGATGCATCGATATGGAGTAATCGGACTTTGTTGGACAGTGTACGATTAATTGTGAGTGAAGTTGAATTTGTTTCTTTCTATGAGGTAATATACTTAAAGGGAGTACAAAAGATTAATATTACTTTATCTGAATAACAATTTAAAAAATTCTACAAGATAAGGGTTTACAAGAAACTCCAACATATCCTAGGTCAAGGAGTTAGCAGGTTATGCGAGTCGAAAGATTGCACGTAACAATTGTTCATGAGGAACCTTGTATGAGTCCTCAATAGGATTTCAAAAATACTGTCATTGGATGACATATTTATGTTTCGAACATAATTTTTGTAAACTAAACCAAATCATTTTTATAAATAAAGAAAGTCATAAAACGTTTATGAATACCTACTCTACTACATTGAGAAACAATTGTTGTTTCAAGATGTACCAACTTCGTTGTGAAGAAATTTCTTTGAGGAATTATTGCTAGTAAAATGGAATTGGATATGATCCATAGATACAACTGATTATATGTGATGAAATGAAATTAAATAACCTAAACAAACACATAGCATTAGAATGTCTAATAAGTATTCTTGCACATCAAAGGGAAACTACGAGTTTCTTATTAATGTCGAAAATATATAATCCTCGATTGTTTTAATCCTTGATTGTTCAAACCATTAAGAGTGTTAACTCTATGATACGGTACGATGTGCAAATCCAAAAGAATTTCAATATGCTATCAAAATAAGATTTTGGTGGCCATAACCTAAGGGATGTGATCCATCAGCCGTGATTGTGTCTTTATGAGAAAGACTAATGCAGATGGAATTAAATGAGCAATGTTGATAAGAATAATATCGCAAATTTCAATTGTAGAAACTAGTGTAATAGATTTGGTATTAAACATGCTCAAGTTAATTCGGCTTTACTCACAAAATTATCACCTAATATGACCTCATGTTTGGTACATATGTATCGAAATAGAAAATTATAAATAATTATTTAGGGTAAATTGTTTACACATAATAACCAAAATGTCTCGAAGTCAGGGGGAGTGATATTTATTTCGTGGGTCTGTGGATATGATCCAAGAAATGATAGAAAGTATCATTTTATAAGCAGCAAAATTGAACAAATATTTTGATAGAAATATCAAATAGTTTGATTTTCAATCAAAGTGTAGATGATGCATATGTTCTTAAGAAAGAACGTTAAAACGTACAATGATATTTCTAAACTATAAGTAAACAATACGTTGTTGATTTTAATGATTTAATTTTGTTAAAATCAGCCTTAGTTATTTTAATACTCAACATTGGATTAATAAATGATGTCTTTTATAGTAAATATAAAAGATGTCTGGAATGTACCAAATGATATGCAAGGACACCTTATTAAAATGTTTAATACGAAATATGTAAGATTGATTCCTTTGCATTAGCAATAGGAATTATCATACTTGTTATGTTGGCTACGATATCATGATTTGTTTATGTATTTGATACATGAAGCAAATGTCGAATCCAAATTGATATCACTAAAAGGTTGTTTGAAGTGTTCTCGTGTATTTATGAAATACTAGAGAATTATTTACAGAAACTAAAACATCTTATGGAGGAGTGTTCGGACCCGAACTTCATAGGTGATATTGAGTATAGTATGTTAATAATAAATTCAAGTAAAGAATTTTTAATTTGGAAGTGTTCTAAATTAAAGATGGATAATTCAATGAAAAACGCTATAGAATATGCTAGTATATGATTTTCGTTTGATGATAACAAACATATATATATATATATATATATATATATATGTATTTGTTATTGTACTATTTTATTTTTCACATAATTAAATAAATATTTATTGAATAAAATAAATAACATAGAATTTAAATTCAAACAAATATTTTATTCAAACAAATATTTGATTACAATTCTAAATATCAAAAATTTGAACTCTCACTATATACCCAATTTCAATTATAATACAATTTCAAATTACAACACAATTTTTTCACTATACAAATTTTACAAATATTTTCACCTCACTACATATCACTCGTATTTGTTCTTCAACTATAGTTCAATTTGTATTCAACATCCGAATTACCTGAAAAATAAACATTAATGCAGTAAAATTAAAAAAGAAATATTTGTACAGTGTACAATGAAATGCGTGGTTTTGAAAATGTTATTTGCCTCAGTTATTTGGGTTGTTCGTCATCATATTTATTTTGAATTCATCTTAAACGAACAACTTGTGACATGAATAGTGTATCACTGTACATGCCACAAGGCCGTGCACATCGATATACACTTGGTAAAATTGCAGGGGCCGGTAAGCACAAAGTTAAAGCCAAGCCAAAGCTGGATTCAACTCAGGTGCAATTCAAAAACAAAAATTGTAACATTTGCGATTTTTCGTTGCCGAAAAACCGAAAAGTTATGGTTGAAGAAGAAGAAAGAGGTAGAAGGAGAGAGAAAAGGAGAGAGAAAAAGAGAGAGGAAGAAAGAAAAAGAACAACAACAGGACAACAGAAAGAACAATATCAGAATCTAACCATCGCAGCGGAACAACATATAATAGATAAATGAATATTCATTTAAAACAAAAGAACTGAATATTTTATACATTACACCACATTACATTCATCATCAGAGTGTACAACAACAAACAGCGGAAAATAAATACTATATACAATAGAATATACTATGCCATCCAGCTCGCCTCCAGATATCTGTAGCAACACCTGAATCCAGGATGACCTGATAACCTAACTCTAGACTGCCCGTGTAGAAATTGGTGGGCACCCAGAGTTTAGGAAGGGAACAATAAACTCCAGGTCAGTCATGGGACTGGTGTGAGAAATTAAAACAGTTATTTATCTTTAAAACAAAGAATAGGATAATTTTTAAATAAATTCGCAATGCTTTTTAGAAAATGAGACTACCATAAGGCCTCCCGCACACACATAATGCAAATGCAGAATCGGAGGAGATTTCTCCTTATGATAGTCAAAGATGCTTGATACGCATTAAAAAGAACATTTGATATTATTACTAGTGCATAGTGTAGGCAAAATTCATTTCGAAAATATAATATAAATCTTAGCCAACATACGACCATTATCGTATGCCTACTATAGCTACCATCTAAACAGTGGTGACCACCATAAGTAAATGGCAGGTTCTACAACTAAAACCGTACAAGGCTCGTATTGAAGAATGGATTTCCAACAAATGGTCAGGCCAAGGAACTTCCCATTGCCACATGGAAACGCCTCTGGAATGACGTCCCGAGAACCTAACCGGATCTCTGCCAACACAAGGCCGGGTTACCCCTAACTGGGTAACAACTGACACGAATATGTCATTCCCCGATCGTAACCGATCTATATCCGAGGATCCCCGATTTCCAACAACCACAAAGTAATAAATTTGCAGTAACCACATAGGTTAAGTATCTGGGCTCCATACCATGATACCACCTCTATCCAGAAGGAATGACATACACTAAAGGGGTGCTACCCCCTAATAACCTTGCTGCATCTTTCCTGTTTTGACCATTTCCGGGGTGTGAGGTTCGACGAAGTCTCGTCCACAAAGCCACGCTTTACAAAAGCAGTGCTTTGGGTCAACAAATGATCAAAGCAATGATCATCAAGATAGACGATCAAACAAATGATCCTATCACAAATGATCAATACAATGATCATTTCACAGCATCACTCAGCATGCCACACTACCAAATTGGGAGTATATCACAAATAACCTTCAACTATATAACCTCTGAGCTCGTACGTCTCAGAGAAAGGTGTTAAGCTAAGAGAATAAATTCTCCGCCACCAACAGAAATATATTTGAAAGAAATCAGCTTTATATCTCAACTTGTAATGTCAGACATACAATCCATACAAGTCTGTTCCGGGATCGAACAGAACCGAAGGCACTTACAAAGAAGTCCTTGCAATCCGGATATTCACTAATCACGTTCGGACTTCCCGTCACTAAGGGTGATAAAACCTCTATATCGGAGATCAGCCGATGCAGAGTAACTCGACGGTAATCCTTCTGTTTTCACAATTATCCGGTCTTCAACACCGGTCTTCAAATGCAATTCATAACGACGTATCACATATTCGGAGTGGGTTATACGACCCCATGGTCCTTTCCCGGTTAACCCGAATTGTGAGCGCTTATTTTAAAAATAAGTGTGGCATTCAATTTCAAGCAATTCACAACAATTTCTCATTCAAGGGTAAATATTGATAGCCGGTTATTTAACTATCAATAGAGATGAGCAACATCATCAGATTCCAAATAATTTTCCAAATTTTGTATTTCTCCAAAAATATCTTTACAAGATATATATAATTTTCCACACTTCAAAAAATAAACAACATTTATTTAAAAACCAATTTTCTTTTTCATTTATAAATTCCATAGTGAATTTATATCTTCAAAATCTCTATTGATCTATAGTTTCAATAGGTTTCAATTATTCAATTCCAATTTATCTTCAAAAAGATAAATTCTCAAAAACGTCTCGTTTCATATTGGAAAAGCATTTCCATACTTATATTTAATAATAAGTATTTCATAAATCTTATTTATTTTCAACAATTTGAAAATATTTAATATACTTAAACTATAGTTAAGTATATATTTCATTCTCTAAGGAAATCATTCTTTTATTCACATTTATTTGGGTCAAAACGAATGTTGCGTAAAACATCGTTACGACAACCCAAAATCACTAGTATAGGGAAATTTAAAATAGATATATAAATCCCACTACTATACAAAACATTTCCTTTCGGAAATCATTTACTATAACAACAGTGTTATAGTCCATCATTTCCTTCTATTTCTCGAAAACGTCTACCACAATAAATGTTGAAATCTATGTATTCGATACTTAATGCATTTTAAAACACCTTTAATCGTTTTTAAATTCCATTTAAAAAAATTCCTTCCCCAAAATGTATCCATTTTCTTTAATAATATATTCACCGTTCAAAATAGTAAATGTAACTCCTTTAACAAATTCTATATTCAATTTATCAAATTCCATTTATTTCCGAATTTATAACAATGTTTATAAATTCCATCTCTATTTATAAACTTCAATTTACTAATCTCTTTTATTAAATCCAATTCAATTTATATAACCCAATTATAAACCAAAATCTATATTATAAGTTGAATACTTATAATATTATTTATTTACCAAATCGTTCCTTTGAACTTCACAAATTTTTAAATCTTATTACTTATAAGATTTCTTTATATATTTTCTTTCAATTTCAACTTATAAAAATTTCTTTATTAACTGTTTCTATCAGTATCTATTTAAATGCCCAAAAGCCAGTTTATAAGTTAATTTCCTATAAAACTTTTATTTTCAACATCTATTCATTTGATAACTTTCACAACTTATAAATCTATAAATTTTAATGAAATTCATTTTATACATCAACTCAACACTTAATAGACTCGTTTCATAATTCCAATAAATTTAATTTATAAATATCAATTTATAAAATCTCTCATATAACTATTTATGATAATTATTCAAAAACCAAATTTAACTATTTTATAAATCTATTTATTTTAAAATTTTCCTTTTGGGTTATATTTTATAAAGTATTAATTTTTATAACATAAAAACTTATATGTTTATTTATTTTGAAGTGAATCAATTCAAAAATTAAATAAAACATATACTTTGGAAGAATCACTTTAAAATCCTTTTTAAAAATAAAAATCGTTATTTTTAACTTTAAAAAATGAATCCGATGATGCAACAGCATCCAACAGTCAATCACGTGAACAACATCATATATCGATATGATAGTCAACAATCATCACAATATTTATAAACAAATAAATATTTGTGAGGAATCCAGTTGGATCCCTCCAACCTATTTCCCT
Source organism: Allium cepa (assembly GCA_030765085.1). Lineage (NCBI taxonomy): Eukaryota > Viridiplantae > Streptophyta > Magnoliopsida > Asparagales > Amaryllidaceae > Allium > Allium cepa. The sequence goes on from CM060945.1 coordinate 881,294,018, forward strand.
GCAACCACAAACATTAGCACAATACCAATCCCGTTTCAAGACGGGATATCGCGGTATATGGGATTTTATAAAATATTATCCGCTTAATAGGCGGCGCAATAGGGTCTCATAATCAACTGCAATATATACATATGCCAATATATATATATATATATATTGCTATATATAGTATATCCTACTATATCTACTATCACAATCAAGCAAACAATCAATCAACAAATTTTAAATATAACTATTTAAAATTTAACAAACCCTTTTGAGTGAGAAGTTCTCGCCTTAGCTTTTATTTTGCAGTCCATTTCATCTTGACTCGATTTTCAACCTAGTACAAACAATTCAAGATTTATTATTTAAATTGAATGAACAATTCAATTGTTCATTTATTAATAATTTTTCTTTTATTATCTAATAGTTTCTTTTAAACCAATTTCGTCTTTAATAATCGATTTAACTAAAAATTTTGCTTTAAATTAATATCTTTATTTTAAATCAATTTCTTTGAATAAATTTGTTTAACTAAAAATTTCGATTTTTTTAAACAAATCTCCTATTTTTAATACAAAATCTTTTAGTCCTTAATTACCCATTTTTCCAATAATAAATAATATTTTCTTTTGATAATTAAATTAACAAAAGTTCAATTAAAACTAAATTTCTTTTTTTACATACAAAAATAATTAAGTAAATCTTCTTTTACAAAATATTTTACATTTAAACTAATGCTTTTAATTTTAAACAATCCCCTTTCTAAAAATTTAAATTCAAAACTCATCTTCCTTTTATAATTTAAATTAATATCTGAACTAATTGAATTTAAAAAGTTTTAAACTTATCTAACTAAAATGAAATTTAATTACCTTACTGTTATGAATATAACTAATTAAACATTTAAAAGCAAACTGTTTTATATCTTACTGTCATTATTTCATTTACTTTAAATACTTCTAAAAATTATTACAGTAACATTTTATTTTATTTTTATTTTTCTAACCTATATTTTTTTTCTTCCTCTACCGCTACAATCAAATATCAAATACTTGCATAAATATTTCTCTCTGTTTTTTTCTCTTGAAAATATTATTGAATATGACTGCGTAAACATACTTACAGTCGAGCTCGAACCAAACCCTAGCTTTGCTCATGCGATCGACCACCCACGCTCGTGCCAGACACTGCCCTTGCTCGCCACTGCCGTGATGCTGCGCCTAAATGCCGAAGTCGATCTTATCATTGAAATCGACACGATGATGCTGACCTCGTGAAGAAGGCCACGAACGACTCGCGACTGTCACGCGAGAAATCCCCAAATCAGCTTCGACTGCTCGAAACCCTAGCTTCAACTTTGTCGGTGACCAACGTGCGCTCGCGCCTCCTAAAGAATGAAACTCTAGCCGAGCACTCGTGACTTCGATCTTCTTCTTCCTGCCTTCCCACCTCGCGTCTACACGAGCTACGACCACCCCTTCCCAATTCGCTGCTTCCAAGGCCGACCTCCCCTCAGTCTCAAGCCCGACTCGATCGCATGTATGTCGCACCTCGATGATTCTCGCGACCCTCAGATTGAACGCGAGTTCGATATTGCGTTTGATGCCGCGATTTGAGAATGGAAAAGGAAGAAACGAAGGTGGCCATTTTGTTTCGTTTTGATTTTGAAAGAGGGGAAGATTGTTTTTACACAGAAAGGCTGAGGCCATTCTTTTCTTTGAGATTTGTTTTCATTTGAATCTAAAGAGGGATTTTTAAAATGGAACGAAGGTATGGGTTGCGTGATCTTTAGCGTGATCCTTGCTGTAATTTTAGGCGTGAATTTAGAGAAAATAATGTGTGTACTTTGACTAATTATAATTTAAATTTAATTTGAATTCAATTTGATCTCGGCGCGTTTATATGTCGTATACTCACCTAACAACTCCAAACGCTATGAAATTTGAAATCCGATAATAATTCAATATTACGGACCTAATGGAACTGGTTTCGTCGAATTCCGAGACTGTGCCTCGGAAGGCTATTTTTAAATATCGATTCAAACGATATAATTTCAAAACTGAATAAATAACTTCCAAATTCAATTCTGAAGCTTCTATTATCTTCAATATTATCAATATAAATTTTATAAGCCTTTGAAATATTTTTAATCAGCTTTAAACTGAAGATTCAAATTTTTATTTACTTTCAATAGATTAAATTTTATAATTTAATCGCCAATTTATTCTGATAATTTGAAATTCAAGTCAAACCATCATTCAAATATTTAAAATTAATTAAATATTTCCAAATTAAATTGTTCAAAATTCTGGGTCGTTACAAAAATAGAATGGTCAAGTACAAGTTTCAATGACTAGAACAAGCTCGAACACACTTGAATCAGAGATGTATGCTTATGAAATGAAGACTCAACACAAGTGAACCTAGTCCCACAAACAAGTTCATCCAAATCAGGCCACTCTAAAATGAATCAAATTCATATGTATGCAGTGAACTACTCCAGAGACAACATGAGTACATACACATGTATACATCTATGCATATATATATATATATATATATATATATATGTATATGTATACACATATATCAGTTTAGTGAACCAGTCAACAAAGGCTAAATGAAGCAAGCACTCGAGCAACAAAACAGTGCACACGCATTTGTGAACATGTAATCAAGTGACTATTTTTTTCAAAGAGATGCAATCAGGTCAACCACACATACATACATACATACGTATATATATATGTATGTATCTATGTATGGAAGACCATCATTGCTCAAAGTATGCAAAAGACTCCATAATGCAACTGCACCAGACGTAGCAAATGGATGTACACAGTCAAGTGTGAGAACAAAGTAAATGCAAAACATAAAGCATCAACATCAATTCAGGTATGGGGTGCAACCAAAGTGGAGACTAGTTTAACTCGAGCAGACATGTAACAAGACCAAAGTAATACAAGTGAATGCAACAAGAATAAAGCGAACCCAGATCAGAAAAGACCAACCATGTGAAACTATTCAAACTAGACTCAGGTGAACTAGTAATGTATAAAATGAGTGTGTAAATCAACATACATCAATGCAGACCAGGTAGTGAACAAAACGAAGCAGCTTCACACAAGTGTAAATACAGTGTTGAAATAGAGACTTGAATACACATGAAGATGGACCAAACTGGACAACAATATTGCAAAACAAACCAAGGCAGCAAACATGCAAACATTAGAACAGCGGACTAACTGTCCTGAGCTACAAACTTATGTGTATGCATATATGCAATTATATACATACCCATAATAGCACAAGTATGTATTCAATTGGTTGCATGAACAGAGACCAATGAAAACTACATACACATGAAATAGAGATGTATGCATACACTTGAAACCAGAATTGATGCCTATTTCACACACATAGATACATACATACATACATACATACATATATGTATGTATGTATGTATATACATGGAAATACATAGTAAACACAGTTACAAGCCACAGTTTGCAGAAAAGTAGCAGTTTTGTTTCTTAAATTGATCAAGCCGAAAAAGCCAGTGAAATCAGAGAGTTGTTTCAACTACAAATTTAAATGCCATGTTCAAAAATTCGAACCTAGCCAGAAAATCAAAATTTTACCCAAAATATCATCACAAATTCAAAGAGCCGAAGTCAAGGCAAAACGAACAAAATCAACTTAGAGATTTCAAATAAAGTTGATGATCATGTCATGCCAGAATCAAAGCCATGGTGACCAAGGTAGTAGCAACAATATATCACAAATATATGAACATGTCAGAATCATCTCAACCTTTCGATTAAAAAATCACGGCCAAGTAAATTCACGTAGAATTCAAATGAGAAATATACGAACGAAAATTAAGGGGTTCGAACTCTATAAATACCCAATAATCATCATCGGCAAATATATGGATTCTTGTTCAAGCAAAACAAAAAAGCAAATACCAGAGCAATAAATTACAAAACTCGAATCAAGTCGAGCACACTCAAAAATTGGGAAAGGGGCAAAAATACATACCAATCCAAAACCATTTGAGCTCGAGACAATTGAAGCTGCCGTAAAACTATCAAAGTAAGGAATCAACCGCAAAGCAATTTGGAAGAACACAAATTGAAGCAGAAAGCTAAAGCATCAATTCGAACGACGACTTCAATTTTCAAAACCCTAAACTTGTGAACAGGAATGAAAAAGAAAGGCGGCCACGAAAATAAAAAGGGAGATATCACTGTAGTAAATTAAAGTGGGCCGACTTGTTTTAATAGTTGGGCTTAAAATTAGAATTAGGGTTTTATATTTTAATTTTGTTTTAAGTTGCGTAACTGTTTAGTCGTGTGACTAGGTTATGAACTATGGTAGTGTAGTTCGAGAATTCATAAATCAATGGCTGAGTTGTGCTAGGGTTTTGAGCGTAGGGTTAGGTTAGTTGATAACGGGTGTCGCAAGTTTATGTATATAAGTGTCTGACTACTTAATTTCTAGTAGAAACCTTGGGGGCAGCACGTATATTGGGTTTTGCCGAAGCTAGGTAAATCTGTGTTGTTCTATTTCTTTTTTTTATTATTCTGCTATTATCTATGCTGCAATTATTATATATATATTTCTACATTAATTTTTATTATTTTTAGTATCGCCCTATTCATCCTCCTCTAGGGTGAAATAGATCTACAAGGCTAAGTACATCGCCTAGAATAGTGCCATAATAAAGACAATGTTTATAAAAATATAAATGCATAAATTTATAACCAAGCCAATTTCAAATATTGAGAATCTCATAACATTGTTATATGATAAAAATGTCACGATATAGTTTGTAATATAACTTATAGATGTCGAGAGACATACTCTAAATTGTTCCACATGATAAAGCAGTTTATCATCATCGGAAAGAGTTGATTGATAGAGTAGATAATTAAAACATAATAGCATACCCGTTCACAAAGGGACTGGCCTAATTGGTTTTGTGAAAACCGATTGGAGAAGTTGGAATAAGATTTCGTAATTGAGCCTAAGTGCAAGTGGGAGATTGATAGAGTTAAGGGGTATGCCCTGGGGGCAATTATGTAGTTTCTTACTTATATCTAACTCGTTGACAAATCTTGTTCGAAATAAAGGTATTTTCTTTCTATTATATACTTGATAAATGTGGTTATATTAATTAATCAATTTAACTAAAAGTATATTTAATAGAAAATCCATAAATGATATGTTTTATATAGTAGTTACAAAGTGTTGTAACCGTGAGTAATTTATCACAATGAAATAAATGTATCATTTAAATTATCCTAGTCAAGATGCATCGAGACTGGATATCGATATATCCTTTGAGACTAGAACATGTAACGCTCTCCAAATGTTGGGCAGTTATTACTCATGAATGCTGGGGCACCCAAGGGGTTTCGTACTGATAGTTATTGGATAACTATGGAATGACTCACTTGACACTTTTCTGTCAGTTAGTATAAGTAAGGTTAAGGAGAGAATATCGATGTGACTAATTTACACAGTTCTTTCGACTTGAGAATACTGTTGATCTTCAATGTGGAAGCTTTGCTTTGATTATAGTTAAATCATGGCACGACATCTATCGAACGGCCATAGTTGGGTCGAGTGGAAGCATTGGAAGTGAAATACTATTCAAGAGAGGATTCATCTCCTCAGTTATATGAGGCTAGTATCACGATCAACTGAAGTCAACTCAAAGTCAAAGTCTCTGGTTAGAGCATTTCGGTTAATAATAATAACAATTATTGAACCAAGGACGTTGTGTTTGGACTATAAAGTTGAATGTGGATGATAATGGAATTTTGACCATTACCAAATTCCATAAATCCAATGTGATATAGTTTTGACGAAGAGAATCGGTATAAATAATTGTCACTACTAGATACCGCTTATAATAAGTAAAATTGGATTTTACCAAAAGATGTTTAAGCGATAAATTCGGCCAAAATGTCACACCACCTGCTAAGTAACGTGTGAACGTTAATATTTGAATAGTTCGATAAAGTGGCTGATTAAATTTACACCTTTGAGTCGCACAACCGTAATGAAGAATTCTTTGAAAAATCACATGATTTAATTAAGTTATAAAATGTAGTAAATTGATTAAATTAATTGATATTTGATAAATATTAATTGTTATTATTTGATGTTTGGAAGTTTTTGGTAATTAATTTAATACATTTATAAAAGTTATATTTGCGCGCATTGGTATACGATGTTGATGTAATTTAAAGATAATTGCATGAAATGATTTATAGTAATTTTATATCATTTGATGGTATGATTTATGGACATTTTATGTCATTTGATGACATGATTTGTGGAAATTTAATGTCGTTTGATGACATACGTGTAAAGAAAGGATTGGGGAGAGAGAAATAATCAAAAGAATTAATTAGGGAAGTTTACTTAATGAATAGGAAAAGTTTCATTCTTTCAAATAAAAGATATTATCTAGTTCATTCTGAACGAATAATTCATTCTTTCTCATTTGGTCTATTTCTTTCTCTCCTGCTAACTTTTCATGGCAGAAAACAAAAAAATAAAATTTCCAAAATTCTTTCAACTCCATATAAAAACATCAAAAATAATAAACAAAACAAAAGTGGTTCATCTATCTCTTGCAAGGATAGGATGGGGATCTTGAAGATCTAAGGAGATATCATCATTCAAGATGTGACTTCTAGACAACATCCTAAGAGGAGTCCATTTTCAATATGTGTCAAGGGTTTGGGTAACAAGGTATGTTTTTCTTTAATTGATAATGATATTTGATGTAATGTTTGTTGAATGAGAAATTTAATTATCATAATTTGTATGCACATATCACTACTTCATTTAAGTTGAAAATTGTTCGAGTAGCTTGATTTGTTTGTTGAATGAATCAATTTGTATTTTATTTAATAAATCAATACTAATATTTGTATATGATTGAATATAATGTTTTGCTTTGGAACTATGTACTAAACATTCAATTTAAAGTCCAATTTTTAGATCAGAAATTTTGTATGTGTTACCCGGTGGCTTGACCAAGTAACAAGATGTTCGGCATTAAAAGGGTCGCTCGACATAGAGCACCATTCGACATTAAGAGGTTGCTCGGCATAGAGCACCGTTCGACATTGAGAGGTAGCTCGGCATAGAGCACCATTCGGCATTGAGAGGTCGCTCGGCATAGAGCACCGTTCGGCATTAAGAGGTCGCTCGGCATAGAGAACCGTCCGGCATTGAGAGGTCGCTCGGCATAAGAGCATCTTCGGCATGGAAGGGTCGTTCGGCATTTCACCTCGCTCGGCATAGCAAGGTCGTTCGGCATGAGCATTGTTCTGCATGAGCCTCATTCGACATAAAGCCTCATTTGGTATCTCCCCTAGACTGTCATCAAGTCTCGATCGGCACAGGTCTCGTTTGTCCTACACTCTTCACTCAGCACACTGTCTCAATCGGCATGCAGATACCGTTCGACATATCTTCCTCATTCGGTATACGAATGCCGTTCGGCCTAGATATGTGGTTCGACAATTGCCGTTCGGCATTTGTGGCTCGGCGTACATAAGTCGCTTACTACGGGCCGAGGTATCTTACTCCTAGGCCCATGAGGGAAGTCCAACCCATCTTCGTCTATAAATAGAAGGGCATGGGCATAGTGAAATGGACCTTTTTCGAGAACACTGGGGAGACTCTGCCGCATCCAAGACTCATTCTTCTTTACTTAGCATTTGTATTCAAGTAGTTGGTGTACGAATTATATCTATAATCAATTGTTGAGTAAAGCAATAAAGATTAAATCCAAAGTGGACGTAGGCAGTTAAGCCGAACCACTATAAATCAGTATGTTCTTGTCTTTGCATTTAATTTAGCATACAACTCACTGTTTTAATTTACCTGCTTCATTAACATATGTACACAATCCTTCTTAAGGGCGTTAGTGACCAATTCTGGTGCTAACATTTTGGTGCTTTCACTGAGAATCGAATTCTCAGGCCACTAGGATCTGCTTTGTAGCTACTGGTTGAATAAATCCCTCGAAGGAGATCCAACTTATTCACACGACGTTCGTTGATTCTACTCATAGTTCCTATCAATAACTCTATTATGGGAAGACCACGTACCAGATCTGCCTCTCATAAGGCGGACGTCAACGAGACCGCTAGCGTACAATAGATAGGACCTAGCAATCAGCAAGTTAATCCTGGCGTAGGGACTGTTGGAACCCATAACTAGACGGAAGTTGTTACTAGGATGGAGTTCAACAACCTGATGAGAGAACTCATGGAAAGCAGGAGACAATTTACTGAACCAATTCAAGCTAACGCTAAACTCATGACTCAGCTTACTCGGCAATAGCATCAGAATGCTGGAAGTAGTACCGTTCCTTACTCTTCATCTGATAGTTCGACCTCGTCTGACGAACCTCCCAGGCGTAGACGTCGCAAAACGGAAATTGCACAAGCATGTACTATTGATCGATCAACTAGGGATCACTTACATCTTGGAGACCATACCCAAACCGAAACGGAAAACTTAAGAGCTAGAGAATGTCTGGAAACTGGACGTCCAGCTCACCAAGACCCTAACGAAGCAAGTCCCCATGATACACGTTTGGCAGAACGCCAACAGAGGAGACACCAACCCGAGCGATCCCGAAGAACAGAGTCCAACCTTCCGTCCTCCATACAAATCCCAGACTTATCGGATATGGTCAGACAGTTGATGAGGGATAATCAAGGCTCGACCAATGAAGATTGGAGGATATCCAGGAGTCATACTCCATTCACGGATACCATTCTACAGGCCAAGTACCCCAGGAAGTTTAGCATGCCAACTATCCTGGCCTACGAAGGGAAGACTGGTCCCAGACAGCATGTGATGAGGTATGAACGGATGATGGATTCAGCTAGAGCAAATGACACGACCAAGTGTAGATGCTTTCCAATTACTTTATCCGGAATCGCCACCATGTGGTTCACTCGACTTCCCCCACAGTCTATATCTAGCTTCAACGAATTGGCGACGAAATTTGTGGTACAGTTCATGATACATGCCACTCATCCCAAGGATGTGATGTCCCTATCTAGTGTAATCCAGGCTCCGAAGGAGTCATTGAAAGAGTATTGTAGAGATTTCATGTTGGAGATACCGAAATTAGCAACCCTAACGACCACGCAATTCTGATGGCGATAATGCGTGGAGTTGATCCGGATTCTGAATTTGGAGATTGGTTGGCAGGAAAGCCTCCAACTACACTGGAGCATTTCTATTCAAAGGCTCATCAATTCATAAGAAGAGAAGAAGCCAGGTGGATAAGGCGAGATAAGGCACCAGGGCCTGTTCAGGAGACTGTGAAAAGTAACATCGCTGTGAAACAATCCAGTGACAACTCAGGAAAGGTTCAAGTCAATGTTCAGAACAAGCCCGGCCAATCTAAAGGGTCCGGAGGAGGAATTCCGGGAAATAAAAGAGAAGCAGGGAAATGGAAGCCAAGGATTCCAACCTACAACAAATACACCCCACTGACTGCATCTCTTGAGAATATCTACCTATCAACTTGTCACACTTTTCAATACAGAAAGCCTCGTCCAAAGGAGTCAACAGAGGAACAGAAATGGACTGGGAAGTACTGTTGCTTCCATGAGACTTACAGGCACAATATAGAGGAGTGCAGACAACTCCACGATGCCATTGAAAAGCCGATTAGACAGAAAAATTGCAGGAGTTTGTCAAGAACCCACAGGAAGGAAGGCAAGGAACATCGGACCTCGGATGCAGGCCGGTCCCACACCATCTAGAGGAACCTGCCCGAACTGTAGGGAGACTGGTCATAAACACCACCGTCGGTGGACCTCATCCTGCAGACAAGAACTGGCAGGAAATAGAGCGGTATGCTTACGCCTTAAGGCATGCAGATTATGACTGTTGTTCGAATGTGGAGGATGGGACCCCCGCGAAGCAGCAACACATGATAACAGACGATATAGTATTTAGGAGCCGAGATGCGGACAAGGTGGAGGCTCCTACCGTCGACCCGATGATCATGTCTGCGACATCGGGCCGACATATGTAAAGAGAATTTTGATTGATTATGGAAGTTCCGTTTACATCATCTTTAAAAAGGCATACGACCAAATGAAGATGGAGACAAAAGATTTAAAGCCATCTAAAGCCCGTATCCATGGCTTTAACGGTGCAGCGACTGATGCAGTGGTTGAATTGCCAGTTGAATTGGGAGAAGGTGAGCATAGGAAGGCACGAATCCTACCATTTATAGTGTTGGATGTTGATTCTCCATATAATGTGTTACTAGGTAGGTCGGCCTTGGTGGAATTTAGGCAGCTTTGGCCCCATGGTGTTTGACTTTGTAGTTCCCGACAGATAAAGGAGTTGGTGTGGTGCATGGCGATCAGGCGACCGATCGCCATGCTGTGTGGCTAAGCTGAGAGAGGCCTAGCGGAGAGAGAAAGTAAAGGTTGTGAAGAGGTCAGTCTGCATCCGGAATACGGATGATTGACAAGTAGTTCCCGAGCCCTGGCTCGGGCGACATTCTTGGATCTATAGAGACATAGATCCGAGAGATGATGATGGAGAACCCGAGGAAGCAAAAGCAGCACTGGCTGAACATATGATTGACATTCTAGTCAGCCGAGATGACTCATCACGCGTACTCAAGATTGGATCACAAATTAGCCCGTCAGTGGCCGAGGATCTCACTGATTTCCTCTGAGCGAATCTGGATGTTTTCGCTTGGAAACATTTTGACACGTGCGGGATTTCTCCTGCTATTGCGAGTCATATGTTGAACATATACCCGAAGTACGTTCCTGTAAAACAGAAAAGGAGAGGCATGGACCCGGAGAGGTCCGCTGCTCTCAGAGAGGAGGTGGACAAACTCAAAGCCAATGAGTTCGTCCGCGACGCTCTCTACCCTGAATGGGTGTCTAACCCTTTGCTTATGAGGAAAGCAAATGGGAAGTGGAGAACTTGTGTAGATTTCTCTGAATTAAACAAAGCATGCCCGAAGGATAGTTTCCATTTACCTAGAATCGACCAACTGGTTGACTCCATGGCCGGACACAAGTTACTGTCATTTATGGATGCATACTCCGCATATAATCAGATCCCGATGCACATTCTAGATCAAGAGTACACTAGTTTTTTCACAGATGTTGGGCTGTATTGCTATGTAATGATGCCTTTTGGATTGAAAAATGCGAGAGTGACTTATCAACGTCTGGTGAATCGAATGTTTAAAGACCAGATTGGTAGAATAATGAAAGTCTATGTGGATGACATGCTCATGAAGTCACGGCAGTCAAATGACCACATTCGAGACTTAACGAAGATGTTTGATATACTCAGACATTATGGAATGAAAATCAATCCTTTGAAGTGTTCCTTCAGCGTTGCATTTGGGAAGTTCTTAGGTTTCATTTTAAACGCGCGGGGAATCGAAGCTAACCCAGAAAGATTCAAGCTATTCGAGATATATAAGTGCCCAGAACTATAAAGCAGGTACAAAGCTTGAATGGAAAGGTGGCCGCGCTAAGTCGATTTATATCCAGAGCCATGTATAAATGTATTCCTTTCTTCGTTGTAATAAAGAAAGGAAAGAGAAATTTTGAATGGACATCTGACTGTGAGGAAGCATTCCGAGCTCTGGTAAGACATTTAGAAAGTCCCTCGGTGCTATCGAAACCAGTAGAACATGAAATGTTGTATGTGTACTTGGCTATATCCCAACATGCTATTAGTATGGCTTTGTTTCGCGAGGAGGACCGAGTTCAAAGCCAATGTACTACGTCAGTAAACGTTTGACGGGGGCAGAAAGAAATTATCCTAAGATTGAGAAACTAGCCTATCGCTTGGTGATTGCATCACACAAGCTTTGTCCAGACTTTCAGGCATACTCGATCAGTGTTTATACCGACCAACCCTTGCGACAGGTACTCCAACGACCGATAACCTCTGAAAGGATGTTAAAATGGAATACTGAGTTGAGTCAGTTCGATATTACCTACCTGCCACGAAGGGCTATACAAGGGCAAGCACTAGCAGAGTTCATTGCTGAATTCACCGTGTTAGACGAATCGAGTAGTCACAATGTCATACCTCCCATTCGATGGAAGATGTACACCGACAGGGCATCTACCGACCGTTGCTCGGGGCTGGCATAGTTCTTGTGACTCCTGAAAACCGATCAGTTTTTTTATGCTTGGAAGCTCAAATTCCTAGCGAAAAATAATGAAGCCGAGTACGAAGCATTGATTGCTGGATTGAGATTTATAAGAGAACTGGGGATAAAATCGGTTGAAATCTTTTATGACTTACAACTGGTGGTATACCAGGTGCAGGGGACTATCAAGCGAAGGGATAGAGACTTTCCCTATACCTTGCACGGGTTCAAGAGCTGCTAGCAAATCTAGAATATTATGATATTTCGCATGTCCTACGTGAACAAAACAAAGAAGCCGATTCATTGGCAAAATTTGCAAGCATTGTCGATGCACAACAAATGGGATTGGTTCTCGTTGAAACCTTACATACTCTGAGTATAAATATGATGGAGGTAGATTTCGTGTTAGAAATAGAAATCGAGAAGGAATCATAGATGACCCCATTCGAGCAATACTTGCTACATGGGGTCTTTCCCAAAGAAGGAGAGAAAGACGACAAGTCATTCGTAAGGCTTCGCAATATGTAATGCAGGACAGAATAATGTATCGGAGGGGATTCTTGACCCTCTTACTCCGGTGCATTGCCCATGACGAGATAAAACAAGTCCTGAAGGAAGTCCATGAAGGAGAATGAGGTGACCATACTGAGGGGCAGATATTAGCAAAGAAAATCCTCCGCTATGGATACTATTGGCCAAATGTAAATCGGGACGCTGCAGACTACGTAAGGAGATGCGAAAAGTGCCAGAAGTATGCAAAAATCCCAAGAGCTCCGCCATTGGAACTCACGCAAATGGTTAGTCCCTGGCCGTTTGCAATGTAGGGGATCGATATAATAGGTTCCTTACCCATATCTAAAGGTGGTGCGAAATACGCGATAGTTGCGAATGATTATTTTGCCAAGTGGGCAAAAGCAGTGCCCTTAGCCACGATCACCACCATGAAGGTCATTAATTTCATTGTACGAAATATTATATGCCGTTTTGGCCTCCCATGGACTATCATTATAGACAACAGAACTCAATTTGAAAGCAAAGAGTTCAAAGAATTTTGTCAAAAGTATGACATTGAAAAAGGTTTGCAGCAGTTGCTCAACCGAAAGCCAATGGATAAGTGGAAGCCGGGAACAAAGTAATCAAGTCCATATTGAAAAAGCGTTTGGAAAAGGCTAGAGGCAAGTGGGTGGATGAACTTCCAATAACACTACGGGCTTATAGAACCACCCACAAGTTCGCAACTGGTCACACTCCACTCGCATTGGCATATGGCACGGAAGCTGTTATTCCCATAGAACTTGAAGTTCAGTCACATCGGGTAACTCATTACGACCCCAAGATGAATCAGGAATTTTTGCTGGAACCGCTGGACTTCATTGATGAAAAATGTGAAGGAACTGATTTAAGAGCGGCCGCAGACACCGAGTCGCTCGATATTATAATGAAAATGTCCGGCCAAGATTCTTCGACGTGGGCGACCTCGTTTTGAAATGAGTTTTTCGGTCCCATCGCATCTGAATCCCACCTGGGAAGGTCCATATGTCATTGAACTGAGGCTTGGAGAAGAAACTTTCAAGCTAGCGACCGTTGATGGCGCAACGCTTCCCCGAGCATGGAATAGCGAGCATCTGTAGCATTATTACACTTAGTCTATTTCTTCCATATTTTAGTTGCAATTATTTCTAGCATATTATTATTTCATTGATTCTTAGTTTTCGACATGTAGTAAGACAATTTAGCTCGTTTTCATTAATAAAAGCTTGAAGCCATCTTTTCCATGAATTATTGATGTTTCTGTGTATGATAATACTATGGCAAACAACTAGAGTTATATTATTTTGTCTGACGTATGAATGCGCACGAACACCTTAAAATCTCCAAGTCCCCTAAGTGCAGACTGGAGTACTCCGAATCTCCTAAATGCAGGCTAGAGTATAAACGAATTAAAATCTCCAAGTCCCCTGAGTGCGGACTAGAGTACTCTGAGTCCCTTGAGTGCGTACTAGAGTATAAACGACTTAAAATCTCCGAGTCCCCTGAGTGCGGACTGGAGTACTCTGAGTCCCCTGAGTGTGGACTAGAGTATAAACGACTTAAAATCTACAAGTCCCCCGAGTGCGGACTGGAGTACTCTGAGTCCCCTGAGTGCGGACTGGAGTATAAACGACTTAAAATCTTTAAGTCCCCTGAGTGCGTACTGGAGTACTCTGAGTCCCCTAAGTACGGACCAGAGTATAAACGACATAAAATCTCTAAGTCCCCTGAGCACGGACTAGAGTACTCTGAGTCCACTGAGTGCAGAATAGAGTATAAACGACTTAAAATCTTCATGTCCCCCGAGTGCGGACTGGATTAATCTGAGTCCCCTGAGTGCGGCTAGAGTATAACGACTTAAAACCTCCAAGTCCCGTGAGTGCGAACTGGAGTACTCCGAGTCCCCTGAGTGCATAATAGAGCATGAACGACTTAAAATTTCCAAGTCTCCAGAGTGTAGACTGGAGTACTCTGAATCCCCCGAGTGTGAACTAGAATATGAACGGCTTAAAAATCTCCAAGTCCCCTGAGTGTGGACTGGAGTACTCTGAGTCCCCTGAGTGCGGACTAGAATATGAACAGCTTAAAAATCTCTATGTCCCTAGAGTGCAGACTAGAGTACAACTGACTGGAAGTCATCAAGTCCCCGGCGTACGGACTGAAAAATATTATAAGTACCCGAAGCACGGAATAAAGGATGTACAATTTCAAAGAATTTCCGAGTTATATGAAGATGAATTGGGGGTTTATGTAACTCCCAATAGCTTGGGTTTCGACTACATAATACAAAAAACTGAATAGTAAAAGTCGTTTGAAAGACAAAGAACTAAATTTTATTTATTCATCCCGAATGAGGTTCTACCACAACTCCTCCAAAACTCGGAGTCAAAAGTATATTTACATTGAATACGGAAATAAGTAAAAATAATTATATAATCTAAGCTAGCTCTCGTTGAACGAGTGTAACAGCTACTTCTTTGACTTCTTGGGTTTCTTTTCCTCCTTTGTTTTCGCAGGTGACTCTTCCCCCATGTGTTTTCGTTTGGAAGTTTTTCTTGATGGGGAGGTAACAATCAAGGAAGAACGAGGGACCTCTAGTGGCCTGGACCCACCAGGGAGGATGATCTTCAAAGGCTTGTTCAAAGGATCATCTAGATCCATGACTCAAGGCTCGACTTTGATTTCAGCTGTCGTTTTCTTTTCCTCTGTGAACTGATCCTTCATGCTCATTTTAAAAGTGTGTGCAGAGGCACTTGAGATCTCAATTTCATAACTTCCTTCGACAGGAGATGAAGTCTTAGACTTATCCTCATCGAGCGCCTCAATCACTTGAGCATCTAGACCGGGAGTCTCTCCTGCGTGAGTAGCCTCGCTCGCTTTCTCCTTCTTCTCCTTGGCGTCACTTCTCCTCGGAGTAGGCTTAGGGTCAGAGTGACCTGCGCAAAATCACAAGAGACAACGTTAGAATGCAATAACCTTTCATCGAAAATGACGTCTCTTTTAACTTTAAGAAGAAGAGTTATATACCGGCTTCTTACTAGCTCTCAACCGTCTGAGGAGTCTCACCGTCTGGAATGGGAGATAGAACGTGAATGCCGAGGCCAAGGTCTTCCGAGTCATAACCAGCGTGTTGCTCGAATGGATCGAGTACTGGGCGATCAGCCGATTGAGTAGGAGGAAGGGTTAGAGACTTGGTTCCAGATGGAACGACAATGACATCTTTTCCTTTTGATGAGGAGGAACCTTTGCAGTAAAGGGCCTTCGCTGTAGACAAGTCTGAAGGCTCGTTCCCCCTAAGAAATTCTTTCACTAAAGCCTCCTCGTCAACCTCTTCGGTGCCCTGCTCGACCTTCCTGGTCTTTATAAAGTCTCCCATGCCTCAGCTAAAGATTCGAGGTAGCCCTCGCCAAGAAAAGTTACATCCCGATGCATGAGGACACGGGCGTTGTATTCAGCTATAAGTGGGTCGAACATGCACTTGATCTCCTCCCTGCCAGCCTCTGTAGCCGCCTCAAGGCGAGAGTCAATCTTCGTGATGCTATTCTCTTACCCTCTTCACGGGCTTTGTTCTTCAGCATCCCGACCTTAGAGAGTTCATCGTCGAGCTTTGCCTTCAGGAGTCGCGTAGCAACAATCTCGTCGCAATATCGTTGTGACTCTTTCTTGGTAGCAGTTTTTTCCTCTCTCTCTTTACGAAGTTGATCTTCCAGCTCTTTGACTGGAGGGCAAATGCATCCCTTTCCTTTTGAACAGAATCCTTCTCTAGAGCTAGGGCCCCACAGCATTTAACCGCTTCGTCAATTTCTTTCTTATGTGTTGTTTCGAGACGACTGACGGCCTTTGCAGTATCTTTAGCACTTTGTTGGGCGGCTTCGACTTGAGACTTGTACGAAGAGAGCTCTTCATCTTGAGCTTTGATAGTGTCTTTATTGTGAATAGCTTCAAGCTTCAGGCGATCAATTTCGTGTTGACGCTCCACAGAGACTTCCTAGACTTTTTCGGCTAAATGGACAAACGCGTCATGTTGAACATAAACTTCGTTGTTACAAGCAATATCGCTCTGTTTGACATGTCCCAAAATGTGATGGATCGCCGAAAGAAACTTTAGACCATCGAAGCATATTTTGGGGAACTTAGCCTTAAGCTCAGTAGGCCTATCCGATATCGTCGGATCTGTTATGAGAACAGGAGGAGATGGTTTTGAGAGTTCAGTCTTCTTGTGTGGTTCCCGGGATTGCTGTGCGCTGGATGAACCAGAGCGTTGATCACGGAGGGCATCGGATCGGGACCCTTGTGGCCGTATTTCTCCCCGCCTTGCTCCGTGTGAGAAGGAAGATTATAATGGTATGAAGGCTGATGATATGTTTTCTTTGGAGATGATGAATCTCGGGAGTGATAATCACTATCGCCATCACCATCTCTATCCCGATGTCTTTTGGAGCCCGAGTCCCGTCCAATGTGGTGAAAGATAGATGACCCACGAAGTCTGTCGAGTCCGTGTGTATGTCCCATATCACTTGCACAGAATTTGAATAACAATAAGTCAGCAAAGAGTAGGGCGATGGTAGAAATTTAAGTGTAATGTAAAGTGCACATGTCTGTGTGTGTCCTAGCGTTTCCCCCTGACGGACCAGCTTCTTTATCTTTACTAATAGGTGTTTTTTCTCCCTGGTTTTGAGCATGAGCACTTTTATCGCCTCTCGCCAGCGAATGAAGCTTAAGGGCCTCCGAATCGTCGAAGCTATAGTTATGCAGATCATCAGGTATAGTGAGGTTCGACAGGTCTTTCAAAGAACTCTCTAGGTGTTGTGAGGAAGGCTCTCTCTCCACTGGGATAAGGGTGACCTTAGAGGTTCCGCCCACTGTTTTCTTCCTCATCTTATAGATCAATTTCTTCTTTCCCTTCGAAGGGGAAGATGTCATTTTGATATAATGAACCTTGACTATTGGGTCCCGAGCGGGACTAACATTTTCACCTTGTACTTCGGGCGTTTTGGCTTCTCTAATCTCCCCCTCTTCTATTGTATCAGAAGCATTACATACTGAAGGCCCAACCTGCTTTTTTCCTTTGCCCGAAGTAGGCCTGGTTATAGTGACGCCTTAAGGGAGGCTTATTCGGTGACCTTCCGCCAGCAGCCCAAACTTCGAAAGCAATTCATTTGAAATGAGAGATCTGATGTCCCGGACTTCTATGGGGATAGCTTGGATAGCTTTGACCGCTTCAGAATACCCGGAACCTTCGGGACATAGGTTGATACCTGTAAAAGTAGAGAAAGAGTTAGAAAAGGTGCAATTTCCTCCAAACATGAGTATTGATCCAGAAAAAGACTTACTCCCTTCCACCCTTCTCCTCGCAAAGCCAGGAGGACAACGCACGTAGAACCACTCCTGCTTATACTAGGCGAACTTCCGCCCCAGTCAGAATTTGACACTTGCTATGTGGCTCGAGGAATACAAAATATGGGCTATCTAACCGTCTCTTAAGCGATAGATATAACGGATGTCGCCAGGAGTCGAGAGACTAAAAAGGACAGTCATGAAGAGAATGCAAGTACCCTGTATGAACGCATGTCTGTTTGGATGTAAGTGCGCTAGGGCGATCCCCATATACAGTAATAGGTCACGAAGAAAGGAGTTGAATGGAGGCATGCTACTGACCCAACACATGAATCTGTTGTAGGCTATATATCCGATTGGGGGGCAAGTGAGGACGATCCTATCCCGATGGAACCAACACATCGTCGAAAGGAATCCCGTGTACTGAGCATATACCGCAAAGCGTGCTTTCGTTAATCTTCGCATCTTGGGAATCGATCGGATCGTCTAAAAAGATCGCTGCATCCGAGGCATCGAGAGCCAAGTCGACGGATGCGATCGCGGGGCTTGGCACGTCTTGTACAGGAGTAGTCGACGGATTTGAAGTTCCAACTACTTCTTGTTGAGAAGATGGCCCAGGTCTGTCCGAGATCGTGGCAGAGCTAGATTTCCTAGACATCTCTAGTGAATGTTGAATCTGACAAAATAACTGTTCAAACTATACTTGAAAAACAATCGACATTAGACTTAACAACAAAAATACCCCCTCCCTATGTGCCGTGTGAACTAGTGCGATCATTCAAATATAAATGCCAAGAAACTAAAGGTCACAGAGTTGATGAAATAAAGTTAGGCTTCGAACTATCATCTTCGAAGACCGTCATCGCTGACCGTCTGTGAGAACTAATCGCAAGATGGTTTATGTTTTGAACTCGGCATTGACATTGTATATGAAAGGTTATTAACTATTTTAAGCAAGTTAAGTTCGGCTTTACAGTTGTCAAAACAAGAGAGTTATCAGTCTGGATTGTCTGATATGCCTAATTGTTGAAGTCCGTCCTTGTTCACTGTCATATGTTCGGGCAAAAAAAGTGTGTTAAATAAACAATGCATTGTGTTCAAGTTGAGATGATTTTGACTGTCATATGTACACCACTCTCCCATTTTTCCTCTCCACCGTTCGGCATGCGGCAAGTCATGACGAACCACAATCATGCCGAGCCACATAGCTCGGCACTTTGCGCTTAACTCAACCTCATTCCTGCGCTCCCTCTCTACCACCCGGCACAAATGGGTCGTTCGACAAGACATGCCGATCCACATTGCTCGGCGCTCTGCCCATAACTTCTACTTTTCTCCTTCGCTCCCTATTGCCTCGTTCGGCATAAGGGAGTTATGCCGAGCCGTGGTCATACCGAGCCACATCACTCTACACGCTAGAACCAACTCCAACTTCACTCCTACACATCTCTCCATCGTTCGAAATGAGGAAGTCATGCCAAGCCACATCCATACGTCTTCCTCTAACTCCTTTTTTCGGACAAATTAAATATCTTCCTAAATGGCCAATCGATCACTACTTCAACTCGTATACCGCCCTCGACCAACAGCAATTAACCTCACCAATTCCTACTGGGCCGACACCCTCTCCTTCTTCCTCTCCATCTAATTCTATGGCTCGTTTAAACCGCTAGATCGATCTTCCTAATCTATACGACTTTCGTCATCTTTGAGTTAGATGAAAGTCAGGATTTGAATGTTGTAAGAAGCCTTAAATTAGAGAATGTCAAGTAAATGAGAGTATCATACCTAGGAGAAGGAGTAGGAATCTAGTGAGAGACTTGAGTTAGAAGTGGAAGTCAATTCAGACTTGCTGTTAAAGGCAATCGAGAAGTAAGAAATAGGACTCGGGGATTAAAGGAGAGGTTGAGGTGTTAGCAAGGGTTTGGGAAATGTTAAGTTCGTAAGGGTGATTAGAGAAGAGGTAAAAAAGTAAAAGGGAAGAAGGAATGAAGTATCGACCTTTATAGGAACGAAAGAAGGAAGGCGAATAGTCAACGACTGGTAGAACCGGTCAAGGGACCACTCTCGTTCGGCATCAATGTCGTTCAACATCAATATGCCGCTCGGCATTCAATGCCTCGCTCGGCATTCAATGCCTTGTTCGACAGTCAGGGGGTCATTATAGAGAGGACAGAATAAAGGCTTAAAGAAAAGTACGGAGTGCTTATGGTTCAAAGCGCATCATGTTCGTCCACATGATACACTTTAGAGGGCAAGTATTACCCGGTGGCTTGACCAAGTAACAAGAGGTTCGACATTAAAAGGGTCGCTCGGCATAGAGCACCGTTCGGCATTAAGAGGTCGCTCGGCATAGAGCACCGTTCGGCATTGAGAAGCCACTCGGCATAAATCACCTTTCGGCATTAAGAGGTCGCTCGGTATATAACACCATTCGGCATTGAGAGGTCGCTCGACGTAAGAGCATCGTTCGGCATAGAAGGGACATTCGGCATTTCACCACGCTCGGCATCGCAAGATCGTTCAACATTTCTCCTCGCTCGGCATAACAAGGTCGTTTGGCATTTCACCTCGCTCGACATAGCAAGGTTGTTCGGCATGAGCATCGTTCATAAGCCTCATTCGACATAAAGCCTCGTTCGGTATCTCCCCTCAACCGACATCAAGTCTCACTCGACATAGGTCTCTTTCGGCCTGCACTCTTCACTCATTACACTGTCTCGATCGGTATGTAGATATCGTTTGGCATATCTTCCTCATTCGGCATACGAATGCCGTTCGGCCTAGATATGTGGTTCGGCAATTGCCGTTCGGCATTTGTTGCTCGACGTGCAGAAGTCGCTTACTACGGGTCGAGGTATCTTACTCCTACGCCCACGAGGGAAGTCCAACCCATCTTCGTCTATAAATAGAAGGGTAAGGGCACAATGAAAGGGACGTTTTTTTGAGAACACTAGGGAGACTCTGCCGCATCCAAGACTCATTCTTCTTTACTTAGCATTTGTATTCAAGTAGTTGGTGTACGAATTGTATCTGTAATCAATTGTTGAGTAAAGCAATAAAGTTTAAATCCAAAGTGGACGTAGGCAGTTACGCCGAACCACTATAAATCCGTTTGTTCTTGTCTTTGCATTTAATTTAGCATAAAGCTCACTGTTTTAATTTACTTTCTTCATTAATCTCTCTACATAATCTTTCTCAAGGGTGTTAGTGACCAATTCTGCTGCTAACTGTATGTTCAATTTATCAATCGGATTCTTGTTTTGTTAAATTAAAATTAAAATTTGTATATGTTTGAATACAATGTTTTATTATAGATCTATATTATAAGCACTCAATTCAAATAATAATCCTTTACATCTAAAATTTTATATGTTCATATTGTTTTGATTGGATTTTACTTTAACAAATTAAGCTAAAATTTGTTTATGAATATTATAGTGTTTTATTGAAGATTCATGTTTTAAATCATATAAAACAAAATGTAATTTTAGATTTGAAAGTTTACATGTATGTATTTTGTGTTTATATTGTTTTATAAATTAAAAAAAGAAGATGTTTTGGCAATGAATCTAAATTTGAATTTCATTACTATAGTCTCTAATTTGTATTAATTAGAGATATTTTATTGAATATTACATACATAAAATTAATGTTTTGACAATAAACCTACTTCTAAATTGATTGCTGTAAATCTCTAATTTATTAACTAGAAAGTCTTGATTTAATCTTATATATACATAATTAATTTTGTATGTATGTTTGCATATATAAAATTTATTACTTGTATTTCACATCTTCAAAGTATGATTAGATTTCTTTTTGAAAGGCAGGAACAATTTAAATGAGATAATAATACACACATACATCTATTTTCGACTGCATATATCCTTACAATTTGATGCCAATAATTTGTCATATATATGTTACATTAATTAAATTTACAAAATGGGAAATTGATTCAATCATCATTGTTTATCTTTATTTATCTCATTTTTTTCTTTATGTGATTAGCTATCCATTTAATTTTTTTTATATGTCTACACCTTGCCATTAATTGATAGCACTTATCATATATTGCTACTATAGAATTTACACTATAACATATTTTTTTATGCTTATATTCATGCCATATATGTTGCTAATTAATGACATTCAGATGATCAACCAATTTAATTAATGGGAAAGAAATGAAATGTTTCTCTCTCTATATAAATTTATGCCCCATTATTAATTAAATAAGTTAAGGAGAAGGAATTAAAAAGTTACATTCTTTAAATAAATTTATGCCCCATCATCAGTTGAATAATTTAAGAGATAGGAATTGAAAAGTTTCATTCTTTAAATAAATTTAATAAGTTACTGTTATACACAAATATGCACATAAGAGTATATTTGATATACTCTAATTTACATACACATTAAATTAAAGTAAAACTTTATTTATAAAATTAAGTAAAATACTTATTTTATTTTAAAGAAACTTAAAAAGTTCAAAGTATATTTAGACTTCATAGGCTCATTATAGATCCAAAATGGCAAAAATTTTGAAATTCACCCATTTCTTCCATTGCGGGCTAGCCCAGCTCCTTCACACTGTTCTTCCTTTCTAGCATTTCCTAAGATGACTATTATCGTTATTTATATATTTCTGCTTATCGTAATGAGATATGAAAGTGTAGAATGTCTTAGATTTTATTCTTATATCTTCAGTCTTTGAAAGGTTGAAAAACCTAACTGTAACGGACGGAAATTTTTGACCCTCGAAAATCGACATCAATATGTCTACTGTGTAAAATGCCAAGTGCCGGAAATACCATTTCATTAGGGGTGAAGAAGAAAAAGGATAGAAGAAAATAAAGAGAACAACAACAAAAGAATCTCACAATTGCAGCAAAACGAAATACAATATATAACAATAGATTTTTAATACAAGAACCGTGCTATTAATGTACATACCATTATCAGAGTACAATACACACAATCAATCTGGACAGTTTGCTAACTTGTCCTCATGCAGCAGGAAATAACCATGTACGTGATTATTAGCACCAAAATTGGTCACTAACACCCTTGATTATAATTATGTAGGGAGATTAATGAAGAGAGTAAATTAAAACAGAAAATAGTGTAATTCAATGCAAAAAGAACAATAAAAATGAGAACATCAGATTTATAGTGGTTCGGCAAAATCGCCTACGTCCACTTTGAATAAAATCTTTATCACTTTCTCAATCACTTGAGTACAGATACAATTCATAAACAAATCACCTGTATACAACTCTGAATTAAAAAGAGGAGAGTATAAAAATGGCAAAGTCTCCCCAGTGTTCTCGAAAAAAGGTCCATTTTCACTGCACCACTGCCCCTCCATTTATAGACGAGATAGGCTGGACTTCCTTCTTAGGCCTAGGAGCAAAGTGCCTTGGCCCAGATATGGGAACCCCAAGTTGATCGAACTAGGCATGCCGAGCGATATATTCCGATCGGTAAATGTCGACCCAGGATGGCCGAGCGGTGGTCATTTAGGTAATTGACTCGAAGCGATCTCTTAAAGGACTCGGGGTAGCTCATAGTGGACCTCGAAGTAAAGCAGTGTCGGCTTTCGCATGTGACTTGCAACGTCGACCGAGCCACACGTTCCACTCCAATCTGATCAAGCCATGTGTGACTTCACTTCTCCTGGCCGAGCGGTACATGCCGGGCGACGATGACTCAACTGACCGATCGACGCTTGCCAAGCGATTTAGACCGAGTGACATGTGTCGAGTGACTTGGACCGAGCGATGTGTGTTGAGCGACTTGGACCGAGCGATGTGTGGTGAGCGACTTGGACCGAGCGATGTGTGCTGAGTGACTTGGACCGAGCGATGTGTGCTGAAGCGTACATACCGCACCGCACATAAACGCCAAAATACGTCGATTGCATCAAACCCGTATATCATCAGACTCTTCTTGGTCAGAATCTTGTCTTGTGCTAATGATAATGTCTTCAACTGTTGCCTTATAGCCAGGCCAAGGTGCCAGGTAATAGTGATATACGTCTGAACTCCTTCAGCTCGTCTCCTGAGCTCCATAGCTTTTAACCTAAATCTGTAATACTCGGTCTGACCCAAACATCATAATAAAATAACACCCGAGTCATTCTGGAACGCCAGTGTGAGAAAACACACTCAATTTGAAATATTACTTTTCAAAATCCCTTGAAAACAAAGGTATCTCGTAAGACCACGTCACACATAAACACGACGGGTTTTTGCCTTGCGATAACCAAAATTCATCTGATATTATAATAATGTATATAGAAAGTAAATAAAAAATAGCTGAAATGCTTGCATCTCACATTTTAGCGTAGTTGGGCAAAATCAAAACCGTACGACGCTTATTGGAGAATGGATTCCATTGAATGACTGGGCCACAAGGGTACCGCCTACCACAGTACACCTCTAAAACAATATACCGAGGACTATGTCGAGATCTCCTGCTACACAAGACCGGCCTACCCCTGACCTGGATAGACCGAATATGTTATCACCCTGGGTGTTCCTACCCTTACTATCAAGCGCTCCTTCCTTGCACAACCATATCCATAAAAAATAGGTTTTTGAGGACATCTAGAAAGGTGATAACATACCATACTTGAGCGCGAACTACTTAGCCTTGCTGCATCTCACTTATTTTATTCATTCCTGGTTGATGAGGTACAAGGATAAGCGTTACCTTTCAAGAACAGTTTTACTTAGAATGCTCATCGTCCTCCTACTACGATGTTCTATAGCATTCGTCCATACAAGTTGTCTTGGGTCTGGACAAACTGAATCACCATCTTCATTATCTTTATAGTATTCATTCGTCATGCTCAAACCGGATCGAAGTGGTTCCCGGATAATAAATTCTGATCCCGGTCTCTTCGAAACGAGAAATTGGCCAAAACTGATAATGGGTTATTTAACTCTCAATACACATCCATAAGCAATCATCTGGCCTTATTAAAAAATTTCCAAAATTTATTTCAAAATATCCTCGTAATATTTTACTTTCAATTCTTCAACATTTGAAAATAGTTTCAAACACTAATATTTTAACAGAAACAATTCTAACCTCTTCCCAAAACTTAGAATATTTTCCCCACTTCATTCTATATTCATCACTTATAAAATACTCCTTTTACTTCCTATTTCTTTTCTCAAAATCATTTACAAATTTTATTTGTAAATTTCTTAACTCGTTTACCTGAATTCTATTAATTCCGGAATCTTTTAATTAATTCCCTTCGATATTTCCAAGTCAATTATGCTTACTTATAATTCTAATTTTCCCTTTCTACTTCTTCATGAATTCTATTACATTCTTCAAAGCCTACCTTTATTTAACTACTTTGGAATTTTCTAACTTTTTCTTCCCAATTCCACTTAAGAATTTTGTGACAAATCATATTCACCGAATAACCCATTTTCCAGGCTTCCAAGAAGGTTTATAAATAAAGTTAAAACATTTCAAAACTCTCTCTCTATGTGTGTGTGTATATATATAAATAAATATTTTAAAGAAATAATAATAATTTATTTTTTAGATATATTCAAATAATTATTTAAAATATTGAATACTTTTTAAACATCACTTTCAAAGCAAGTTTTAAAAATTTAGATTTTCATTAAAATAAATATTGAGTATTTAAAAATTAACTCCTAAAATATTTCAATACTAACTTTAAAATTACATAGTTTAATAAATAATAATATTCTTCTTACATAAAACTTAACTTATTAATAAAAATATATTTTTTAAATCTTAATAACCACATTTCAATTTAGAAACCCTTCTCGATTTCCACCACACAACTTCCCTTTCGGTCCCCTTAACCATTTTCACTTCAAAATAGTTTTCACTA
Source organism: Allium cepa (assembly GCA_030765085.1). Lineage (NCBI taxonomy): Eukaryota > Viridiplantae > Streptophyta > Magnoliopsida > Asparagales > Amaryllidaceae > Allium > Allium cepa. Next base: position 881,319,961 of record CM060945.1, read on the forward strand.
TTTTTCTCTCACTCTATTTCCATATTTTTAAAAACATAAACTCTTCCTGTAAATCTTATTTTCCAATTTTTACCAGATATCAATTTATTTATATATAAACATCGTTTTTAAAATTTTTATAACTTCTTTAAGATTCACGAAGATAATCTCATTTATAAAATCCTATTTTTTTATAAATTCAATTTGTTATAAATTTCATTTATTTTTACCGATCTATTTTAAGTATCGATTTTAACCTCTTCTATATTTTTCGAATCTCACTTTTAAAAATCCAGTCTTTTTAAAATTCCTTTAAGTAATTTATTTTAAATTCCTCTATTAAAAATATTTTTCCCATATTATTTAATATGATCAAAAATTCACCATTTCTTGTATTAACCAATCTCTTATAAATAATCAAAAGTTTAGATATTTAATGTTAACAATCTCTTTTTAATTCCTAAAAGTTTAAAATAACATTTATGGTATTTAATATACCTAAAATTAATTTCCATGCCATTATAATATTCTAAAATTTACAATATACAATAATCCAGCATTTTATATATACGAAAAATACTAATATATTTAAGGAATCCAGTTGGATCCCTTCAACCTGTTTTCCCTACATACATAGATGTTAGACACAAATAAAAATACTAATCCCACTATGAGGGGGATATCATGGTATATAAGATCATCCGCTATTATGAGGGGCGCATAGGGTCTCATCCGCTATAATGTGCGGGAGTATCACTCCAATACTAATTTATATACTACTATATATATAGCCTTCCAATAGATAATTAAATTTTTCAATCAATCAAGCATCCAATAATTAAAGTTAGACATTTAAATTTGAATAGTGGAAATCCAAATGAGTGAGAAATTCTAACCGCAAGACTCATATTCTCAATATCACAGCTCCAAGTATATTAGTTTAGAATAGGAATCCTAGCGACAGTCGTAGTGGTTGATACGGATTTGGAGACAAAGACACTATGCTTAATGCATCGATCTCGTAGAATTATTTACTAGAGGAATGAATGGCGTGGAGAACAAGGCGAGCGTAGTGAGCAGGAGTTAGTGAATTGAATTCTTATAGTTCTAAGATTAGGTCGAAGGTTTAGTCGATGGATAATAGGTGAATATTCCTGTACTACCCCTTGTTGGTCCCGAGGGATGGAGAATGCTAGGTTAGTCGAAAGATGGTTATCGGTTCAAGGATGCTTTTGATTTTTATTTTGCAATTCGTTCCCATCCTGACTTGTTGAATGATTTTTGGACCTCGTATGCACACGTTATAGATTTTAGAAAATCATATGAATTTAAATATAATTTAATTTCAAAAATTAATTCCACTTTCATTACCTACCAAACTAGAACCGAAGGATATCTCCACTACAGTCGATCAAGAAACCCCCTTCGATGCTTTAGCTATTACCAGCACATACCCCACTACTGCCGAACACGACAACATCAGCAGTCACCTCTTCCATCTCTGCTAGCACTTACTACAGCCTGCTACGCGGTTCGCCTTCGACAACCATCACTTGCGAAACCCTCCCCTAAAATCAAATGCCCAAAAAAACCCCACTACTACCCTACCTCGGTGCCTCATGCACCCATCATCGTTCGAAAACATCGACCAATTCTCGATTCGTCGACTCCTCTCTACGACTTCGTAGCAGCCTCGCATGCGAGCACCCACCATCGCCCACATGTTGCGGCCACCCTAACATCCACGGCGTCCCTCCTCCAGTTACGTTGCTGCCACATGGTGCATCTCTAGTTGAGCGACTCGATCACAATACTCGATTCGATATGATTTCCTTCCCGTTTATACGAGCAGGCAATTTGATTCTTTCCTTTTTTTGAAAACCAATTTTGTGAAATCGATTTCGTTAACTGGTTTGAAGGAGAAAAGGGGGACTGTAATTATTGTATGAAATTGACTTCTTTGTTTTAATATATATTTCGACTGGAACGGTTGCATGAGGTATAGGATGAAGGAGATGTGAAGTTTGCGTGTTTAAATAAGCATGGTCACCGTCCTAGGTTGTAGAGGAACTAGCACTTTGACTAAACATATATACATGAATTAATTTTATATGCAAATATCTCGCTTTTCGTAACTTAAAATCTTGACCTCCTATCGAGGCGTGCCTCCGGGAATTTATAATGTTATACCCCTATTTCGAATGCAAAGGAAAAGGTTTTGATTCCTAATTCGATCGTATGGAGAAGGTAGCTTTTTGGACCCAATTATTATATTGAATTCGATATTAATTTCAATGCGTTTATATCCCATACGATCAAATGATAACTCCAAACACTACAACACTTGAAAGCCGACAATAGTACATTATTACAAATCCAATGGAACTGGTTTCGTCGAATTCCGAGACTGTCCCCTCGGAAGGCTATTTTTAAATGTCAACATGAACAACTATTTTTAAAATTGAATAGATCACTTTTAAATTCAATTTTAAAACTTTTATTATCTTCATTATTATTAATAATAATTTTGCAAACCTTTAAATTATTTTTATCGGGCATAAAACTCAAGATTCACTATTTTAACCAGTATTAAAATTTTAAACTTTAATAATTAAATTATTCAATAAATCGCTATATTTAAATTCTGCATTTATTTTATAAATAAACCCAAATTTTCCATATTTAAAATCAATCTATAATTCAAATTTAATATTTAAAACTATTTAAATATTCAAAGTCGAATAACGAAAAATCCAGGTCGTTACTCTAACATCTCATACTTCTTGGCACCTATGCAGTTAAAGCACTTAGTAGTTTCATGGCACGAGAGGTGCAAAAAGATCTAGCATGGATAAGCGGAGTACAGCAAAAATAGCAGGTGTTAAAAAGCTTCATTAGATTAAAACCAAATATTTTAAATTTATCTATTCTCATTATCGTATCATTTGTGTGGAAAAAATAAATATTGTTTATTTTTATATAACAAAATCGAAGAATATCTTGATTTATGCAGTCCAGTTTTGGTGACTATGTAGGTTTCTAACTTATACTGAGCATTTATGCCTTTAAATTTGGCCTTTACTATAGCTTTTATGATTTGGTTTGAAAGAGAATTAGCGAAATCAACCTTTTTATATTAATGTTGGTAAAACGAGTGTAATGACCCGCCAATTCGTATAATCCAAGCTGACAATATATCACACATGTCCAAATCGAATGGAAAGACAGATATTTTTGGAAAGAAAGAGGAAAAAAGAAGAGAAGAAGAAAAGAAACTATTAACAAATCGTAGCGGAACAATATATAATATAATATCAATAATATTTACAAAAGAGAAAACATTATATACACACATCCATCAGAGTACAACATCAAATCACGATCATTAGACTACACAGTTATAACAACATATCCTCAGAAATGTTGATGATTTCAACAACAAACAGAAGAAAATAAACATATACATGAATGCGACTTGAAGACCTCTAACTCATATCTTGATCTCCAATGCATCCAAAGCAATCTGTAAATATGTTCGGTCTGACCCGAGCATTATAATAAAATAACACATGAGTCAGCCTTGAAAACTAGCAAGGTAAAACACACCCAATTGGATTTCAAAATTATACAAAACCATTTGAAATCAAAATTATCTCGTAAGACCACGCCACATATAAATACGGGCAGGTTTTTACCTTATGATGACCAAAACATTTTCTATAGAAACCGACTTATATCATAATAATGTCTAGGGTTCAAAACAAAATATGAATATAGTTGAAATGCTTGCATCTCACATTCCAACATAGTTGGGCGCAATCAAAATCGTAATGGGCCTCTATGGTCACAGTAGTGCTTCTTTATGAAAGTTTATGACATGCAAGGACTTCTCGCTAATAATCCTAGGGCTAATTCCCAACAGGATGTAGTAGGAGAGTGCCTTGGTCTGTCCTGTTCCTGGACAACTTGTATGGATGAATGTTGGCATTACATTGCTGCTTGGAGGGCAGTGTTAGCATTCCAAGTGGGAAATGCTATATAAATGGTAAACGTAGCCTCAAATCTCAACAACTGAGAATAACTAAAATCAAGTTATACGCTTCAAGGCTATGTGGTTCGCTACCATTAGGGTATGGTTATCTCCCAATCTACATCAATATTATAGATTATGTATGCTCGGGGACCATTTAGGTTGTTGATCCCAACCAGGGTGATGACATATTCGACGCTATCTAGTAAGGGGTAGGGCCGGCCTTGACTTGTAAGGAGTCCATGTGAGGCTCTCGGTGTGTTTTATCTAGAGATGCACTATGATAGGTAGTACCCCAGTGCCTTATCATAGTATGGAATCCAATCTCCAATATGAGTCATTACGATTTTGATTGTGCCCAACTATGTTGAAATGTGAGATGCAAGCATTTCAGCTATATTCATATTTTACTTTGACCCATAGACATTATTATAACATAAATGGATTTTCTATAGAAAATGTTTTGGTTATCGTAAGGTAAAAACCCGCCCATGTTTATGTGGCGTGGTCTTACAAGATACTTTTGATTTCAAATGGTTTTCTATAACTTTAAAATCCCGTTGGGTGTGTTTTCTCACGTTGGCTTTGCAGACTGACTCGGGTGTTATTTTATTATAATGCTCAAGTCAGACCGAGCACATTTACAGATAGCATTGTATGCATTGGGGCTTAGAAGATGAGTTGGAGGTCTTCAAGTCATATTCACGTATATGTTTATTGTCCGCTGTTTGTTATTGAAATCGTCAGCATTTATGAGGATAGATTGTTATAATTTTCCAGGAAGATGATCGTGATTTGTTGTTGTACTCTGATGGATGTGTGTGTCTAACAGTTTCTCTTTTGTAAAGATTATTGATATTATATGATATATTGTTCCGCTATGATTATGAGATTCTATGTTGTTGATAGTTTATTTTCTTCTTCTACTTTTATTCTTCTTTCCTCTTTCTTTCTCATAACTATCCGTCTTTCCATTCGATTTGGGTTGGACATGTGTGGTATACTGTCAACTTGGATTATAGGGATTGGCGGGTCATTACAGCTGGTGCTAAAAAGCCTTGATTTAATAGGTATAGTAGAAAATAGCAAGGTTTAAAGCGGATCTACTATTTAATAATGCTATATAGAAAAAGTGTAACGATCGAAAAGCGCTATAGCTGGGCTTAGCAGATTTTTAACTACGCAGCTTGGCATTGACAATAGTCCAAAAGTCACCCTAGACTTTGTATCAGTGTGTTAGGAGGTGCTGAATATCACAAGTTGGTATAAGAGCATAGATTTGAAGTTCCTTAAGGATTAGGGGCATATCGAGAGAACGTACTTGAAAAAAATTTCGAAAAAGATTTCAAATGTTTCTCAAAAAGTTTTCAAAATATGTTTCCAAAGAGAGTGTGTGTTTGTATTTGTCTATATGTGTGTAGATAAATGCTTTTCAAAAGTTTTGTATAAGTGTTATGCTAATAAATCCTTCCCCTATTTTGCCAATACTATATATGAAAAAGTTGCTAATAAATTCCTAAAAATCACATATAAAGAGGATGAGAAATCCTGTTGGTTGTGGCTCATGCGATGTAGCTGAGATTCCAGGTGTGAACATCGTGATTTGGTTCTGCCAGTATTTGCAAGAAGTAGGTTAAGCGGAGCTTAACCCTGATAGAGGACCAATAAAGTGAGCATTAGGTGCAGTTCCTACCCACCTACCTACACCGATTTTAATAAGCTATGTAAGGAATTTGCAAGCCTAGGAGGGAATCTTTATGTGTAGACTGAGTTATATGCAGATTCGAGGATATGGATTCGTACTTGTGAGAGGATTTATGGACTGATGGGTCTTAGAGATGATGTTAGGAGATGACATGCTACTTATCATTTACAAGGGGAAGGCTTTGAATTGATGGGATGTGGTAGTTATTGAGATTGAGATTGATGAGGGAGAGATTACATGGAGGGAGTTTAGGAGACATTTTGAGATGAAGTTTCTGTCCACGGTTGATGAAGGAGTGAAATTGGAAAAGTTTATTCATTTACAACAAGGAGAGATGACGGTGAAAGAGTATATTTATCAGTTCAATGAGTTTGCTAAGTTTGGGATGGATCAGAATAATACCCCTCACAAGAAATTTCTGAAGTTCACTAAGTGTAATGACCGGCCTTTTCAACCCTCAAAAGTCGACATTAATATATCCACGATATTCACGTGCCGAACATCCAAGTGCCGAAAAACAGGCTGTTGAGGTGAAAGAAAAGAAAAGGCAAGACAAAATCTCACATCGTGATGAGTAGTATATAATATACAATGGATCTTTACAAAAAGAAAGATTTTTATGCACACAATGATCATAGTAAACTTGCATATCATCTACCTGGACAGTTATAACAACCAGTCCTCATAGATGCTGAAAAATACAAAATACGAAATGCAGCGGAGTTAAAAGATATGTGAATACGTCTTGAATGCATCCAGCTCATCTCCTGAAGCACCAAAGCATCAATAATTAAATTTGGAAATACGCTCGAGCTGACCCAAGCATTATACGAAAATAACACTCAGATCAGTTTGGTAAATCGGCGTGAGAAACTCAAATTATATGGATTTTTATATTTATAAAACCCTTTCAAAAATAATGATATCTCATAAGATCTCACCGGATATAAACACAGATGGGTTTTTACCTTACGATAACCAAACCATTTTTATTAGAATATGCAGCGATATTATAATAATGCCTAAGGTTTAAAGTAAATATATAATATATCTAGAATGTTCGCATCTCACTGTAACGACCCGCCTTTTTGGATGGTTTAAATTTATGATAAACCACACATGTCAGACTCAAACCATTCAAAAGGGCAGACTGTTATGGGGTAAATAAGAAAAAGCAGACAAAGAAAGAAATAGATACAGAATCTTGCATCGGAACGACAAAATATAATAATCAAATAAACAGTTCATGAAGCTATTTACAAATAACATTGATTAACCTTTATAACACAAATCAAAGTTACATAAAACAAGAATAAATAAATGCAGTGGAACATGATGCAGTGCAATAAATATAGTAAATAATAATAGCACAAAAACTTCATCTTCATCTTCCAGAAAGCAGTCTTCCACTAAAAAGCTCAGACAGACCCGAGCAAATTGAAAATACAAAACACTCGAGTCTGAACTAAAACATCTTATGTAATTTAAATCAATAGTAAATAAATATGAGTGTAACGGCGTCAGAGATGTTCATGGGGTTTGACATCTTCTATCCAGTGTCTAACGTGAGTGCAATAACTTAAGAGATGTTCAGGATTTACATCTCCTAAGGATCCGTTAAACTATCTACATACATAGTACAATATGCTAATATAATAGTGTCTACAGTAAAGTAAAGTATTAAAATAGCGTTAAGACGTTACCCATATCCCCCTTAAAACATTTTATATATTCCCATAGTCTATACAGTACCGTAAGCTCCTTCGTGAGGTTTACTTAAAGGTAAAGGGCACTCTATAGGTATGGTATGAAACAAACTCAAAGAAGTTGCAATAGGGCATATGAACACGACACTCGAGACAATGCCAAGGTAGATATACTAATTGCGGATCCATACTGGTGGTAACGCATAACAACAACTACTACCTACCTTGGAACACACTTCCATAATCAAAATCAAGGGGTAGCCACCAAATAATCACAAAGTCATAATATGGTATCGAAGAAATGTGTCTGATTGAAGGTGCGACCTCACTTGGCCCGACGTGGCTCCTGCTTTAGTCACATTTAAGTTGACTCACGGGAGTTAGGGTCACGTAAATGCCTCATACAGAATCGTTTTCCAAGCCATCCTACTTCATTTCTGGAATCTCCACCACATACACAGTTGTTAAAGTGGTTTTCGATAATGGCAGAGAGAATGACAATATCTGATCCCGGTCTCTTTAACAACCAAATGCTTATTTCACACCGGATGGTTCTTTTACATTTCAAAAGTCAATTCACAAATTAATATCAAAGTATCATATTCTTGAAACTATATCATTTCGAAATCACATTTACTTCCGAAATTATGTCACATTTGAAATCATATCACTTTCGAATTCATATTTCCAAAAAAATAGATTAAATCCTCATTTAAAACCATCATATTCCTTAAGTATGTCATTTATCCCAACTTATATTATAACATCTTTTAATCGTATTCTCCTTAAAATCAATGATTAAATATAAAACTTCCACTTTACAAAACCTGAAATTTAGAAAATAGTTTAGATAGTTTAAAAATAGTTTGAATGGTTTAAAGTAGCTTTTAAATGGTTAAAATACTTTTATATATAGTTTAAATGGTTTTTAATAGTTTAAAATAGATTAAAACAGTTTATGTGGGTTTTAGGTAGTTCAAATTTAATTTAAAATTGATTAAATAGATTTAAAATAGATTACGTAACTTTAAAATAGATTAAATAGTTTTAAATAGATTACTAAGTTAAATTAGATTAAAATGGGTTAAAATAAGTTAAATTAGGTTAAATAGATTAAAATTGATTAAAATTAATTAAAATAGTTTAAAATACTTGAAATTTGATTTAAATTAGTTTAATAGTTTGAAAACCTTAAAATCAGGATTTTAAAATAAAAAATCTTTAAATCGTTTATATTAAAATAATCAATTTGGAATTAATATCAAAATTAAACCATTTCTTCCATTTCAACAAATCTGGACCTTATCCCGATGTCAATTCAAAACCCAATTTCAATCCCAAAATATCGATTTTACGTTATTCATATTTCAATAGATTTCAGGGTTACAATTTCCAACTTCTCAGTAACTCAATTTCAATAAATTTCTTTTATAATTCAAAATTCAACTTTAAAATTTCAATTTAAGTACTTTAAGTATTTCACTTAAAACAATTCAATTTATATCAATCAAATTTTATTTCAAAATATCTTTTAGCTGGATTCAAAGTTTAAAGGTTTATATTTCATTTAATTTAACTAATCCGATGTCCGTACATAATTTCTACCCTATGGTCAAGTGATATGGATATTTATCATTTCAATATGAAATTATTTATATTTACGGATATACCACAATCCTAGAAAAATTACAAATCCATGAAATCGCTTAAGCCTATCATTTCAACTCATAACGATTCCTCCCTTATCTATCAAATTCAGGTATGTATCATTTCAACCCATAGGGAACTTGTAGTGTTATAACAATATAGAGATATAACATCCAGTCATCCAATATGACCAATTAAACATCCATCACAATCATCATCCAAATCAATCAATAAGCATTAATAGATAATTGATTATCATTAACAAGTATAAACCGGCGAGTTAAAATTTAATATTAAATTAAATAACGATTAAATGCAATAAAAGCCATATTTAATTGGAAAGACAATTTAAACATACCAAACATCAATCAATCAATTTCAAATCACATCATAAATTTAATTTAACTAATATAAGATAGTTAAGTGGTCGTGAGTGGGTTAAAATACTCACCTTTGATTTTAAATCGAATAAATATCCAAATAAATCCCCAAAATTGAACATTCTTAGAATCCACCTAACCCAGTTTTAAAATGCCGAAATTTCGATACGATCCCAACGGAACAAACCGTGCGTGATTCCGATCTCGTATGCAAAAACTATGCAAATTAGAACAGTTGAAATATAATTTAAAATAAAATAAAATAACATAAATACATAACATCAGCTAGGAAACCCAAGCCAAACAAACAATCATGCTCGAACATAAGTAGCCACCACCGCGTTGATCCATTTTGCCGCCGCCCTAATCATTTTCATGACCATCTGACATCGCCGTGACCTCTAGCCTACCGAGCCGCACCTACGACCAAAACAACGCGAATTCCGACCATCACCTGCTCGACCGCCGCTGTCCCCCTTTGAAAAACCAGTTGTAGATCTGGGTTACGCTTGTCGAGAGATTCGAAACAATATATAATATGATGGGGTTTTGAGAAGTTTGATTTTTGAAACTGGTTTGGAGATTGAATTGTGCAGTTTGTAATTTAACCATTGTTGCCATTGAGAATAGAGAAGCAGAAAGAATTGTACGTCCAAAGTAATGAAATGACTGCTAGGGTTTTTGAAAAACAAGACTATTTATATGAACAAGGCCCGATAAGAAAACAAACACAATCGAATTGGACTTGAATCGACAATAGCGACTCGAAAAGCCCGTTTCGCTTCGAAAACGAAAATGGGTCATCAAAATAGAAGTTTTCCATATTTTTAAACTCAATGGAACAGGTTTCCAGTCCTAATTCCATCGTATGAAGAAGTTGGCTTTTAAAATCAGCTTATTTCAATTGAATTCAGTTAAATTGATTTCTATGCGTTTCGAATCCGTACGATCAAACGACAAGTTCGATCGCTATGAAATTTGAAACCTTACAATAATTCACGGTTATGGATCCGATGAAACCAGTTTCGTTGAAATCCGCGACAATGGCCAAAATGGTAATTTCTGGTTAATTAAATAAATTAATATTAAATTAATTAAATAACTTTTTTCAGTTCAAATTTTATATTTAACAAATTTTATCATTTTTGATTTCTTAGACATTTACAATAATTTAAAACAAATTTACATATCAATCTAGTGTTAAATATTACACTAACTACAGTGTTGAATTTGAATTGTAATTAAATCCAATTAATTATAATTAAATTTCAATAAATTGATTACATTCTTTCGATCTTTTTATTCAATCAATTGTCATATTATGAATAAAATTTACAATGGGTCACGTCTTATTACACTTATTCTACAATTATTATCTTAATTTACAATAATGTAATATTTAATTGCATTTAGTTGCAATTGATTTCCAATTTAATTAATAGACTAAATAAATAGGTAACATAAAATAATTGTTACCATTAACTTTTAATCACATTTATAAGTTTACTATTCACAAACAAATGTTATAACAACTTACGCAATATTAATTCTATCAAATTACAATTTATTCCACCTTATTTCATTAATGCAACATTTAAATTATCCATCACCTTTTTTATCCAATTACCAATTTATACACATATTATTACAATTAATTTACAATCTATAACCAATCATAACTTTTTAATCATTTTAATTAATTTGGAATTAAATTTAAGCAGTTATCAATTACCTTAAATCAATACTATTACATTTCATTCCAATTATATTCTTATTATTAAATCACAAATTTTCATTTCTTCAAACATTAAATCACAAACTTTATTTAATTGACTATTTTTAATTATCGAAAATTACGGGTCATTACACTCTCCCCCATTCAAAACTTTTCGTCCTCGAAAAGGAAAAAGAAGGGAAAAGAAATCAATATATCTTATTCGAAATATTAAATTATAACCAATCAATTTACATAATAAAAAAAGTTAAATAAAATATATCAATTTATAAACAATTAAATCCTTTCATATTCAAGTTAATAAAAGTTTGGAAAACATTTCACGAAATTTTTCTAAGTCCAAAATTCATGGGAAATCGGCAGAGTCTCTTTTGTACAGAGAGGTCTGGGAGAAATAATAATATCAATAATAACAATATGTATCATATATTTCAAAATAATATATCCTAAACCATGGGAAAAAACAATAATAGTGTAGAATACCATAATCCAAAAACGCACCTATTTGTCAAGCAAACAACGTTTAATTATGAACCAAAAGCAGTAGCATTTGCTTCCATAGATTTGTATTACACTAAGAGAAACATTTAAGTTTTTTCAATAAATAACAAACAAAATATCACAACATAACAATAATCATTTGCAAACAAATAGTACAAATATCATTTCAACTTAGAAATCAGTCATCCATGTAGAGCAACCAAAACAAATGGTTTATTCGGGTTTAGAACTTCTAATCATATAAAATGGTAAATAACCTATGAGGTAAACCATATCCTCAACAGTCGTTGATAAAATTTTATAAATTATTTGTACATCTCTATGCAAAACAGAAGTATCCTTTCCCAACCAATCCATAAGCCAAACAAACAATAATTTCAATGTTATTTGAGTTTGTTCCTTTTTTTCCTTTTTTCTTCATTTCACATCATTTACTATTCTTTTCTCCTTCATATAATGTTTATTTTCATTAATTTACATTCGTCATTACTTACAAAAGTTCATTTCTCATCTACTCATACAATGCCATTTTTCTTTCATTTTATTATTTTATATTCATTGCTTAAATAGTTATTTCTATTTCAGTTATTGGATTATCCATTATTAGGTAATTTTCTTTACAATTTAATTCACCATTAATAGATATTTTTTTTCAACCTTCATTTCTTTTATATATAGTACTATTAAATATTAAATCCATTCCTAAATCATTTCAACATTTTATGAAGTTATAATCATTCAATTAATATACGACTCACTTTAATTATAAATGGCTTTAACATTACTTTAGTTTATAATTATTTATTTATTGTATTCACCTTTTACTATTAAATCTGATTATAAATGGCTTAAAATGTTAACCTAAGTTTATAATCGTTTATCTTTAATTATTCACTTTTCCATTACATTTGGTTAGTAACATTTAAAACTGTTAACCTAAGTTTATAACAATTTATAATATAAGAATTCTTATTTATAAAAGTAATTCTATTGAACACTTTCATTTACTAAAGTATACTTGTATAGTCTTCTGTTACATGTTTCTATTTAACATTACAACTTTTTACATTCTGGTAAGTTATATATATATGTCTTTTAGAATGCAATAGAAAGTTACACAAGTTATCATATTTATTTTAATTAACAAAATGCTCAATAGTTACATTTTCTTATTTCCATTTCTTAATTTACAAATGACAACCTCCAATTTCTTTATATTTCATTAATCTCTTAACATCTAATTTCTTATTTCACATCTTAGCAGTTTCCATACATTAAAATAGTTAAGGTTTCATTTTATTACATTAACTGAAAACTACTAATTATCAGAAGGTTTAAGAACTACCTCGAGGTTATATTTCCAAATCACTTTAAAATATCACACACACACAAATATATATATATATATATATATATATATATATATATATATATATAAATTCATCATTTATAGATCAAATCATATTTAGGAATTCAAAATTAAGATTCTTTTATCAAAACAAGGTGTAGTAAAACTACTTCAACTGTCTACACACTTTGAAACACGAAATTGAACGTCGATGATGCATGCACTCATCACCGAAATTATTTTCCAGCTTCAGGGAAGGGTGTACAGAACTTATTTCTTAGAAAATTATTTCTTTTTTAAAACATTTTCTTTCAAATCATCTTGAAATATTTAAATCAGAAAATACTTCCAAATAATATTAATATTATATTCTAAAATCATTTGAAAGAAATTTTCAAAAACCATGGAACTTAAGTTCTGAATTTCCAATTTATAATTACTTTATTTGTAAATCCTATTTTACAAATTTCACTACCTAACAAACAACATATTTCATCCAACTATGTCATTAAAAAATTTTATGCTTTTATATACAAAATATATACTAGGCAAAATTATTCATTTACCCATATTTCAAAACAATATTGTGTCGGTCCGCCCCGTTAAGTGTTTAGAAATTCCTATCGGTGTCATAACATCCTATGTACCGATCGGAATTTATAAATATAAAACAGAACAAATTAACACAGTACAAAACATTTTATAACACTAAAAAATATGCTTTCTCATATATATACACTCAGCGACTCATTCTAGGGTATTACTACCCTATTTCTAGCGAGTCAGATCCCACAAAGCTAAGGGTATCGCTAAACCAAAGCTCTGATACCAACTGTAATGGGACAATGCTAGTGGAGTAATGCCCACCATAACATACAATGGTATTTGTGTTCTGCCTTTATGGCTAGCCTCTCGACTGCACCAACACTGCGGGACATATAGGAGTAAGAGTCATCCGCTCGCTAAACCAAAATGCGAGAACCCTCTACCATGTTGCATTCGCCAAGGGCATAAGCAAACACACATGTCAAACTCAAACCATTCAAAAGGACAGATTGTTATGGAGTAAATAAGAAAAGGAAAAGAAAGAAAGAAAACAAATAAATAATCTTGCAGCGGAATGATAAAATATAATAATCAAATAAACAGTTCATGAAGCTGTTTACAAATAACATTGATTAACCTTTATAACACAGATCAGAGTTACATAAAACAAGAATAAATCATAAATAATACAGCGGAACAACATGATGTAGTGGAATAAATATAGTAAACAATAATAGTACAAAACCTTCATCTTCGTCCTCTAGAAAGAAGTCTTCGATACATTGAAAAGCTCAGACTGACCCAACGAATTGAAAAGACAAAACACTCAAGTCAGAACTAAAAGATCTTATGTATGTTAAATCAACAATAAATAAATATGAGTGTAATAGTGTCAGAGATGTTTATGGGGTTTGACATCTCCTATCCAGTGTCGAACGTGAGTGCAATAACTTAACAGATGTTCGGGATTTACATCACCTAAGGATCCGTTAAACCATCTACATACATAGGACAATACACTAATATAATAGTGTCTACAATAAAGTAAAGTATTAAAATAGCATTAAGGCGTTAACCATATCCCCGTTGACACATTTTATATATTCCCACAGTCTATGCAGTACCGTAAGCTCCTCCATGAGGTTTACTCAAAGGGCACTCCATAGGTATGGTGCAAAACAAACTCATAGAAGTCGCGATAGGGCATGTGAAAATGGCATTCGAGGCAATGCCAAGGTAGATATACCAATTGCGGATCCAGACTGGTGGTAATGCATAGCAGCTAACTACCGCCCACCTTGGAACACACTCCCATAATCAAAATCGAGGGATGGCCACCAAATCATTATAGAGTCGTAATATGATATCGAAGAAATGTGTCCGATCGGATGTGCGACCTCACTTGGCCCGGCGTGGCTCCTATTTAATCACATCTAAGCTGACTCACGGGAGTTAGGGTCACTTAAATACCTCATACAGAACTGTTCGTCAAACCATCCTACTTCATTTCTGGAATCTCCACCACGTACACAGTTGTTAAAGTGGTTTTCGGTATTGGCAGAGAGCATGACAATATCTGATACTGGTCTTTTTAACAACCAAACGCTTATTCACACCAGATGGTTCTTTTACATTTCAGAAGTCAATTCATAAATTGATATCAAAATATCATATTCTCAAAACCATATCGTTTCTAAATCACATTTACTTTCGAAATTATATCACATTTGAAATCATATCACTTTCGAATTCATATTTCCAAAAAAAGATTAAATCCTCATTTAAAATCATCATACTCCTCTAATATGTCATTTGTCCCAACTTATGTTATAATATCTTTTAATTGTTTTCTCCTTAAATTCGAGGATTAAATATAAAACTTCCACTTTACAAAACCTGAAATTTAGAAAATAGTTTATATAGTTTAAAAATAGTTTAAAATAGTTTGAATGATTTAAAATAGTTTTTAAATGATTAAAATACTTTTATATATAGTTTAAATGGTTTTAATAGTTTAAAATAGATTAAAATAGTTTAGGTGGGTTTTAGATAGTTTAAGTTTAATTTAAAATAGGCTAAATAGATTTAAAATAAATTAAGTAGTTTTAAAATAGATTAAATAGATTTAAATGGATTAAATAAGTTAAATTTAGGTTAAATAGATTAAAACAGATTAAAATAGATTAAAATTAATTAAAATAGTTTAAATTGATTTAAAATAGTTGAAATTTGATTTAAATTAGTTTAATGGTTTGAAAACCATAAATTAGGATTTTAAAATAATAAATCTTTAAATCTATTTTAATTTGGAATTAATATCAAAATTAAACAATTTCTTCCATTTCAACAAACCTGGATCTCGATTTCAAATCAAAACCCAATTTTAATCTCAAAATATCAATTTTACGCTATTCACATTTCAGTAGATTTCAGGGTTACAATTTCTAACTTCTCAATAACTCAATTTCGATAATTTTCGTTTATAATTCAAAATTCAACTTTAAAATTTCAATTAAAATCCTTCAAGTAATTCGCTTAAAATAATTCAATTTATATCGGTTAAATTCTATTTCAAGTTATCGTTTAACTGGATTCAAAGTTTAAAGATTTAAAATTCATTTAATTTAACTAATCCGATGTCCGTATATAATTTTCTAACCTATGGTCAAGTGATATGGATATTTATCATTTCAATCTGCAATTATTTATATTTACGGATATATTTCATTTCAATCGCAATCCTGAAAAAAACTACAAATCCATGAAATCGCTTAAGTCTATCATTTCAACTCATAATGATTCTTTCCTAATCTATCAAATCGTTCGGGTATGTATCATTTCAACCCATAGGGAACTTGCACTGTTATAATAATATAGAGATATAACATCCAATCATCCAACATCAACAATTAAACATCCATCACAATCATTATCCAAATCAATCAATAAACATCAATAGATAATTAATTATCATTAACAAGTATAAACTAGTGAGTTAAAATTTAATATTAAATTAAATAACGATTAACTGCAATAAAAGCCATATTTAACTGGAATGACAATCTAAACATACCAAACATCAATCAATTAATTTCAAATCACATCATAAATTTAATTTAACTAACATAAGATGGTTAAGTAGTCATGAGTTGATTAAAACACTCACCCTTGATTTTAAATCGAATTAAAATCCAAATAAAGCCTCAAAATTGAACATTCTCAAAATTCGCCCAAACTAGTTTTAAATTGTTTGAAATTTCGATACAATCCTAATGGAACAAACCGTGCATGAATCCGACCTGTATGCAAAAATTATGCAAATTAGAATGGTTGAAATATAATTTAAAATAAAAGAAATACACCACGTTAGCTACAAAACCCTAGCCGAATGAACAATCACGCTCGAACAAAAGTAGCCGCCACCGCATTGATCCATTTCGCCTCCGCCCTAATCATCTTCACGACTATCTGACACTGCCACGGCTTCCAGCTCACCGAGCCGCACCTACGACCACAACGACGCGAATTCCGGTCATCACCCGCTCGACCGCCGCCGTCCCCCTTTTTTGGCCAATGCTGACGAATCAAACAACCTACAATGCAAACGAATGGCATGGATTGAACCTACTCGACACCAACTTCCCAACGCTGCCTTCCGATCGTCGATCGTACGAAGATCCACCGTTGGATCGTCAAAACCCTAATATGAACGGCTGAGGTTCGACTTTAATTTCTGGACAAACGGTGAATCTGATTGAAAAACGAATTGCAGATTTGGTTATACTTGTCAAGAGTTTCGAAATAGTATATAACATGATTGGGTTTTGACAAGTTTAATTTTTGAAATTGGTTTGTAGATTGAATTATAGGGTTTGTAATTTAACTATTTGTTGCCATTGAAAAGAGAGAAGGAGAAAGAATTGTAAGTATAGAGTAATGAAATGACTGCTAGGGTTTCGAGAAACAAGACTATTTTATGAACAAGGCCTAATAAGAAACCAAACACAATAGAATTGGATTTGAATCAACAATAATGACCCGAAAAGTCCATTTCACTTCCGAAGCGAAAATGGGTCATCCCATATATCAAAATAGACGTTTTCAATATTTTTAAACTCAATGGAATAGTTTTCAAGTCCTAATTCCATCGTATGAAGAAGTTAGCTTTTAAAATCGGCTTATTTCAATTGAATTCGAATAAATTGATTTCTACACATTTCGAGTCCGTATGGTCAAACAACAAGTCCAATTGATACGAAACTTGAAACCTTACAATAATTCATCGTTATGGATCGGATGAAACTAGATTCGTCGAAATCCAAGATAGTGGCCAAAATGGCTAATTTCACGTTAATTAAATAAATTAATATTAAATTAATTAAATCACTTTTTTCAATTCAAATTTTATAATTAATTTTTTTATCATTTTTGATTCCTTAGACATTTATAATAATTTAAACAAAATTACATATAAATCCAGTGTTAAATATTACTCTAATTATAGTTTTCAATTTCAGCTGTAATTAAATCCAATTAATTATAATTTAATTTCAATAAATTGATTAAATTCGATTTCAGTTTTTTATTCAATCAATTATCATATTATGAATAAAATTTACATTGGGTCACATCTTATTACAGTTATTCTACAATATCGTCTTACTTTACATTAACGTAATATTTAATAATATTTGATAGTAATTGATTTCCAATTTAATCAACAGACTAAATAAATAGGTAACATGTAATAATTGTCACCATTAACTTTTAATCACATTTATAAGTTTATTATTCACAAACAAATGTTATAACAACTTACACAATACTAATCCTATCCAGTTATAATTTATTCCACCTTATTTCATTAATACAACATTTAAATTATCCATCACTCTTTTAATCCAATTACCAATTTATACACACATTATTACAGTTAATTTACAATCTATAACCAGTCATAACTTTTTAGTCATTTCAATTAATTTGGAATTAAATTTAAGCAGTTATCAATTACCTTAAATTAATACTATTACATTTCATTCCAGATATATTCTTATTATTAAATCACAAAATTTCATTTCTTCCAACATTAAATCACAAACCTTATCAAATTGACTATTTTTAATTATTGACAATTACGGGTCGCTATACTCACATTCCAAAATATTTAGGCACAACTAAGTCTATAAAGCACATAGTGGAAAATCGATTCTATACAATGACAATGCTACTGGGGTACCGCCTGTCATAATACACTCTAGAAAATACCGAGGGCTTCACATGGACCCCACGCCAACATAGGACCAGCCTACCCCTTTCTAGATAGTACCGAATATGTCATCACCCCGATTGTCGCTCAACAACCATAACCAATCACTAGCATACATAAATGGGACAATATCGATCTAGATCTGGTGATGACCATACCCTACTGGTAGCAAAAAATGTAGCCCTGCTGCATATCCCTTGCTTTAGTCATTACCGCTTGTGAGGCTTGAGGCTATGCTTTACCTTTTGACCAAATCCCACTTGAAATGCTAACAATGCCCTCTAGGCAACAATGTAATGCCAGCATTCATCCATACAAGTTGTTTAGGATATGAACAAAATGAAGGCACTACTCCTACTACATCTTCAGGATTAGTAGCAAGTAGCTCGTGCACTTCAAAGAACTCCGTCTTCGATTCCATCAACTTCAAGATGTTTTCAATTTGAACGCTTATATTGGTTCGAAGTGGTTTTTCGAGAACTCATGCTTATGCGATCTTAGTCCCTCCAAACCGACAATGATATTTCAAAATTGACAATGATTTAATAGTCGTTTATTTAACTATCAAATAAACAAACCAACTAAAGATTTAATTCCATATGGAAACCAACCCTGGTTAAGCAATAAGCAACCATCAAGCCTCTTGAATTGATGCTTTCATTAATTAATATATTTGTATTAAAATACCTTTTACAAAGGATATATTCACAAACCCTCTATACTATTTTCAATACTTGAAAAATATTATCTCAACCATATAAGTATACTCATGAAACATTTCACTTTCAATACTCAGAAAAACTTTTCCATATACTTATATCCATAGTATGAATATATTCACCAAACACTACATTTTCAATACTTGTAAAATGTACCTATATACTTATATTAACGGTATAAGTATACTTAAAAATCAAAAGAAAGATTTCATTTCCAAAACCATACTTGATAGGGTTAAAAAAATATCATTTAAAACATTGGTAACAATAAACCTAAAGCACTTTTGATGCAAGCAAATGGATCACATGAAAATTGGACCAAATATACTTACCTCAACTTTCCGATTTCAAACTTTTACTATCCCTTGATAAATAATGAAATCAAACAAGTTAGAAAACTATCCATGTCTCGACGCACATTCTTAATTCTCGAGATGGAGGCAAGTTTTGACACCTCAAAATTTGGTGTTAAGCATGAAAATAATACTTTCCACACCACCATAAATTATAAAAATCATTTATGAAAATCAAATCTCGTTCCTTTTATAAAATTGCTTTTCTCTAATCTCTTTTATATTTATAAAACCCCTTTTATAAATCTCCAAATTTATTTATAAAACCCCTTTTATAAATCTCATTTACTTATCACAGACCTTAAGTTTCAAGGTAGAACCAAGTACTTTCGATAAAACGATCATCCCATATATTAAATCCAAAAATGTGATCTATTATACCAAATTATAAAAATGATACCATTTCCTTTTTTATAAATCTATTCTTTCATTTGTAATACCGTTTATAAATCTCTTTTTATTTATAAAATACCATTTATAAATCTATCTTTTCGTATAATATTTTATATAAAGCTTTTCACAAGTATTTATTCCAAAAATATTTCTATCTTCTTTTAAATCAAAGTCACCTATTTAGAAAAGAAAAATCCCCCTTTTCTTTATAATAAACATCATTATTATATTCATTTTTCTATGTAACAAATACTTTTCGAAATACTTATAAAACATTTCCAAAAAAGTTGGAGTAAAATAGAGAAATTCAAAAACATTTTGAAGTAGAATATCAGGGAAAAGTCCAAAAATCACATTCAAAATCATTCTCCAAATCAAAACCATATTCAGGTCAAAACAGCAACTGATAGTATCTCCAAAATATATAATGATTCCAATAACTAAAATAGCACTTAACCAATGCTACTACTACCATTATCGCAAAAAAGGTTCAACATTTAAAATGTATCAATACCACATCCAATACTTTTGATCTTTCATAATTTATAAAATAAGTATATAACTAAAATTTAAAAACACAACGGTAGATTCTTCTATAAAATTCCGTGTATTTCCTTTTATACGTCATTTGCTTTTCAAAGCGAATATTCAACCAAACCAAAACAGTAAATCATTCAAGCACAAAAATAATAATTATATCCACTATATATCATATGGTATTCATTCAAACATCAGTTAACTCATCAAAATTCCCGATGACGCTTAAGCTTTCCTATTCGATCTAAAATCGAATGGTGTTCAATTTTAGATCAAAATTTCACTTGCTTCAAACTTGACGAAATCAAATCCAATGCGTAGATGTCGCTTCTATGAGCGCAATGAAAAAGACCGCGTCTCAATTTGACCTCGTATGGAAGAAATATCAATTTTATAAGATTTCGAATTAAAATTTGTATTTAATTAACTCAATTTATTAGTTAATTTTAATTGCCCTCACAATTGCCTTCCTTCCCCAATTCAAAAACTGTATCCCTACACGTATGCACATGCATAAAGTAACCTAACGCCGCTCCTTCTAACATCAATTTCTCCACATCCGCTTCATTATTCAATGAACCGTCGAATGCTATGAACTTCTCATCGCCTCCTCTTCGCAATCGACCCATCCTCATCACACTTGACTCATCCAAGCGATTTTCGACCAGATGGACTCCCTGCCTCTAAATGCTGCTTTCCACCATAGATAACCTCACTACCCTAAACTTCCTTCATCTAATCGTCTCCGTAAGTGAAGCTTGATGTCACTCTCCTATTCCTCTAACTCCCTTTAAATCATCGCCAAATCTAAACCCTAGTTTGACATCACCAATGTTGAGCTCGGGAAAGAAATGTCACACCCCCAAAATCCTATATGGATTTGAATCCCTCATCTGTGCGAACTAAACGGATCTGGTATTGTAATTTTTCATTAATCATAGCTCAAGATTTTGAATACTAAAAGAGATAGCCATTTTTCTTGTTTAAAAGTGAGGGAAAGTGAAAACGAAAGAGGGAAAACTAAATGAAGAAAAGTAAAAGGGTAGAGTTTTGTTTATTTCACAATTTCCAACACTTCGCTACATAGCATCCCGTTCGCGGACGAACCGTGAACCATAGAAATAAATATATAGTCGGGCACAATAATGAGACATGATCACAAAATAATAATAAAATACAGTGGATAACTTGTTTTGTGAAATTTCAAAAATACCAATGCTTGTCAAAATATGTCCAACGATAATTTAAATATTTTTGAAAATCAAAATTATGAAAAAATACTATAAATTAATTCAAAATTATAAAAAATACTATAAATTAATTCAAAAATACATTATTAAAAATCTATTCGTTTTATTAACAATTGCTTTTCTTATTATTTATTAAATTCGAATCAAATTTGAATATCTAAATAAATTAAATATTCATCGAAATGTTTAAAATTATGGGTCGTTACATTCTCCTCCCCTTAAAATAATTTCATCCTCAAAATTCCCAAAGAAAGAAAAATGTCTTCAGATCCTTAGACATATAAAGCCAATTAATTAAATTTGTTATTAAACTTCTAAAATTCCTTATGTTACATAAAATTTTGGCAACAACTCGCAGCTAAGTCTAAAAAGTTACAATATCAGTATAAGCCAATATATGGGGACAATACAAAGACCGTATATACTTATAATATATATCTTATAAAGTGTGTGTAACATATAGCAAACACACTTAATAAGCATAAACACATACCATTTGTAAAGCAAACAAACTCTACTCATGAAACCAAAAGCACCTAGCAAGCCTTTTCTTCCATTTAACTGAATTTAAATTACATAACTCAAAAGGGGAGTTAAACATGACAAATGAAACAAAATAATATATTAAATCCCATACAATGTATATATGTAATCCATACACAATATCCAATCTGATCAATCGCTTGATCATACAACTTCTTTTTTGAACTAGTATCACTCACTTGACTTCCCTAGTGTGGACTCTGATCAGGTTCCATGATTAGAAACCACTGTTCTCTTATATATCAATATACTATGATAGAAAAATTTAGAATCATATCAAAAATCCATATCAAGTTTTTGCTATCAAGAATCGTGTGAAAAATCCTTGTTCGGATCGGTGTATATCACCTCGAAATCCCGTGCTCAATTCTGGATCAAGAAAGGTTATGCGAATAAAATGATTTACATAAAACTTACGTATTTATTCGATTGTTTTCTTAACTATACTAATTATTTTCAATTCGTTTTAGTTTTACTTATAGCATATTTCCTTTGTACTAAAACCATTTATGAACCATTTCGTAACACGTTACTTACGTTTATAAACATTCAAGGTTTAAGTTTATATTCGTATAATACACCACTACATCTTAAGAGTATATATACAATATCATATTTGTTACGTAACCAAGATGTTCAATAAAGTTCAAACTTGTTTAACTTACTATCTTTCCATTCTAGAGTTACAAAGCTCTACTTTTATAATTTCACAAAACACTTGGCTTCAATTTCAATATCAATTCAGAAGTTCACGACTATCCAAAATCACCGAAAATTCCATTATATTTCAACAAATTAAAACCATTAAACAACATATCATAGTGAGATACACAAACCAAATTACCCTAATGCATATGATACATGCATCAATAATATAACTTAACAGAAAACTTAAGAGCTAAATACCGGGTCTTATTTCAATCATTTGAAATAATAATAATATATGTGTCTCCTTTTGTATACCAAATCATACATTTGAGATTAAATCAAAATCTGTTTTACCAAAGCAATTCTGTAGAAAATTACTATAGTAGCATTCCTTCACTTTGAAACTCAAAAACGAACGTCGATGATGTTGTAGTCATCAGTAGAATTATTTTACAACGATTGGAGTGAATTCAGTGCTTTCTATTTCCTTTAAAATCCTTTTAAAATATTTCTATTCAAATAATACTATTATTATTTTTTCCCAAAACTTTGAAATATAGTTTCCAGAAACAGCGGGATTTACATTCTCAAATTCTCAATTTTAATCATTTTTATTTATAAATCATAGTTATATAATTTCACTTTCATATATAAAATCATTTCACAAATATTTATATTTTTTTAGATTATAATAAACAACTTTAAAAATATATACATTTTAACCTAACATTATCACCGAACACCTTATAGCCAAACCATGAAACTTAATTCACAAGTCACAATAAATGCTCATAAACAAGCCGAACGTAACTAATCAATCAATAAACAATAGTCAATGCTCCTACACTGGACGAGCATGACAAATCAAACAAAAATTATAATAATTAAATATTATCATTTCCTAATAAACAAACACATCATAAATAACTAGATCATTTTTTGAAAATTATTCTTTTATATATAAAACATCATTCTAGGTAAAATTATTACATTTACCAAATTTCAAAACAATATTATGTCGATTTGCCTTGTCCAAGTGTTTAGAAATCCTTATCGATATTGTTATTCCTACTGTATCAACCCGAATTCATAAACCACTCAATAGATAAATCAACATAAAATAAAACATTTTTATATCACCAACAAATACGCCCTCATTCACACAAAACTCAACTCATTTTAAGGCGTACTAACCCTATCTCTAACGAGTTTACCCTCCAAAACCTAGGTATTCACTTAATCTAAGCTATGATACCACATTGTAACGACCAACCTTTTCGACCCTTAAAAATCGACACTAATACATCCATGGTATTCACGTGCCAAACATCGAAGTGCCAAAAAGATAGATTGTCTGGGTGAAAGGAAAAAAAAGATAGAATAGAATCTCGCATCATGATAAGTACTATATAATATACAACAATCTTTACAAAAAGAAAGATTTTTATACATACAATGATTAGAGTAAACTAGCCTATAATCAGCCTCGACAGTTATAACAATCTATCGTTACAAATGCTGATAAAAATAAGACAAGAAATGAAGTGGAAATAAAAGATACGTGAATACATCTTAGAGCCATCCAACCCGTCTCCTGAAGCTCCGAAGCATCAATAATTATATGTGGAAATACGCTCGGGTTTACCTAGCATTATAAGAAAATAACTCCCATATTAGTCTGGTAACTCAGCGTGAGAAACTCAAATCACATGAATTGTTATATTTATAAAACTCTTTCAAAAATAAAGGTATCTCGTAAGACCTCGCTGCATATAAACACGGACGGGTTTTCACTTTATGATGTACAAATAATTTTTATTAGAAAATCTAGTGATGTTATAATAATATTTTAGGCTTAAAATAAATATATAACATAGTTGGAATGCTTGCATCTCACGTTCTAGGATATTTGGGAACAACTAAGTCCGTAAAGCAGGCAGTGGAAAATAAACTTCATACATTGACAAGGCTACTGGGGTACCGTCTATCACAGTACACCTTGCCAACACTAGACCGGCTTACCCCTTCTTGGATGGTACCGAATATGCCTTCACCCTATTTGTTGGCCAACAACCATACCGAGTCACTAGCATACACAAATATGACAATATCGATCTAAATGGATGATGACCATACATTAATTGTAGCGAACCACATAACCCTATTGCATATCCCCTATTTAGTCATTATTGGGTATAAGACTTGAGGCTACGCTTTACATTTTTAGAAAATCCCACTTAGAATGTTAAAACTACCCTCTAGACAAAAATGCAATGCCAGCATTCATCCGTACAAGTTGTTTAAGATATGAACAAACCGAAGGCACTACTCCTACTACACCCTCAAGATTAGAAGCAAGTAGCTCTTGCACTTTAAAGAACTCGGCCTTTGATTCCATCATCTTTAAAATGTCTTCAACTCGAAAGCTTATGCTAGTTTGAAGTGGTTTTCGGATAACTCATGCTTATCCGATCCCATGGTCTCCGAACCGACAATGATAGTTTCAAACCTGGCCAAGATTTGATAGTCGGTTATTCAACTACCAAATAAACAAACAATCCAACCGAAGATTTAATTCCATATGGAAAGTAACCCTAGTTAAGCAAATAAGAAATTACTAAGCCTTTTTAATTAATCCTTTTGTTAATTAAAATCTCCTTTCAAATATTTGTATTAAAATACCTTTTACAAAGGATATATTCACAAACCCTCTGTATGCTTTTCAATACTTGAAAAATATTGATATACTTATCTTAACCGTATAAGTATACTCATAAAACATTTCACTTTCAATTCATAGAAATTTCCATATACTTATATCAAAAGTATAAATATATTTACAAAACACTACATATCCAATAGTTATAAAATGTACCCATATACTTATCTCAACGATATAAGTATATTTGCATATTTTTAGAAAGATTTCATTTCCAAAACCAAATTTAATTAGGCTAAAACAAATATCATTTAAAACATTGATAACAATAAACTAAAAACACATTAGATGCAAACAAATGGACCGTATGGAAATCAGACTAAATATACTTACCTCCACTTTCCAATTTCAAACTTGTATTATCCCTCGATTAACAATGAAATCAAAAAATATTAGAAAACTATCATTGCGTCGACACACATTCATAATTCTAAAGATGGAGACGAGTTTTCATACCTTGAAATTTGGTGTTAAGAATGAAAAGAATACTTTCCATACCACCATAAGTTATAAGGATTATTTATGGAAATCAATTCTCATCCCTTTTGTAAAATTCCTTTATTTATCTCTTCTATATTTATAAAACTCTTTCTATAAATATCTGATTATAAAACACCTTTTATAAATCTCATATACTTATCACAAACCTTTAGTTTCAAGATAAAACCAAATAATTTCCATAAAATGATCATTATATATATTACTATAAATCCACAAATGTGATTTATTATAACAAATTATACAAATGATACCATTTCCCTTTTTATAAAATACCATTTATAAATCTATTTATTTATTTATAAAATATTGTTTATAAATCTCTCTTTTATTTATGAAATGCCATTTATTAACAAGAATGCTTGTCATCACCCGAAAGCAGAGCCTAAATGTAGATATCTCCTTCGAAACTCCCTTTTGATCAGATAGAGATAGTTAAAACCTTATTATTCTCTTTAATTCACCTTTCAAAACAGGTTATTTCACTTAAAACTTCTTCTTGTTCAATCTTTCGACTCAGTCGAAAGGTTTGATTCCCTTTATTATACCTTTTTAACTGGTCAAGCCAAAATTCTTCCTTATTCGACCTTTCGACTCAATCGAAACACCTGTATCCCTTCCTATTAAGCCTTTCAAACTAGTGTAATAGGTTTAGTTATCCTTTTGAAACCCCCTTTTTGAAACATTTGAGGAAACTCAAGGGTTGGACCTACGGATACGAAATAGATGAATAATTCCGACTTCGTCAAAAGCTTGCCTTTCAATGGCTTGAGTTAGACCTATAGATCTAAGTATATTGGCTGAACTAAAGGTTTTGACTTACTCAAATGGTAACCATTCGATCACTTAAGGTTAAGAGCTAAGGCTTTAAGGATATTGGTTGAGCTAAGGGTTTCGACTCACTCATAAGGCAACCCTTCAATCAAGTCGACATAAGTAGATCACAAACTAAATTCAATAAGAGTATTAAATTAGCCGCATGTCCAAAAGTAAATCATAATCCTACTTTCATTAAACTAATGCTATACAAATTGATCAAGTCTCCAATATAATTTCAAAATTAAGGTTCACCAATTTAAGAAAGTACAAGAATGAACGAATGAATTCGGATCCCCTAAACAAGACACCTAGGGTCTTATTTATAGGTGCAGGTTAGCACCTTTCGAATCATTCCTTTCGACTTGGTCAAAAGGTGACCCTGGAGACCTTTCATTGCCGTTCACATTAAGGCATCCTTTTGCATTGCTTTCAAAAGGACTTAAGTGCTTTTGGCTTCATCGAAAAGGGTAGGTATGCTTCTCCACCTTGTGTTGCTATGTTGTTGCAAGTAAGAAGAGGCATGAGCTTTCGACTCTTTTAACGGGCAGATCTTTGGGGTTTCGAAAGTGTTAAAATGCTAAAGGTTCTAAAGTGGAAGGTAACTTTCGAAGCATACTTGCTTATTAATGCAAAACCCCTTCTTCTGGCATAGGAGGTTGCCAATTGAACTTTATAAAGCTTTTCTTTCATAATCGTGAAAGGTTTCGACCGGTTCGAAAGGCTCAGTTATGCTTTTGAAGAGGTTGCTCTAACGAAACATCTTTCTATGCAATGTGGATGAAGGCAAAACCTTCAGTTTCGAAAGGTTTGGTGCGCATGTGAGTGGCTATAATTAGCTGCCTTCGAATGGTGTTCTTCAACTTATTTGAAACATCTTCATGCAGGCGGAAACATCTGTTTTGAAAGGAAGCACTTAAAGCGAAAGGGTTCTTTCATCCCCTTTTTGACCTCTTCGAAAGCATACGGTACATGTAACCTTTGCTATAGCATCCCTTCGACTCCTTTGAAAGACTTTGTTAATGTTATCATCTTTTGCAAAATTCTTCTCGTATACTCTTCTTGGTTTCAACAAGGTTGAAGTGAGATTTGGTGGTAACCCATAGCCCCCCTCCTTATGAAGGGATGATCTTGACTTGCCAAGTTAACCATTTCGAAACCCACTTAGTTTCTTGCCTTTTGATATTCTACTCTCAGATAGATCTTGACCATTCTTTTAAATTTGATCAAACGATTTTCTTTGCACCTGCTGCTTTTATAAATTGTGCTTTCTTCTTGTCTTTTTCATTTTCCCACTATTGAAAGCTCACATCAAAAATTAAAAATTACAACATCCTTTTAAATCCTTACTTTTATTCAACACAATTTTGGATCTAAGGTATGTGCTTGTTGTTTTATCTCTAAAATTAATTTATCGCATTCGATTTCGATTTTTAAGTTTTTAGGTCTAAACCCATATTCTGTTTTGAGTCCAATAAGACGATTAGAGTTTCATTCTAATGAAATTATTCTTGAATTCGATTTATGATGTTAATTTTGAGTTAGAATTCATTTTGAGTTAGAATTCAAATTCAATTATATTTGGAGACTGTGTGCGTTATTACTACATATGAACCTATAATAAAAATTTGTTGTGCTTAATTTAATTTTTTTAAGATTGAATTTGGGGTTTTTATTGTTTTTAAGCGTAAATTCATGCTCAAATCAATTAAATTGTTAACCTTTTGAAGTACCGGGTTAAAATTGAATTGGGGAAAAAGACACTTTTCCAGTGGCTTCAAAGGTAAATCTAAGTTTAATTTGACTTTTCAACCCCTAATTTCAACCTTTTCGAAAGGGGTTGAGGCGTTCAGTTTTACATTACTATTTCGACCTCTTTCGAAGGGGTCAAAGGAGGTCATGTTTTCACCTTTTAGTGAACCCTTTCGAAAGAGTTGATGTAATTGTTAAGGAGAGTACTTACTCGAAAGAAAGAGTATGTTTCGACATTCTTGTGATACCTTTCAAGGAAGTCACCTTAATGTGTCACATAATACATAGTTTCAAGGACCAACTTTCATTTTATAGGATTCGAAACCTAATGTATATAAAAGTGAATTTAATCTGTCATTGTATTCATGTCTAATTTTAATTTATTTTAGAAGATGTTGAGAGCTAACAATTCATTCTTCTCACTATGAATTTGATTGAGGAAAACATATTTTGTTTAAGTTGAAAATGAATCAACCCTTTCGACTTGATCGAAACCTACTATATTGAATCAAGTTTAGTTTGGTATGCTTTCAAAACCATACACCCCTTTTCGACTTACTCGAAACCCGTTGTAGTTAACTGAGATTTGACCATCATTTTATACAAATACCATCGAAATGTCCCAAAGTCCTTTTATTTGTATTGATATTACTTAAACTCAAGTCTTTCGACTCAACTGGTATATAGAATTTTGATAACATTCATATTCTTTGAGTAAAACAAAATTCATGGGTTTCGACATTGTCGAAAGGTTTATTTATTTTGTTTGTGGAATGTTGTTAGCGTATATTTGTATTCAAATTAGTTGTGTAGACTTTAACTATTCTTTTTAATTGTAAAATCTTCCTTGGGCTTTTGACATTGTCAAAGGGTATTTGTAAGTGTTCCTATTCCATTTTCCCCTATGACACTATTGAAGCTTAACGAATTTCATTTCCTAACTTGACTTTAACATTCTCTCAAGGATATGAAATTACATATTTTGGTTGATATCTGAATTTTTGTAGTAGGATTTCGACATTCTTGAAAAATGTTCACAATAGAACAAATTATTACTTCTTACTGAAATGATTTCACTTTATAGGATCATGGGTGTGAAAAAGGTCTCCCAGAAACCTGAAAAAGATACAGTACCAGTGGTAGAATCTTCTCCAAAGAAGGTTGAAGCCATTCCCAAACATTCTCTAATATGTTCCCAAGATGAGGTTGATGCTATTCTAAATGACATTGGCGTTGCTGCGGTAGAAACCATTCCCCCCAAGTGATAACGATACCATTCAAAATCCTCTCGAAGGATATTTCACCTACACTGCCATTCATATTTGGCATGGTGGCTTCCTGCCTTTCCCAGATTTTTATCCAAGTTCTTGACTCACCTAGGCATTGCACCTATCCAGTTATCTCCCAATGTATACACATACCTTCTCTCTTTGGAACTTATGGCTTTGGAGTCCGGAATTCCGTCATTAAATGCTGAAATTCTCAATTATCTAGTTCGACTAGTCAAACTCAATAATCTGAACAACTGAATTTTCAGAGCTAACCCTCCCAAAAAGCTAATCTCAAGAGAGACAAATAAGTTAAGAGACTGGGAGACGTAGTTCTTCTGTGTTAAATGCTTTCCAAACATTAATGAAGTCTTTTCTTCTCCTCATAAGTTGATCATAGTCTTTATCTTTATTCAATTACTTTATTTTTCTAATCTATGCTTCTTTACCGGGTTCTTCTGTTAAAGATCTTAATGAGGAGGATAAGAAAACTATAAAGCTGTTGGTTGTCACCTCAAGTAGCATTAGGAATAGGCTTACACTGTTGACTCCATCAAACCTTCAAAAACATTCTCTTCTTCCTTCTGGTAAAAGAGTCCTTGGTCAATCTCCCCTTATTCAACATACTTTCTAGAGCAAACGCTTCTTAATCTTTAGGTGATCCTAAGAACTTCTCCCCTATGTCTCTAATTTTCCCAGATCACTCTAGTAAGCTTAGACATAGTACTTATAGTTTGTTGTTGTGTTACTTTTTAAATTTCTTCACCAACTTGTATTTTTTTGAATTTTCAACAACTGCTCCTCAGGTTGAATCAATCACAAGTAGGCTATCAATGAGTACTCGAAAACTCCAAAATTCTTCCATATTTGTATTCGAAATATGAAAAATTATCCGACATTCGAAAAATGAATACGAATACGGCCATATCTGTATTCGATAATTATCCGTTTGGTTTTTATCAAGATTATAGTTATTTTTTTATGTAGTTTAGTACATGAAATGATTGTCGTTTACTATTATATCCTGATAAAAAAATTAATATATATATATATATATATATATAAAGTCAATTTCTACCACTTAAAGTTATTTTTCTTAGTGTATTTATTATTTCTATATATTTAGTACAAAAGAATTTATAATAAATCAAAATTTTCTATTTGTTTGTTTAGATTTATCGGTTGTTAACTGATCGAAGAATGTACGATAAATATTCGATATCCATCTGCATCCGCAGATACGGATAACCGATATCCAAAAATGATTTCGGATACGGATACAGATATAGCACTATCCGTATCCAAAAGTATCTATTTACAGGCCTAATCACAAGCGATCCAGTTCTCTCAACTTCCACATCTGGTGCATCAACATTGACTCAGGCCATCGCGATTGATAAAAAAATTAGGCAAGACGACTGTAGCAGGCCCATCTCTCAAGAAGGCTAAGATTGTTGAAGTTCCCGATTCTCCCCCACTAGAAGAGGGTGAGACTGTCGATGTGGGAAATTTTTTTGGAGGGTCCTATTGTTAAAGCTTCTCTCAATTGATCCAAAAAAACTCCCTCAAAAGAGGATCCTCTATCTTGCATCGTCGTTTATCGTTCTCCTCATGTTATTAAGCAGATGCATAAATATTTGGGAACTTTGACTCCCTCTCAATAGCTGAAACCTTCTAGACCCACGTCACCAATGCCTTCAAGTAATTTTGGAAAACTAGTTCAATCTATCCTGAACTCTTCATCCTTTACTTCAATTCACTCACCTTCTTCCATTCCTGACCCGGTGGGACACTGTCGATCTCTAATAGAGCAACAACTTCTGCTACGTTTCATATTATATAACCTTTTTATTATCATTTCTCTATGAATGCCAACTTATGTTATACTTTTCCTTCTAGATTTCCAAAAGCGGGCTTTCTCTTTAAGAAAACACATCAAAATCTTCTGTTGAGACATCAAGACTTCAAGAAGAAATTTTATCCTTGAACATCCAGATCATCCCCCTATCTGTTGACAAAAAAATGCTGTGAAGGAAAACAAAAGATTGGGAGCCTTTATCGCTCAAGAAGAATCTATTATTTCTAAAGAGAGGAAAGCAACTTTTGGTCGATGAAATTTTGGCTTTGAAGGAATCTGAAGAAGAGAAGGCTCAAATGGTATCCAAACAATCCTCTCTCAGGAAGAAACTAGAGAAAAAGAAAAGTTCCTTAAAGTTGGCTAACAACACTATTTCTGATGCTAAGCAAAGGTGTCACAATTTCTGAGTACTTCCCTCAATAACATTATTGTAAACTCTTATGAGGATGCTCTTATGCTTGCCTACGCCGACAACATTGAGAAATTCCCAGATTTGAGTTTTCCTTCACTTGATCCTACTCTTGTCAATAGATTTATGGACAAAGTCAAAGAAATGGAGTGGGGAGTTGAAGTCCCTAAAAGAGAGGAGATTTATGCTTCCAAAATCTTATCTTTTGAAGTCCCTTCTATCGAAGTAGACTCCGATTCTGATAAAGAAGGGGATGAAGATGAAGCCGCTACTGAAGAAGGCGACAATGTTGACGATGATAATGATAACGATGATGGCGATAATAATATTAATGATAATGAAGATAAAGGCTAGGGTTCAGATGGTAATGGAGGTGGTCACGCCGACGTTCATGAAAAAGATAGTGATGACATCGCTGGGGATTCAAAAGAAGTCAACCCTGATCCGAATACTCGTGAAGCAAGCCCAACTGAACCCCCTGAGCCTTCTGACCTTCAGGAAGGGACTGCTAATATCAACATTGAAGAACAAAGAGAGAAAATGGAGGTCTCTCAAACTTATGTTCCCGTTTCTTTGGTATGGGATTCGTTGTCTAAATGGCTTTCAATTCCAAAATAATAATAGTTGACATCTTTTATTTTAGATAAGAGGAAATCCATGCAACTTTAAAACAAAGCTTGAAAGAAAACAAGCAGAAATAAATTGTTTGTATAAAGAGTTAGATAAGCAGTTAAAAGAACACAATACCCTCTCTGACAAGTATTATCGATTTAATAAAAGTGCGGTATTTTTAGCGTCTTTCAAAGATCAAGAAGCTGCTCCACGACTGAGGAGGGCACGCCTTCGATATGACAAATTTTTGAAAGGTAATTGAGAATTAATACACTCTTTTGGATGTTGGTTGAAGAGAGGAACATTCTTGCCGACTCCTTATACAATGCCTATTGCAGACATCCGACTGTATATTTTTCATACTTAGGTGACTTTAGATGGAGTCTACTTAGGCATTTACATGGAAGATATTTGGATGAATTTGGATCAGATCCACACTAGGGGGCTTGCTGGAATTTATCACAAGTCAAATCGATTCCTCATGAGTTGCCTCCTGAAAAACTTAAATATATAAGGACAAATTTGTTTCAGAATTATTCAAAATGTCAATTTTGTATGAACCAGATGAATACTTATAATTTTGTAGTAATACTGATTTATAAATTTTCCGTTCTAGCTTCCATTTATACTTGTTTGCATTTTATTACATTATCACAGAATAAACATCTCTCAAGCATCCTTGTTTCTTAAGATTATTTAAGAAAATTTGTTTGACTAAGAAGAAATTACCTAAAAATGGCTTTGCTTTTGAAATCTTTGAATTAGCCAGATACTGCTTTCTTAGAGACTTGTAGAGACTTTACATGGAACATCCCCGCCTCCATTTTGATTTTGTTCATGAAGAAAAGGAAAAGCTTCTCAAGGAAATTCGAACATATCATACCAAATTAATATGTGGTCTTGATAGTCCTCCTACCAGGGAGTGGAACTATAGCAAATATCCTCTAGTGATTACCCAAGAAGAATTTAATGCTCCATTTGATTCAACAATTACTCTTTCAGCTAACACCTTGAACAAAGTTAAAAACGTGGTTTCTCAACTTTAAGTATAAAAAAAGTGTCCCATGAAGTTGTATTTTTTGCTTCATTTCTACTTAAGTTGTAATCTTTTATTTTTATTATAAAAGAGATTGGTTATTTGAGTCATGACTTTATTTTCTTTCTATTTGTTTGAATATGAGTTACAATTATCTACAACGCCACTCTCGTTAGATTCGACTTCTCATTTTATCAGCATCAGAGATACGTTGTTCGTAGATATTGAAAAGAGGAGGATCCTCAATGTTCCTTTGTCTACTTGCCTTCAAGGAAAGCACTAAAGCATTAGAATGGCATAAGAGATTTTTGCTTTAAAAGACGATTATTAAAGGCCTTAACGATCAGATTACAAGACTTAAAGCGGACATCAAGAACAAAGACGAAGCAATTTCTCAATTAAAGCGTCAAGCTAAATCGAACCCCTTGATTGACTTTGATCAAGATATGTCTAAGCTCCTTCAACAGATAAGTGACTTAGAGATAAAATTAAAATACAGTCAAGACCAGTGTAAATCCCTGGAGTTTATCATGGGGGACGATATTCAAAATATCAATTTGCCAATTTCTCCGATTGCCTTGTCTGCTGTGAAATCGACAAGGTCCTTATCTTTAGCTATTCAAAAAATTCCAGTTACGACTAACCCTTTGCTTGGCTTAGACGAGAGTGTAGTAGGAGAATGGTATAGAAAGTTCAAATTCAAAATGACGAGATATTTTGACGACCAAAAGAAAGTGAGGTACTCCTAGCGCATAAATGAATATGCGACTAGGATTCAGAAACTTGAACATGATAAATATCTTCTTCCAAAGCACATTGCATTTTTAGAAAGCAAAAACAAAACCCTCAAAGGTGCTAATAAAGTTTTCAACATTCTTTAAAGCCTCGCATTAATTCCATCAATGATGTTGATGAAATAAGGAAAACTGAAAAGAAGCTTAAAGAAATTCCTTGTATGGCAATTCCGCATATTGTCGGTCCTATGATCGCTGAAAATCTAAATAAGACTACTTAGGACTTGTAAAACATACACTTATGTTGTACACTTGTAAATAATTTAGTAGATTATTTAAATTATGTAAATATCACCTGGTTTGTAGTCCGTTCTCACAATGTTGTTTTTGATTCTGCTTTTTGATAACTTGGACTATAACTTTATATTTTCTGGCCTATTCAGTCTTCCTTAAGATCTCATTTCCCTGAAAAGTTCGAACTAAATAATACTCTTTATCGTTAACTTTAAATCTATATAGAAGTTTATCTACATAATTAGCAGAGGTTAACAGATCATTATGTGAACATATGATAATAAGTGAAAAGTAATTTTATAATTGAATACGGTTGAATGTCTTGAAACGCAACTTTAGTAATGATGAGAGAGAGCCAAAAATTCAATTTCATCTATATTGATAGAATACCAGAAATTCGATGATAGAGAACCAGAAATTCAATTCTGGAATTAATTGTAGATGTTTAGAAATTCATCTTTGATAGCTAATAGAAATTTAATAATAATCGTGTAATAGAAGTTCAAAAATCATTGTCTGAAAGTTTGTAGTTGTAAGCACCGGAATTGGTTATTAACACCCTTAAGAGAGTTTATGTAGAGAGATAAATGAAGAAAGTAAATTAAAATAGAGAATTGTATGCTAAATTAAATGCAAAAACAAGAACATTGGATTTATAGTGGTTCAGCGTAACCGCCTACATCCACTTTGAATCTTGATCTTTATTGCTTTCACAAATGATTGAATACAGATACAATCCATACTATAATGGCTTGAATACAAGAGCTAAGTAAAATAGAATAAGTCTTGAATGCAGCAGAGTCTCTCCAGTGTTCTCGAAAAAAGATCCATTTCACTATTCCCCTGCCCTTCTATTTATAGACGAAGATGGGTCGAACTTCTCTAATGGGCCTAGGAGTAAGATACCTCGGCCCGTGGTAGGTGACTTCTGCACGCCGAGCCACAAATGCTGAACAACAATTGCCCAACCACAATCCATGCCGAACGTCATTTGTATGCCGATCGAGGAAGGCATGCCGAACAGTACCTGTATGCCGAACGAGGCAGTGCGCTGAGTGAAGAGTGTAGGCCGAACGAGACCTCTTTCGAACAAGACTTGATGCTGGTCGAGGGGAGATACCGAGCGAGGCTTCATGCCGAACAAGGCTTCATGCCGAACGAGGCTTCAGGCAAACGAGGAAAGATGTTGAGCGACCTTTCCATGCCGAACGAGGCAAGATGCCGAGTGACCTATCTATGCCAAACGAGGCCTTGTACCGAACGACCTATCTATGCCGAACGAGGCCTTGTGCCAACCGACACATCTATGCCGAACGAGGCCTTGTGCCAAGCGACCTATCTATGCAGAACGAGGCCTTGTGCTGGCTAGCACATCTATGCCGAACGATGCTCTATGCCAAGTGAGGGGAGGTGTGCCGAACGAGGCCTGGATGTCGGACGGGGCCTTGATGTCGAACGACCCTTTTACGCCGAGCCTCTTGTTACTTGGTTAAGCCATCGGGTAACTTGCCCCCCAAAGTGTACATGTGGATGAACATGATGAGCTTTGAACCATGAGCACTCTGTATTTCTCTTTAAGCCCTTGCTCTGTCTTCTCAATAGTGGACCTTTACAAACTCCTGGATGCAGAGGGAGGTTCGAATGTCGATAAATTCATGGATACCGAATGAGGCATTGGATGCCGAATGTCATCTCAATGCCGAGCGAGATATCGTTGCCGAACGACATATTAATGCCGAACGACATATTAATGCCTTGACCGGTTCTACTGATCAATGTCTTTTCACCTTCTCTCCTTCGTATATAACGCAGCACTTCTCCTCTTTCCCCTTTTTACTTTTACCTCCACTCTACAAGGCTTTTGAACTCTTCTACCATCAGACTTCTGCTAACACCACAACATCTCCTTTCCCTTTCGAATCCTATATGTTGCCTCTCGACTTCCCTTGACAATAAGCATAAGTTGATTCCAATTCCAAATCGAGCAATTCACTAGACTTTGATCCATTCTTCTAGGTATGAACCTCTCGATTGTTTGGCTTCCTTCAATTAGGGGTTTTGTACAAGATTCAAATTCGCGCCTTTCCTTTAACTCATGAATAATGGAAGTCGTGTGTATAAGGAAGATGGATCTAAGGTTTTAGATGTGTCTTAGGATTAGATGGAGGGAGGAAGAAGAGGGTGTCGACCCAGTAGGAATTGGTGAGGTTAGCTACTATTGGTCGAGGGCGGCGTGCGTGTCGAAGTAGTGATCGATTGGCAATTTAGGAAGATGTTTAATTTGTTTAAAGAAAGGAGTTGGAGGAAGACGTATGGATGTGGCTTGGCATAACTTCCTCATGCTGAACGATGGAGAGGGAGTGTAAGAGTGAAGTTAGAGTTGGGTATAGCGTTACCGAGCGATGTGGCTCGGTATGACCACGGCTCGGCATGACTCCCTTTATGCTGAAAGATGTAATAGGGAGTGCAGGAGAGAAGTAGAAGTTATTGGAAGAGTGTTGAGTGATGCAGCTTGGCATGAGTTGTCGAATGACCCATCTATGCCGAGCGGTAGAGACAGAGGGTAGGAAGGAAGTAGGAGGTGAGGGAAAAGTGCAGAGCGAGGTGGCTCGGCATGTCTGCGGTTCAACATGATTGTGGTTCGGCATGACTTGCTTCATGTCGAATGGTAGAGATGGAAGGTAGGAGAGTGGTGTATAACAACAACACTAGTCGAACATAATGCATAGTTGACTCAACCTATTTTTTATGCCCGAATCTATGTCAGTGAACTAGTATGAGGACTTAAGAAATTAAGCATATCGGACAATCCAGACTTATAACTCCTCTTTTTTGACAACTACAAACCTGAATGTAACTGGATGAAAATGGATAATAACTTTCAACGTACAGTGTCGATGTCGAGCTCAAAACATAAATCATCATACGACAACCTCTCACAAACAGTCAGCGATGACGGTCTTCGAAGATGATAGTTCAAAGCCTAACATTATTTCATCAACTTTGTGACTTTTAATTTCTTGGCACTTATACTTGAATGACTGCACTAGTTCACACACCACATGGGGGGAGTAATTTTGTTGTTAAGTCTAATGTCGATTTTTTTCAAGTATAGTTTAAACAGGTGTTTCGTCGGATTCAACACTCACTAGAGATGTCTAGGAGATCTAGCTCTGCCACGACCTTGGACAGACCGTGGCCATCTTCTTACCAAGAAGTACTTGGAACTTCAAATCCGTCGACTACTCCTGTACAAGACATGCCGAGCCCTACGATCGCATCCGTCGACCTGGCTCCTGATGCCCTGGATGCAGCGATCTTTTTAGACGACTTGATCCATTCTCAAGCCTTGAGAATTAATGAAAGTGCACTTCGTCGCATATGCTCGGTACATGAGATTCCTTTCGATGATGTGTTGGTTCCATCAGGACAAGATCGTCCTCACCCGCCCCTAGTTGGGTACATGGCCTGCAACAAATTTATGTGTTGGGTTGGCAGCATGCCGCCATTCAACTCCTTTCTTCGCAAACTACTAAAGTACATTGAGATCACTCCATCGCAGTTACACCCAAACAGTCATGCGTTCGTGTACGGCATGTGCATCCTCTTCATGATTGTCCTTTTCAGGCTCCCGACTCCTGGCGATATCCGATTCATTTATCGTTTCAAGAGACAATCAGACAACCCATCTTTTGTATTTCTCGAACCACACAACAAATGTTAAATTATGACCAGGGCATGGAGCAAATTCGTCCAGTATAAGCAGGAGTGGTTCTACGTGCGCTGTCCCCCTGGCTTCGCAAGGAGATGGGTGGAAGGAAGTAAGTTTCTTTTCTGAATTAATACTTGCATTTGGCGGAATTTGTACCTTTTCTAATTCTTTATCTATTTTTATGAGTATCATCCCACGTCCTGAAAGCTCCGAGTATTCTGAAGCTGTTGAGGCTATTTGAGATATCCCCACAAGAGACCGGGACATCAGATCTCTTATTTCAAACGAATCGCTCTCGAAGTTTGGGCTGCTGGCGGTAGGTCGTCGAATAAGC
The DNA here is from genome assembly GCA_030765085.1 of Allium cepa. Lineage (NCBI taxonomy): Eukaryota > Viridiplantae > Streptophyta > Magnoliopsida > Asparagales > Amaryllidaceae > Allium > Allium cepa. Next base: position 881,359,292 of record CM060945.1, read on the forward strand.
CATCCTCAAGGCATTACCATAACTGGGTCTCCTTTGGGAAAGGAAAAAAGCAAGCTGGGCCTTTAGCACGTGATGCCCCTAACACACTTGAGGAGGGGGAGATTAAAGAAGCTGAAACTCCCGAAGTACATGGCTAGCCCCACTCGGGAGTCGGTAGTCGAGGTGCAAGATATCGAAGTAATGCCTCACCCTGCAAAGGGAAAGAAAAAATTAACTTACAAACTGAGGAAGATGACGACGGGCGAAACTTCTAAAGTCACAATCACCCTGATGGAGAGAGAGCCTTCTCCTCAACGCTTAGAGAGTTCACTGAAAGGCATGTCAAACCTTACTATCCCTGATGATCTACTTAACTATGGCTTCAATGATCTAGAGGCCCTTAAGCTTCATTCGCCCGCGAGAGGCGATACTGTAACGACCCAGAATTTTTGTCAATATAAAATTTGTATATTTAATTAATTTTAAATATTAATAAGTGAAATTTGTAAGTTGAATAATTTATTTTTCGAATAATAGGATTTAATTGGATAATTAAATCGATAATTTAATAGTTGAAATTACAGAAATAATTGAAACTTGGGTTTAATATGATTAAAATTGATTTGTAAAATTTTATTTAATCATGTTGAAGTTAGAATGATGTTATAGAACTTTTAAAATTGAATTTAAAGTCAAACTGTGAAAATTTAATATTTTAATATTTAATTGACGAGTTAAAATAGCCATTTTTCAAACAGTCTCGGATTTCGACGAAACCGGTTTCATCGGATCCGTAATGTGATATTATTGTATGATTTCAAATTTCGTGTCAATCGGATTTACCGTTTGTCCGGGCAAGCTAAAACGCCTAGAAAATAATTTAAATCGATTTAATTTAAAATTGATCGTTTATTGCCGTAGCTCGCACAGATGATCGAATTAGCCTCCGAAACAAGTTCTGTTGTGTTCGGAACGCGGGGTAAACCTTAGGAACGCCAACCGACACGCTTCGTTTGGAGTTCGGAAAATCCGGGATGAATAGTAATTTGGAAATTTTCTATAAAAGCCCATGTTTATTCACAATTTTCAACATAATTGCAAAACCCTAAACCTAATAGCCAGCCGCTGCCTCCATAGTTATCAATGGCCGATATTTCATTTTCTTCCTCCTCAAATTTCTTTCAATTCGTGAAGTATTTCGACAAACCTCCAACTGAAAACTTGTAAAGCTTCGCGAGCTCTACAATATGAACGGCTGTGATCGCCTATCGTCGCCGCGATCGTTCAAAAATTGGATCGAGATGCCGGCCGTTCGCATGCAGTTTGAGGGAGCTATGGTTGACCGAGTTTGGCCGTACTCGCGGCGTGCGTAGGCATTGAGATGGCCTTTCAAACCGTAGTCGCCGATCGACTTCTAGGTGCTCGAAGATGTCGCGTGAATTAGGGAAAGAGGCGGCCACGTTGTGTTCACATAAGCGTGAACGACCTGCAGGAAGAAAGGGGTGGAGTGGTCTGATCTTCTCTACTCGAAATCAACGGTCGTGATGATGTTTAGGATATAAAATTATAAATAGATTTGTAAATTTTATATATATATTAAATCGTGTAATTTTAAAAATGTATAACTTTTTCATACGAGGTCGAAATCGCACGAAACAAGTTGCGTTGGATTCGTTTCGTCGAGCACTACGCAATGGAACTAGATTGGAGTCGTTTGGAGCTCGTGAGAATTTCGGGTAAAATTAAACGTGTGTTTAATTTTATTCGAAATAAAAGCTGAAAACGAAATTGCAACCAAGGTGAGAACTTCTCACTCAATCGAATAGTTTCGATTTAAATTTTAAATAGTTAGATTTAAAATTGTTGATTGTATGCTGAATGATGATTGTTATCTATCGATTGTTAAAATAGGCATTATGAGCCGTTAGTAAGCGGAAGTTATTTATTAAAAACATATACCGCGAATATTTCACTGCGAAGTGAAATTGGTATTATGTATGTACTTGGAGTTGATTTCTCGCATTATATAGTGGATGAGACCCTATTGCGCCGTCTATTAAGCGGATAATATTTTATAAATCCCATATACCGCGATATTCCGTCTTGAAGCGGAATTGGTATTGTGCTAACATCTGTGGATGCAGGGAAACGGGTTGGAGGGATCCAACTGCATTCCTCAAATGATTGAATTGGTTTCAATGTTGTGTGTTGATCTATTTATAATCTTTGTGATTATCTATGTGATTGAGATCGTTAAAGGCTAAAATTTAGCCGAATATATTTTTGGTATCGTTAGATGCCGAAAATAAATAAAATTGGATTTTTGAAAATTTAAGTTGAGATTTCATAATATAATTAAATTTTGGAATTGATTCATTTTAAATAAATAAACATTATAATTTTAATGTTATAAAGATTATGATTTTTGTGAAATATAACCGAAATGTGATTTTTGAAATAAATAGTTGATAAATGTATAGAATGGTTTAAAGTGGGATTTTTGAATTATTATAAACGGTTTATATAAAAGGTTTATGAAATTGATATTTATAAATTAAAAATATTGGAATTATAAAATGAGTTTTTATAAGTGTTAAAATGAAGTATAAACGGATTTCATAAGTGAATGAAATTTATAAATTTATAAATTGTGAACTTATAAAATGAATAGATTTTGTAAAATAAAGGATTTATAAGTAATTCACTTATTAATTGGATTTTGGCATTTAAATGAGATATAAATAGAATTTGTCCATTAAGAGATTTTATAAGTGGAAGTTTTTATAAAATGAATATAAGTGGAATATATAAACGTTGTTTTATAAATCCGAAATCAACTTATTTTGATAAGTTAATTATTATAGCTTATTAAAGGAAGTATATCCACGATTTTGGATAGTGGATAATCCTTTAGATAAAATGTATAGAAAATGTTGAATTTGGTTAATGAAGTATATTCACGATTTTGGACAGTGAATATATATTAAAGAAATGTTTTGGGAAAGTGACGTTTTAAATAGAATTTAAAACGATTTAAAGATGTTTTAAAATGCATTAAATATCGAACACATAGATTTCAACATTCATTGTTGAAATAGACGTTTTCGAGAAATAAGGAAATGGTGGACTATAACACTGTTGTTATAGTAAATGATTTCCGAAAGGAAATATTTTATATAATATTGAGATTTATATATCTATCTTAATTTTGAATCCCTATACTAGTGATTTTGGGTTGTCGTAACGATGTTTTACGCAACATTCGTTTTAACCCAAATAAATGTGTTAGGTGAATGTTTTCCTTAAAGAATAAAATATATACGTAATTTGAATTTAAGTATATTGAATATTTTCAAAATGTTGAAAATGAATAGATTTGTGAATTACTTATTATTTAATAAGTATGGAAATGTATTTCCAATATGAAGTGAATGTTTTGAGATATTATCTTTTAAAGATAAGTTGAAAATGAATATTAGGAATCGATTTGGAAATCGTATATTCATAGATATTTTGGAAAAGTAAATTCACTATGGAATTTATAAAAGAAAGAGAAATTTGTTTAAAAATAAACATTGATTTATTTTAAAGTGTGGAAATGAATTTGCGAATTTGGGACGTATTTAATAAATCGGTAAGGATTTATTTAATTGGTTTAAATGAACCATTTTGAAATGAAAGTTGTAAAGTTGAAAATTGATTTGAAATTGGTTTTCAAATGGTTAAAGTGTGGAATATATATCTTGTAAAGATAATTTGAAGAATAAATAATTTGGGAAGATTATTTATAATCGGGTGATGTTGTGAATATTGATTGATAGTTAAATAACCGACTATCAATATTGACCTTTAAATAGGTATTTGTTGTAAATTGGTTGAAATTGAATGCTACACTTATTTTTAAATTATTGCGCTCGTTATTCGGATTACCCATTCCGAGTAGTGATACGACGTAATGGATAGCATTGAAGACCGGTGTTGAAGACCGGATATTTTTGAAAACGGAAGGATTACCGTCGAATGTCTCTGCATCGGCTGATCTCCGATATAGAGATTTATTACCCTTTGTGATGGGAATCCGGACGTGATTAGTGAATATCCGGATTGCAAGGGCTTCTTTGGAAGTGCCTTCGGTTTCGTTCGATCCCGGAACGGACTTGTATGGTTACATGTCTGACATTACTTTTGAGATATAAAGCAGATTTCTTTCAAATACATCTCTGTTGGTGGCGGAGAATTTATTCTCTTAGCTTAACACCCTTCTCTGAGACGTACGAGCTCAGAGGTTTTGTAGTTGAAGGTTATCAGCGATATACTCCCAATTTGGTAATGTGGCATGCCGAGTGTTGCTGTGTGATAATTATTTATTGATCATTTGTTGATCAAAGCGTGGCTCTGTAAAAAAGCGTAGCTTTGTGGACGAGACTTCGTCGAGCCTCACAACACGGAAATGGTCGAAACAGGAATGTTGCAGCAAGGTTTTTTAGGGGTCGCGCCCCTAAGGTATGTCCATTTTCTTCTGGATAGAGGTTGTATCATGGTATGGTGCCCAGATATTTAACCTATGTAGTTGTTGCAAATTTATTACCTTGTGGTTGTTGGTATTGAGGATCCTCGGATAAAGGTCGGTAACGACCGGGGGATGGCATACTTTTTGTAGGAGTTATCAAGTTACAGCTTCATTGCACCCAGAAGTGTGTGGTAACTCGGCCTTCTGTCGGCAGAGATCCGGTTAGGTTCTCGGGGCGTCTTTCCAGAGGCGTACCCATTTCGGTGTAGAAAGTTCCTTTGCCTGACCATTAGTTGGAAATCCAAAGAAACAATACGAACCCTATACGGTTATAGTTGTATAAACTGCCATGGAATGTGGCGGTAACCTGCTATTGAACATGGTAGCTATAGTAGGCATACGATAATGGTCGTATGTTGGCTAAGATTTATATTATACCTTCGAAATGTTTTCTACACTATGCACTAAAAATAATAAAAATCAAATGATTCTGCGTAGTAAACATATTTGACTATCATAAGGAGAAATCTCCTCCAATTCTACGTTTGCATTGTGTGTGTGGCGGGAGGCCTTATGGTAGTTTCATTTTCCAAAAGCATAGCGAAATTCTATTGATTTTCTTTGTGAAAATAACTATTTTAGTTCTCACACCAGTCACATGACTGACTCGGAGTTTATTGTTATCCTTCCTAAACTCTGGGTGGCCACAAATTTCCACACAGGCAGTCTAGAGTTAGTTTATCAGGATATTCTGGAATTCAGGAGTTGCAGGAGGCAAGTTGGATGGCATGGCATATTCATTAGTATATAGTATTTCTTTTCCGCTGTTTGTTGTTGTTTGTTGTTGTACACTCTGAAGATGTAATGTAATGTAATGTGATGTAATGTAATAATCGATATAGTTCTTTGTTTAAAGATTATTCATTTATCTATTATATGTTGTTCCTGTTTGCACAAAAAATGGGCAAACACCTCCAAGTCGTATGATTTAGTTCATTATGTGTTGTTCTTAGTGATTTGGGTGATTTATGCAAATATATAAAATAGATGGACTAAACTGTAAATGACACACAAATTTATAGTGGTTCGGCCAGAATGTGTCTACGTCCACTTTATATGTTATTCTCCTTTTCTGTTCAGATTACAAGTACAAAGCTTTGATTACAAGTATCTGAAAGTTGTTTGAAAGTTCTATCCGTGCTTGAGCTCTCAAACTTGTCTGCCATTGTTGTACCCCTGCCCCTCTATTTATAGAGTGAGACTGAGGGTAGGAGTCCTGGATGTATATAACTGCTGGTGGGCCTCGGCTGAAGCAATCTGGCCTGGCAATGTTAGTCTGGTACTCCTTGGTCCAGTAGTATGTTGGTTCGGTGGAGGTTGTTTCGGTGGTGGCCTCCCTTGCTTCTGGTCCGGTGGTGCTACTTTGAGTTGGTTCGGCAGGCACGGGGAGTAGGATGGTTCGGTAGGCACGGGGAGAAGGTTGGTTTGGCAGACACTTGGAGGACGAGTTGGTTCGGTGGTAGATGGAGCAGGATGGTTCAGCAGTACGTGGAATAGGTTGGTTCGGCAGGCATGGGACATAGGTTGGTTCGGCACTGGATGGTAGAGGAGTTGGTTCGGCGGTGTCGGACCGGTCGATACACACCCAACACTTGCCCCCCAAAGTAGGGCATGTGCATGCAGATGGCGTACTTTGTTTTAGCTTGGACATCCACATCCGGTCTTGTGTGCCGAGCCAGTTGGTCCGGTCGTTTATATTTTGCCTATAAGCACGAGCCTAATGTTTTCGTTATTCCTTATCAGCCGAACCAAACCCTTGTCTTTGCCGAATCGAATTCTTGCTTTGCCAAACCAACCGTGTTAGCCGAATCAGACTCCTATCCTTGCCAAATCAAACGTGTTTAGCCGAATCAAATTCCTATCCTTGCCGAATCAAACGTGTTTGGCCGAATCAAATTCCTATCTCTGCCGAACCAGGTGAGACCCTCTTGCCGAATGAACTCCGTGCTTGAGTTACCGAATGAAACTCTTATTTTTGAATTGCCGAATGAAACTCTTATTTTTGAATTGCCGAATGAAACTCGTACTTGAACCACCGAATGAGGATGGGAAAGATAAGTGCCGAATGAACTTTTAGGTTGGGACAACTGAATGAACTCGGGGATTCCGAGTGCTGAATGGATCTTTAGCTTTTTATGTTTCGACTTATGAATGAAATTCTAGGCTGTACACACTTGCTTTTTACTTCCCTCATTCTAACGACGCACTTTTTGTGTTTGCAGATAAATGTCTCGTAAAGTCGAAACTCGATCAGATAAGAGGGAATCTATGGACAGAAGAGAGTCCTCCATTGTGCCCACAGCCCAGCCAGGACCGGGACAACAGGGACCCACCCCGAGATCACTAATGGATGGATATGGCCCTCAGGAGCTCTTGAACTCTCCTCCTGACTGTTTTCCTAGCTCCCTCAAGGAGGAGCAGCTTGATGTTATATCTCGTTCTTTTGGGATTGATAGAGCACACATGGTGCTGCCAGGGAATGGAGTTATGCCGTATGACCCTCCTGAAGGGTATTTTGCTTACAACAGGTACCATTGCATGTGCGGGGCCATTCCCCCGATCAATGCTTGGATAGTCAGCTTCATTACCTATTTGAAGGTGGCCCATTTTCAGCTTCAGCCCAATTCTTATGCTATCTTGGTGAGCCTATTCATCATTTTCCAAAGAAGATATGGGCGTCCCCCTTCCAACCGGGAGATCCGGTATTTGTACAACTTGAGGGGCTATAAGAAGGGGTCTCCATACATCAGTTTGGAATCGACCGTATCCTTCAAGCCGGTCCTGGACTTATATTCGAAGTTCAGCATGTTCAAGAAAGAATGGTTTTTCGTCAAGGATGACTTTGTTTCTATCCGTTGCTTCACCTCCGGTTGTAAGTTGAAGCTTATTTATAATTTCCGTTCTGATTGCAATGCTTTTCCTTATGTGTTTTTATTTCTTGCTAGCGATAGGTGGCTTTGCAGTCGTGGAGAACGATCACCTGGTTCAGATGGCTGCGGAGATAGAAGCCATTTCGGGAAGGGAGAGGTCAACTTCTTACCTGATCAGGAATGCTACTCTTCTGCAGCACAACTTGATTTTACCACGTCAGTCTGTGGTCAAGCAGAGAGACACAACTGAGGAGAGGGCTGCCAAAGCCAAAGGAGGGCCACGACAAAGAGCAGCAAGAGGAAACCCTTCTCGATACCTCCAGTTGCCGGGGGGAAGAAGCTCAAGAAATCCGATGGACCCTCCCCTAGCACATGTCCAGATGTTCCGGAGGAGGAAAGAGGCGAGGAGGAAAGAGGCGAGGAGGAGAGCGGAGGTGATGGAGAAGGTGATGGTGGCGAAGGACAGAGCGGTGATGGCACCGGGGCTTTGTCCTCCGGGCAAGCAGGGAAGATCCAAGAGTGGACAGATGACGCTTTCCGCCAGGCTTTTGAGGGGTTGGAGGAAGGATCGGCCTTGGTGGAGAAGCCAAAGGAAACTGATAAGGCTGGGACTGGTGCTGGTCCATCTTCCGAGAGCATTTCAGCTAGGGCAACTCCGGCGATTCAAGGTGAATCTCTGACTCCTCTTTTAACTTCACATGTTTCTTGGATTATAGTCCCATGCATGCTTGTAACACTTGGTTTTTATTTCAGGAACGGGTAAGGCGGCCAAGACATCAGACATTCGGCACCGCCTCGAACAATTCAAACTCCTCAAAGCTTCCGCTAAACCAAAGCCTCCGACCAGCCATTCCGGGGACGTAGTCGGCTACCGTCCTCTTCTCGGAGTTATTGAAGAGGTTATTCAAAAGAAAAGGAGGAGGCGCTCCGCTCCTTATACGAACCTTCACCTGGTCCTCAGCCTCCAACCCAGCCTATTCATGATATCACGGGGGAGGATACCGAGTTCATACCCTCTCCGCATCCGTCTGAGAATCCTACCGTTACTCAGATTGATCGTCCCGGCTTGGCTTGTAATCCCTTTGTGGGTCATCTCGACCTGAATCCGGGTTCTCATGATATTTCCTTTGACGAGGTTACCGGCGAGCACCTTCTCCCTCGCAATCCTATGGTAAGGGTGCTTGATGAGGCCAAGTCTCTAGACCTTGATTTGCTTACTACTCAGATTGTAACTATGGGGGATGAAGCCAAGGCAAATATCGATCGGGTTGCTGAGGAGAGTAGGAAGTTGATGGGGCATCATGCCCGATTGGTCAAGGCCGAGGAGGAAATTGGGAGCGCCAACATAAGATTGCGGTTAGTGGTTGCCGACCAGGCCAAGCAACTTGCCGATCAGGCCATCCAGATCTCTGAGCACGAGGCTGCCTCCAGACGGCTAAAGAAAACCATGGAAGAGGCTAGCAGAGTCGAGCTGCGAAAAATGGAGGCCATCTGCAAGGAACGGATCGATATGGCCATTGCAACGGTGGACAAGGTTCGGAAAGCGGATCTCAAGCGGGTAGAGGAGTTATCTGGGAAGCTTGAAGCCGCGGAGCTTGCCCAAGCCAAGCTGAAGGAGGAGATGGAGGAGATGGAGGCGATGAGGAAATCCCTTCAGGCCGACCGCTCGCGATACCGATCGGAGAGGGATGCTGCCGTTGCAAAGTTGTTGGCTTCCGAGGTCCGAATGAGGGAGTTTGAGGAAAACGAGGGGATGATGGATGAGATGCTCCAGGATATGTATTTCTGTACTTGGAAGCAGGGTGACTTATCCTGGATGGATGATTATTCCCGGATCATGGCCAGGATTTATCTCCGGGCTCTGGAGGAGGCCAAGGCTGATACAAATAAGGAGGGTGGTATGGCCTTCAGGATGGATGTGGTTACAGCCCAATAGACTAAGGAGGAGGAAGTGGCGGTGAAGGAGGGCATGCGGCTGCTCGCTGCCGAGGAGGTAGGTGTGCAGTTGGGAGATGATGATCAAGGAACAAATGCTGGTAAGTTTTCCCTTTTAGCCTTTTCATAGCTTGGTTGCTTATTGTTTATTCAACGAATTCTTCGTCTGGATTGGACAGGCAGGACCTTTGAAGTGCCAACTACCTCTGGTCAGCATGCTGGGAGCTCTGATATGGCGGTTAAGTAGACCTTGGAGGGACAACAGGATAGAAGCAAGGCCCCGATGCAGTTGGCTCCTTGGCTTGATCTGGACATTTTTCAGCTTATTTGACGTTGCTGTCTATGTTAGTCTTAAAACATTAATGTATTTTTCGGGCTGTAATTATGTAACGAACAACTTGATTTTTGGCATGTAACCTTATAACATAAGCTGATTTTGTTATGTTTGAATGCTGTTGTTATTTTGATGTGTTGCATAAAATATAGCTACGCATGTGTTAGTGATTCAATTGTGTTTGACACTAAGTTTTTGCTTAAAATATAATTTCATGTCTTGCAATGTTGGTGTGATATGCATAGAAATTATAGTTTCATATTTATGTATAAGAGAAGAAAGTACCGCCCTCAAGTTTTTTTTTGCTGTAGACGGTAGCTTTGAATGCCTTGTGTAATCGAATATGGAATGCAGCTGAATGACCTGCCATCCAGCTGTGAGTTCTTATTCCCATTAGCGAGTGTCTCCTATTTTGTGTCCTGTACTTTAGTGATCGTTATAGAAGATAGGAGGAAAGTTTTTATAAATAAAATGGAAATATAAGAAATAGTAAAACTTCCAATCACGGAAGGCCTTCGATGTGCTTAAGTTCGTGGCAAACGGGTTTTGTAGTCACTTTCCCTAGCTTTGGGTCTTCGAGACATTTGTTACCCATCTTACGCCTCCGCGGGGAGTTTTCATTTTTACCACAGCCGTGCTTAAGACACATCGGAGCCGAGATCGCGCACAGTAACTACCCGGGCCATTATGGCCCGTAATCGTGGGTATTATTCGATTTACCATGGCCGGCTAGCGCGGGTGCCGATCGTCAACTGTGAACTGCCCCTGGCTGGCCACACCTTATGTTGGGGCTTATAATCGTTTCACGGTTGCCGGCGAGCCGAACGCCGTAATGAGCTGCCTAGGCTATTTTCGGCCTCCTCGGTGGCTTATACTCGGCTCATTACAGTTGGCTTTGAGGGCCGTCGCAAGCAATGAGTTAACCCGCAGCAGAGGGATGCTGGAGCAAAAGTGTCTCATTGGCGAGGGCATAGATTCGTATAGTACCTGTTAGGTCTTCTCCAGGTGAAGTTGTGTCGTGATGTGTCACAGGATTTTGTTCAACAGAAAAGGATAAAGTTAACAAGCAGCCAAGATATAAAGGAATAAGTTAAAAAAGAGACAAGATTTTTAAAGTGGTTCGGCGCGAAAATGCCTACGTCCACTGATTCTCTTTGTTAATTCACTTCATATGGGCAATACAAGTTAAGAAAAGTATCGACGAAGGTGTCGGATGTTCCATGCCCTCTGGAACACCTCTCCGTCCACTGTTGACAAAATATAAGCTCCGTTGTGGAGATCTTTATGAATTACATACGGTCCATCACAGATTGGATCTAGCGCCCCGGGGCGCGGGAAGATTCGCCTGAGGATAAGATCTTCTTCTTGTAAGCTGCGGTGCTTGACTTTGGAGTTGTATTGTGCTGCTACCTTTTGCTTGTGAGCTGCCGTTTGAGTGTTGCATCATTTCTTCTCTCTTCAATTAGATCCAAAGACACGTGGAGGAGTTCTTCGTTCTCTTCTGGGTTGTAGTGGATCCTACGGTGGAAAGGCACTACAGTTTCAACTGGGAGCACGGCCTCCGATCCGTATGCCAAAGAGAAAGGAGTATGCCCTGTTGACGTTCTGTAAGATGTGCGGTAGGCCCAAAGTGCCGTAGGAAGTTCATCCACCCAAGCACCTTTTGATTTTTCAAATTTCTTCTTGATCAGAGTTTTGAGGATTTTGTTGACAGCTTCGACTTGTCCGTTTGCCTGGGGATAAGAGACAGATGAAAAGCTTTTGTGAATTCCGTGCCCTTGGCACCAGTCGGTGAATTCCTCGCTGTCAAACTGAAGTCCATTGTCTGATATGATTTTGGATGGAACCCCGTACCTGCATAGAACGTTTTTGATCAAGAAGTTAATAACTTTTGCCAAAGATATTTTATTTAGAGGTTCTGCTTCCACCCATTTGGTGAAATAGTCGACTGCCACTATAGCATACTTGGCTCCGCCCCGGCCCATTGGCAGTTCACCAATCAAGTCAATTCCTCATACTGCAAAGGGCCAAGGGCTGGTCATTTGAGTAATTTCGTTTGTTGGTAGTCGAGGAATCTTAGCAAATTTCTAACATCTGTCACATCTCTTGACGAAGTCTAGGGCGTCTTTGTTTAAGGTGGGCCAGTAATATCCATATCGGAGTATCTTCTTTACCAGAGTCTGCCCACCAGTGTGATCTCCGCAACTTCCTTGATGGATGTTGGATAAGACTTCCTTGGCTTCCCTTCCAGCGACACACCTTAATAAGGGATTAGAGAAGCCGCGCCGATAGAGGATGCCTTCTTGTATCGTGTAGCGGGAAGCTTTCCTCAAGATTTTCTTAACCTCGTTACACCCGTCGGGTAGTGTGCCACTTAGTAAGTATTTCCGGATGGGAGTCATCCAAGTTTCCTCTTTGATTGCAGCTATCAGATTCACTTGCTCGAAACTCGGGGCTAGTTGCTTTGAGATGGTTAATGTTCCGGAAGTGGTGCTGTCCTTCATGCTAGCTTGCTTTGCCAGTTCGTCAGCCTCCTGATTCTCTTCTCGAGGAATGTGTTTGATTAAATAGCGATCCAATTGATCGAGCATCAGCTTGGTCTTCTTTAGATATGCCGCGAGTCGTTCTCCTCGAGTCTGGAATTCTCCCAGTATTTGATTTACGATAAGTTGAGAATCACTATGGAGACATAAAGAACCGACTCCAATTTCTAAGGCAAGTTCTAATCCAGATATCACTGCTTCATATTCTGCATCGTTATTGGTGGCTGCGAATTCCAACCTTAGAGCATAGTGCAGCTTCCTTCCCCTGGAGGTGATTATCACAATACCTGCCCCCGAGCCTTGTTCGTTGGATGCTCCATCCACAAAGAGATTCCACTTGATGTTTTTTGCGATTTCAGATTGCTCCTTACCTTCGTTGGTAGTGAATTCGGCAATGAAATCAGCCATGGCTTGTCCCTTGATGGAGGTGCGAGGAGGGTAGGTGATATCATATTGACTCAGTTCAGTGCACCATTTAAGTAGCCGCCCAGAAGTGTCGGGACGATGGAGTACTTGTCTTAGCGGTTGATCGGTTAGGACTCTGATGGGATGAGATTGGAAATAGTGTCGCAGTTTTCGTGACGTGATTAGTAAATTGTATGCTAGCTTTTCGAGTTTAGGATACCAGGCTTCTGCCCCCGTAAACCTCTTGCTTACAAAGTATACAGGTCGTTGCACACGATTTTCTTCTCTTACCAAAGCGGCGCTTAGAGCATGGGATGACACAGCAAGGTATAGGTATAGCTCTTCGCCTTCGTTCGGAGTTGAGAGTACTGGTGGCCTCTAAAGGTGTTCGATTAGGTTTAGGAAGGCTGCCAGGCATTCATCAGTCCACTCGAACTTTCCTTTGTCTTTCTTCAGAGCTTCGAAGAAAGGGATGCATTTGTCAGTTGCTTTAGAGATGAATCTACTTAGGACAGCCACCTTCCCATTCAGGCTTTGTATTTCTCTTCGAGTGGATGGTATCTTGATGTCCTTCAGGGCTCAAACTTGTTTGGGGTTTGCTTCAATCCCCTTGGCATGGACGATAAATCCCAAGAACTTTCCTGACGATACTCCGAAGGAGCACTTTAGAGGATTCAGCTTCATTCCATATTGGCGAAATACTTGAAACATCTCATCCAGGTGGCTTACATGATCTTTGGCTTTCCTTGATTTTACCAGCATGTCATCCACATAGACTTCCATAGTCCGTCCTATCAGTTTCGCAAACATCTTGTTGACGAGGCGCTGGTAAGTGGCTCTGGTATTTTTAAGTCCGAAGGGCATTACTCTGTAGTAGTACAATCCCCGGTCAGTGATGAAGCTAGTGTGGTCTTGGTCGGGGGCGTGCATAGGAATTTGGTTATATCCTGAGTATGCGTCCATAAAAGATAAGTGTTCGTTCCCGGCTGTGCTGTCCACAAGTTGATCGATTCGGGGGAGTGGTAAGCAATCTTTCGGGCAAGCGTCATTTAGGTTGGAGAAGTCAATGCATGTTCGCCACTTCCCATTAGCCTTCTTCACCAGTACCGGGTTAGCGATCCACTCTGAGTAGATGGCTTCCCGTATGAAGTTATTGGCTAGTAGGTTCTTCACTTCTTCCTCGAGGGCTGCTGATCGTTCTGCCCCCATACTTCTCTTTTTCTGCTTTACCGGCACCTTGGTAGGATCGATGTTCAGTACGTGGCGTGCCATATCTGGAGAGATTCCAGTCATGTCAGCGTGCGCCCATGCAAACACATCCAAGTTGTGGCGAAGAAAATCAACGAGTCGATCCTTCAGTTCTGCTCTCGATTGAGACCCGATTCTCAGCAGTCTACTTGAGTCGTGCCTGTCTACAGATACAAATTGCATAGCCTCTGCAGGCTCGGCAGTGGCCTCCTTCTCTTTGTCCCTGGGGTCTAATTCATTGAAAGGATCACTGGTATATCGAAGAGGAGGGGCTTTCTTTAGTTGCTATGCTTCCAAGCTTTTCTTGCAGAGAGAAGTCTCTGCATCCTTCCCTTTATCCTTCCTGCAGTTATTGCGAAGTTCAGTTACATAGAAATCTCGAGCAGCATCTTGGTTTCCCTCCACTTCCCCTATTCCGTTATCTGTCGGAAATTTCATCTTCAGGCACCACAGGGCCAGGACAACTTGGAAGTCGGCCAAGGCTGGTCTTCCTAAAAAGGCGTTGTAGGCCGAGTGGTTTTCTATTAGCACAAACGTTTGTTTCCGCACAACGGAGCGAGGATGGCTTCCTATTTCAACAAAGAGGTCCAGTTGCCCTAGGGGCATCTTCGCATCTCCAGTGAAACCGTGGAGTGGTTTGTTGCAGGGAGACACATCCTTCATTGACAGCTTCATTTTGTCGAAAGCATGTTTGAATAAGATATTTACTGAGCTTCCAGTGTCCACTAAAATTCGAAAAACTTCGGCTGGATCGAACCAGGCAGAGATGACCATAGGATCCATGTGCGGATACTGCCTTCCTTCTAAATCACGCCTACTGAATGTGATGTCATCACTCTCTTTCCGCTTCGGGTGGCGTTCTTCTATAACAGAGTTAACACAATCTTCATTGTTTCTAAGTGACTTTCCATATCTCTCCATCTCTGCCCAGCTTCTGTCGGCGATGTGTGGTCCTTCTGATATGGTATGGACCACTATCTTCTCTTGACTGGAGCCGCTGGTGTTGCAATTTCCTCTGCCTATTTCTGAGGAGGGTAGCCTTGGATTCTCATCGGCAGGAGCTGGAGTCCTGTTCTGATCTTTTACATAACGTTCATGTTTCTTCCTTCCGATGTGCTCTTTAATTAAGTCCCGGAGATGACGGCATTCATTGGTATCATGCCCATGAGATTCGTGGAAGCGGCAGAACTTTCCAGACTTAATTGCGTCATCTGACTCTTTCTTGTGCGGGGGGCGCCTGTATCTAACTTCATCTTGGGTGGCCAGGAAGATGTTTTCGATTGTTTCATTCAAGGGAGTGTAAGTGTCAAATCTCGGTCCTGGCCGATATAGATGCTTTTCTCCTTTCTTGCCCCCAGCATTGTCTCTAGAGTCATTTCTTCGAACATCCTTTGCTGTAGTGGGCGTGTCGCCATGAGTTGCCTTAGTGTGTTGCCCTGTCTGCCTTTCAGTAGCAGCGTCTTCAAGTCTCATATACTTCCCGGCTTCATGGAAGAAATCGGGTAAAGTAGCTGGTTTTTCTTTCGTTAGTCTTCTAGCAAATTTAGTATCCGGATGCACACCACTGCAGAGGGCCATTAGGATAAGTTTCTCATCGGCATCTTGGACTGTGGCCGCTGCGGCATTGAATCGGGTTAAATATTGCTGCACCGTCTCTCCAGGCTTCTGCTTGATACTAGATAAGGAATAAGCATCCTTGGGTTGCTCCACATAAATGCAGAATTGGCTGATGAATTTTTCTTTCAACATTTCCCACGAGCTGATGGATCCTTGGGGTAGATGGCAGAACCAGGAGGTAGCTAGATCTGCCAGGAATAGTGGAAAGCATTTGCACAACACTCCTTTTGTTGCTCCGCTCATGAGCATATGCTGTGTGTACCTCTGCAAGTGTACAACAGGGTCAGAGGTTCCCTTGTAAGGTTCCATTGTTGGCATTTCCCATTCTCGGGGGGTGATGGCAACTTCAATATTGCAAGTGAAAGGGCTGGTTACCCTAGCGCCTATCCCTCGATCTCTTTGATCCCGTCGGATGCACTCTCTGAACAATCGTGCCATCTTCTCATCAGAATGTGGAGCAGATAGGAATGAGCTTGGTTCTTCCTTGCGGGATCGATCCCGTCCAGATGACCTATAGGGATGGTATTGCCTATCACTCCTAACATTTTACAGTGGCCATCTTCGGCTTTCCGGGTGCATGCCAGGATCAGCCACAGTTGGCCCTTGCCTTGATCTTCCCCTGTTGGGTTCTGTTTCGAGCATTTCTTCAGGGTCAACTTCGGGATGGATTCTAGCTCGGCTCCGTTCATTGGCGTTTCCCTGGTTAGGCAGCATGACAGGCTCAGCCATATCCGACCCCTGCCTGGTACCTCCCCCGTTGGGTTCGGTTCCAAGTGTTTCCCCAGGTCGGAATTTGGGCTGAGTCCGGGCTCGGCTCCTACCATTGCTGTTTTCGTTGTTAGCCTCTTCGAAGAAGAAAGATCTTTGTCACCTTCTAGATCCTCCAGACTGGGACTCACCCCATGATTCGGCTTTGCGGTTGGATTCGTCAGCATCTCTTAAGCGTGACATGAGTTGGTCCATCAAGGCTTCTTTTTGGGATGCGAAGCGGTTAGTCACTTCAGCCACAACCCTGCCCAGATCTGCCCTAGTAATTGGTTGTTCCGCCGTAGGGGCTGTTGGACTTGCCTGATTTCCATTTGCTGTTAGAGCAGGACAATTCTCTTGATCAGTGATCAACGGATCTGGAATACTGCTAGTTGCGATATTCTTCCTTTGCTAAATTCTTTCCTCTGCCTAGGAGGCATGTTTTCCAAGCAATGAGCGATGTTGTTAGGAAAAAGGTTTAGTGGGAGAAGCTGAAGCTTCTAGCTCGATTTCTCAGTGAAAGCACCAAAAATGTTTGCACAAAAAATGGGCAAACACCTCTAAGTCGTATGATTTAGTTGATTATGCGTTGTTCTTAGTGATTGGGTGATTTATGCAAATATATAAAATAGATGGACTAAACTGTAAAAGACACATATATTTATAGTGGTTCGGCCAGAATGTGCCTACGTCCACTTTATATGTTATTCTCTTTTTCTGTTCAGATTACAAGTACAAAGCTTTGATTACAAGTATCTGAAAGTTGTTTGAAAGTTCTATCTGTGCTTGAGCTCTCAAACTTGTCTGCCATTATTGTACCCCTGCCCCTCTATTTATAGAGTGAGGCTAGGGTAGGGGTCCTGGATGTATATAGCTGCTGGTGGGCCTGGGCTGAAGCAATCTGGCCTGGCAATGTTGGTCTGGTACTCCTTGGTCCGGTAGTACGTTGGTTCGGTGGAGGTTGTTTCGGTGGTAGCCTCCCTTGCTTCTGGTCCGGTGGTGCTACTTTGAGTTGGTTCGGCAGGCATGGGAAGTAGGATGGTTCGGTAGGCACGGAGAGAAGGTTGGTTCGGTAGGAACGGGGAAAAGGTTGGTTCGGCGGACACTTGGAGGAGGAGTTGGTTCAGTGGTAGATGGAGCAGGATGGTTCGGCAGTACGTGGAATAGGTTGGTTCGGCAGGCATGGGACATAGGTTGGTTCGGCAGTGGATGGTAAAGGAGTTGGTTCGGCAGTGTCGGACCGGTCGAAACACACCCAACAGTTCCGCTGCGATTGTGAGATTCTAATATTGTTATGTAGTTCTTTCTGTTCTGTTCTATCCTTTTCTTCTTCTTAAACCATAAGAATTCGGTTTTTCGGCATTCGATTGCTCGGCAGTTGATACAGTAGACGTATTGATGTCGGTTTTCGAAAGTCGAAGAATCGGGTCCTTACAAAGTGGTATCAGAGCATATGGTTAAGCGACAACCATGGCTCTGTTGGGAATTACTCATTAGAGATGGAGTCAGTAGTACTCTAGAATGAGTTTGAGTGTAATAATAGATACGAGCGCGTATTTGTTAGTGAATATAAAATGTTTTATATTGTGTTTGCTTATCCGTTGAGCTGTTTATGAATTATGGTCGGTAGATGGGACACCATATTATCGATAGGGGTTTCTAAACTCTTAAACGAGGCAAGCCGACATAGTATCACTTTAAATTAAGTAAATGAAATAATTTTACCTTGATTATATTTTTATATATAAAGGAAATAATTTTTCAGAATTATTAGTGTATATAAATTGATTGTTGATTGTCGAAAATGTAAGAATGTATGCATGTTAATAAAAGTTGTTTGAACAAGTTAAATTAAAACAACAATTGTAAAAGGATGAATTGTATAAGCGAAGAATTATAAACTATGGAATTATAATTAATATGATTTACAATTGTGAAATAATCTTACATATAAGAAGTGAAACTGTATGAATATATTTATAAATATGGGTTGTAATTAAAACTGAATTTGAAAATTTTGGAGATTTGGAAAGTTTAAATTTCCTTTGATTTTGAAAATGAATTTCAAAGGATATGGAAAAGTACCTTCCATTGAAAATTTGTGAAGGTGTTGGAACTCGGTATGAGTGTCCATTTGAATTGGAATCCCACGTGATGGGATCATGTTGATTGATCATGATGTATGCTAACATAATTTGAGGGGCGTGATGCCTACAGTTACAAGCGATTCCACTGGGATAGTGGCACAACCGCCGCGTAAACTGCGATCTAGATGCCAAAGCGAAATTCGAGGGGCGAGATGCCTACGGTCATAAGCGATTCCACTGGGATAGTGGCGTAACCGCCGTGTGAACTACGATCTATGGCAACAACCATGGCGAAATTCAAGAGATGTGAAATCTACAGATTACAAGCGATTCTACTGGGATAGTAGCGTAACCGCCGAGTAACTGTGATCCATGGGGGAACGTGCTTTCCATATCCATTTTTAAAACGGAATATAACTTAAGTGAAGTTGAATAAAGTTGATTTTGGTGTCGAAATAAATTAATAAGTGAATTAATGAAATGAGGTCATTAAGGATATGAACTTGAGTTATATAAATGAACTTCAACTTGGAATGTAAAATGAATTAGCAATTGAATTAATAAACGGATTGAATATTAATCAATCTAATATGAATGAATTGAATGTAAATCAATTGAATGAATAAATTGATACGAAATAATGGATGTAAATGTTAATTCATTAAAGCTAATTAAAAGTGTTGAACCAAATTGAATGTAAAGAAATGTAAATTGAATAAATTCGGTTGTGTTGAATAAACATTGGTTGTTACATGATTGTAAGTTGATTGTATATAATTCATTAAGTGTTAATGAAATTGAATTAGCAAAATTGGAAGCTAAAGTAATTGAATCCAACTTGGAAGAAAATGAATTTGAATAGAATTGATTTGAATTGAAAGTGAACTAATGTGAATGTAAATTAGTGAATGTAAACTAACTGAAATCGAATGAATGAATGTTAGTAAAAGTTAATGTTAACAAATCAAACATGCATAAATGGGAAACCAATTTGAATTGTGCAAAATGATTTTTGAATATTGTAATTGGATATTATGGCTAGCAGGATATACAGGTGTATTAAAGGAAATAAAATTCGGATTTTGATTTCAAAGATAAAAATTGAATTGCTCGACAAAAAGGTACGTATTTGAATTCCAGTATGAGATTTGATAATTTTCTTCTCCAGCCTCTGGGCTTTTTCTTTTCTTTTTGGAATCGGGGGGGGGGGGGGGCGTAGTGCCATTTTGTAGCCGTACCGAGCTAGCCGCGTAAAGGAGGTTATGGCGAAATTTTTCGAAAATTTAAGGCGTTAGAATATTTTTGAGAAAATTGGAAATTTTGAAAACTATGACTTTGATTTTGGAATAAAAAGTTAAACGATATAGTTGGTTTTAAAAGGATAACTAAGTATGAATTTGAAAATTTAGTGAAGTTGTTGTGAGAAGTTTAATTATGGATTTTGGAAAGTTAATGGATTCTGTAAATCTTTCTTACTTGGTAATTTCGAGGACGAATTCTTTTAAGGGGGGAAGTATGTAACGACCCAAAATTTTTGTTAATTTAAATTTGTATATTTAATTAATTTTAAATATTAATAAGTGAAATTTATAAGTCGAATAATTTATTTTTCGAATAATTAGATTTAATTGGATAATTAAATCGATAATTTAATAGTTGAAATTACAGAAATAATTGAAACTTGGGTTTAATATGATTAAAATTGATTTGTAAAATTTTATTTAATCATGTTGAAGTTAGAATGATGTTATAGAACTTTTAAAATTGAATTTAAAGTCAAACTGTGAAAATTTAATATTTCAATATTTAATTGACGAGTTAAAATAGCCATTTTTTCAAACAGTCTCGGATTTCAATGAAACCAGTTTCATCGGATCTGTAATGTGATATTATTGTATGGTTTCAAATTTCGTGTCAATCGGATTTACCGTTTGTCCCGGGCAAGCTAAAACGCCTAGAAAATAGTTTAAATCGATTTAATTTAAAATCGATCGTTTATTGCCGTAACTCGCACAGATGATCGAATTAGCCTCCAAAACACGTTCCATTGTGTTCGGAACGTGGGGTAAACCTTAGGAACGCCAACCGGCACGCTTCGTTTGGAGTTCGAAAAATCCGGGATGAATAGTAATTTGGAAATTTTCTATAAAAGCCCATGTTTATTCACAATTTTCAACATAATTGCAAAACCCTAAACCTAATAGCCAGTCGCCGCCTCCATAGTTATCAATGGCCGATATTTTGTTTTCTTCCTCCTCAAATTTCTTCCAATCCGTGAAGTATTTCGACAAACCTCCAACTGAAAACTTGTAAAGCTTCACGAGCACTACAATATGAACGGCTATGATCGCCTATCGTCGCCGCGATCGTTCAAAAATTGGCTCGAGATGCCGGCCGTTCGCACGGAGTTTGAGGGAGCTATGGTTGACCGAGTTTGGCCGTACTCGCGGCGTGCGTAGGCGTTGAGATGGCCTTTCAATCTGTAGTCGCCGATCGACTTCTAGGTGCTCGAAGATGTCGCGTGAATTAGGGCAAGAGGCGGCCATGTTGGGTTCTCGTAAGCGTGAACGACCTGGAGGAAGAAATGGGTGGAGCGGTCTGATCTTCTCTGCTCGAAATCAACGGTCGTGATGACGTTTAGGTTATAAAATTATAAATAGATTTGTAAATTTTATATATATTAAATCGTGTAACTTTAAAAATGTATAACCTTTTCATACGAGGTCGAAATCGCACGAAACAAGTTGCGTTGGATTCGTTTCGTCGAGCACTATGCAATGAAACAGGAGTGGAGTTGTTTGGAGCTAGTGAGAATTTCGGGTAAAATTAAACGCGTGTTTAATTTTATTCGAAATAAAAGCTGAAAACGAAATTGAAACCAAGGTGAGAACTTCTCACTCAATCGAATAGTTTCGATTTAAATTTTAAATAGTTAGATTTAAAATTGTTGATTGTATGCTGAATGATGATTGTTATCTATTGATTGTTAAAATAGACATTATGCGCCGTTAGTAAGCAGAGGTTATTTATTAAAAACATATACCGTGAATATTTCACTGCAAAGTGAAATTGGTATTATATATGTACTTGGAGTTGATTTCCCGCATTATATAGTGGATGAGACCCTATTGCGCCATCTATTAAGCGGATAATATTTTATAAATCCCATATACCGCGATATTGCGTCTTGAAGCGGAATTGGTATTGTGCTAACATCTGTGGATGCAGGGAAACAGGTTGGAGGGATCCAACTGGATTTCTTAAATGATTTAATTGGTTTCAATGTTGTGTGTTGATCTATTTATAATCTTTGTGATTGAGATCGTTAAAGGCTAAAATTTAGCCGAATATATTTTTGGTATCGTTAGATGCCGAAAATAAATAAAATAGGATTTTTGAAAATTTAAGTTGAGATTTCATAATAAAATTAAATTTTGGAATTGATTCATTTTAAATAAATAAACGTTATAATTTTAATGTTATAAAGATTATGATTTTTGTGAAATATAACCGAAATGTGATTTTTGAAATAAATAGTTGATAAATTTGTAAAATGGTTTATATAAAAGGTTTATGAAATTGATATTTATAAACTAAAAATATTGGAATTATAAAACGAGTTTTTATAAGTGTTAAAATGAAGTATAAATGGATTTCATAAGTGAATAAAATTAATAAATTTATAAATTAGGAACTTATAAAATGAATAGATTTTGTAAAATAAAGGATTTATAAGTAATTCACTTATTAATTGGATTTTGGCATTTAAATGAGATATAAATAGAATTTGTCCATTAAGAGATTTTATAAGTGGAAGTTTTTATAAAATGAATATAAGTGGAATATATAAACGTTGTTTTATAAATCCGAAATCAACTTATTTTGATAAGTTAATTATTATAGCTTATTAAAGGAAGTATATCCACGATTTTGGATAGTGGATAATCCTTTAGATAAAATGTGTAGAAAATGTTGAATTTGGTTAATGAAGTATATTCACAATTTTGGACAGTGAATATATATTAAAGAAATGTTTTAGGGAAGTGACGTTTTAAATAGAATTTAAAACGATTTAAAGATGTTTTAAAATGCATTAAATATCGAACACATAGATTTCAACATTCATTGTTGAAATAGACGTTTTCGAGAAATAAGGAAATGGTGGACTATAACACTGTTGTTATAGTAAATGATTTCCGAAAGGAAATATTTCATATAATATTGAGACTTATATATCTATCTTAATTTTGAATCCCTATACTAGTGATTTTGGGTTGTCGTAACGATGTTTTACGCAACATTCGTTTTAACCCAAATAAATGTGTTAGGTGAATGTTTTCCTTAAAGAATAAAATATATACTTAATTTGAATTTAAGTATATTGAATATTTTCAAAATGTTGAAAATGAATAGATTTATGAATTACTTATTATTTAATAAGTATGGAAATGTATTTCCAATATGAAGTGAATGTTTTGAGATTTTATCTTTTAAAGATAAGTTGAAAATGAATATTAGAAATCGATTTGGAAATCATATATTCATAGATATTTTGGAAAGGTAAGTTCACTATGGAATTTGTAAAAGAAAGAGAATTTTGTTTAAAAATAAAAATTGATTTATTTTTAAAGTATGGAAATGAATTTGCGAATTTGGGACGTAAATTTAATAAATCGGTAAGGATTTATTTAATTGGTTTAAATGAACCATTTTGAAATGAAAGTTGTAACGTTGAAAATTGATTTGAAATTGGTTTTCAAATGGTTAAAGTGTGGAATATATATCTTGTAAAGATAATTTGAAGAATAAATAATTTGGGAAGATTATTTATAATCGAGTGATGTTGTGAATATTGATTGATGGTTAAATAACCGACTATCAATATTGACCTTTAAATAGGTATTTGTTGTAAATTGGTTGAAATTGAATGCTACACTTATTTTTAAATTATTGCGCTCGTTATTCGGATTACCCATTCCGAGTAGTGATACGATGTAATGGATAGCATTGAAGACCGGTGTTGAAGACCGGATATTTTTGAAAACGGAAGGATTACCGTCGAATGTCTCTACATCGGCTGATCTCCGATATAGAGATTTATTACCCTTTGTGATGGGAATCCGGACGTGATTAGTGAATATCCGGATTGCAAGGGCTTCTTTGGAAGTGCCTTCGGTTCCGTTCGATCCCGGAACGGACTTGTATGGTTACATGTCTGACATTACATTTTGAGATATAAAGCAGATTTCTTTCAAATACATCTCTATTGGTGGCGGATAATTTATTCTCTTAGCTTTACACCCTTCTCTGAGACGTACGAGCTCAGAGGTTTTGTAGTTGAAGGTTATCAGCGATATACTCCCAATTTGGTAATGTGGCATGCTGAGTGTTGCTGTGTGATGATTATTTATTGATCATATGTTGATCAAAGCGTGGCTTTGTAAAAAAGCGTAGCTTTGTGAATGAGACTTCGTCGAGCCTCACAACCCGGAAATGGTCGAAACAGGAATGTTGCGGCAAGGTTTTTTAGGGGTCGCGCCCCTAAGGTATGTCCATTTTCTTCTGGATAGAGGTTGTATCATGGTATGGAGCCCAGATATTTAACCTATGTGGTTGCTGCAAATTTATTACCTTGTGGTTGTTGGTATTGAGGATCCTCGGATAAAGGTTGGTAACGGCCGGGGGATGGCATACTTTTTGTGGGAGTTATCAAGTTACAGCTTCATTGCACCCAGAAGCGTGTGGTAACTCGGCCTTGTGTCGGCAGAGATCCGGTTAGGTTCTCGGGGCGTCTTTCCAGAGGCGTACCCATTTCGGTGTAGGAAGTTCCTTTGCCTGACCATTAGTTGGAAATCCAAAGAAACAATACGAACCCTGTACGATTATAGTTGTATAACCTGCCATGGAATGTGGCGGTAACCTGCTATTGAACATGGTAGCTATAGTAGGCATACGATAATGGTCGTATGTTGGCTAAGATTTATATTATACTTTCGAAATGTTTTCTACACTATGCACTAAAAATAATAAAAATCAAATGATTCTGCGTAGTAAGCATATTTGATTATCATAAGGAGAAATCTCCTCCAATTCTGCGTTTGCATTGTGTGTGTGGCGGGAGGCCTTATGCTAGTTTCATTTTCCAAAAGCATAGCGAAATTCTATTGATTTTCTTTGTGAAAATAATTGTTTTAGTTCTCACACCAGTCACATGACTGACTCGGAGTTTATTGTTTTCCTTCCTAAACCCTGGGTGGCCACCAATTTCCACATGGGCAGTCTAGAGTTAGTTTATCAGGATATTCTGGAATTCAGGAGTTGCAGGAGGCAAGTTGGATGGCATGGCGTATTCACTAG
Organism: Allium cepa; assembly: GCA_030765085.1. Lineage (NCBI taxonomy): Eukaryota > Viridiplantae > Streptophyta > Magnoliopsida > Asparagales > Amaryllidaceae > Allium > Allium cepa. The sequence goes on from CM060945.1 coordinate 881,383,984, forward strand.
TATATAGTATTTATTTTCCGCTGTTTTTTGTTGTTTGTTGTTGTACACTCTGATGATGTAATGTAATGTAATGTGATGTAATGTAATAACTGATATAGTTCTTTGTTTAAAGATTATTCATTTATCTATTATATGTTATTCCGCTGCGATTGTGAGATTCTGATATTGTTCTGTAGTTCTTTCTGTTCTGTTCTATCTTTTTCTTCTTCTTAAACCATAAGAATTCAGTTTTCCGGCATTCGATTACTCGAAAGTTGATACAGTAGACGTATTGATGTCGGTTTTCGAAAGTCGAAGAATCGGGTCCTTACAGATACAAGCGCTCAAGCCCAAAACCAGGGAGAGAAAACTCCTATTAGTAAAGATAAAAAAACTCGTCCGTCGGGGATAGGACACACACAGACACATGCACTTCACCTTGCACTTAAATTTCTGCCATCGCTCTACTCTTTACTAACTTGTTGTTATCTAAATTCCATGCAGGTGATATGGGACGTACACACAGACTCGATCGTCTTCAAGGGTCATCTATCTTTCACCACTCTTGACGAGATTCGGGCTCCCGAAGATGTCAGGATAGAGATGAGGACGACGACAGGGATTATCACTCCTAGGAATCATCATCTCGAAAGAAAACGTATCATCAGCCTTCATACCATTATAATCCTCCTTCTCACTTGGAGCAAGGCAGGGAGAAATACTACCACAAGGGGTCCCAATCCGATGCCCTCCGTGATCGACACTCTAGTTCATCCAGCACAGGGCAATCTCGGGAACCCTATAATAAAATTAAGCTCTCAAGACCATCTCCCCCTATTCCCACAATAGATCCGACGATATCGAAGAGGCTAGCCGAGATTAAGGCTTGGTTCCCCAAAATATGCTTCGACGGTCTGAAGTTTCTTCCAGTGATCCATCACATTCTGGGACAAGTCAAACAGAGCGCAATTGCTTGTAACACGACGTTTATGTTCAACATGACGCGTTTATTTATTTAGATGAAAAAGTCTCAGTAGTCTCTGTTGAGCATCAATATGAAATTAATTGCCTGAAGCTCGAAGCCATTCACGATAAGGACATTATCAAAGCTCAAGATGAAGAGCACTCTTCGTACAAATCTCAGCTCGAAGCCGCCCAATAAAGTGCTAAAGATGCTGCGGAGGCCGTCAATCATCTGGAGATGACACATAAGAAAGAAATTGATGAAGCGGTCCAACGCTGTGGGGCCTTGGCTTTAGAGAAGGATTCTGTTCAAAAGGAAAGGGATGCATTAGCCCTAGAGTCAAAGAGTTGGAAGATCTACTCCGTAAAGAGAGAAGAAAAAACTGCTGCCCAGGAAGAGTCGCAACGATATTGCGATGAGATTGTTGCTACACGACTCTTGAAGGCAAAGCTCGACGACGAGCTCTCTAAGGTTGGGATTCTGAAGGATGAAGCCTGTGAAGAGGGCAAGAGAATAGCATCCGTGGAGATTGACTCTCGCCTTGAGGCGGCTATAGAGGCTAGCATGGAGGAGATTAAGTGCATGTTCGAACCACTTATAGCAGAATACAACGCCCGTGTCCTCATGCATCGGGACTTAACTTTTCTCGGCGAGGGCTACCTCGAATCTCTAGCCGAGGCTTGGTAAACTTTGATAAAGATTGGGAAGGTCAAGCTAGGTACTGAAGAGGTTGACGAGGAGGCTTTGGTGAAAGAATTTCTCAGGGGAAACGAGCCTTCAGACTTATCAGCAGCAAAGGCCCTCTACAACAAAGGTTCTTTCTCATCAAAAGGCAAAGATAAGATCGCCGATCCATCTGGAACCAAGTCTACCACTCCTCCCCTCACTCAATCGACCAGTCGGCCGGTACTTGATCCGTTCGAACAGCATGTCGGTGATGATCCGAAAGCCCATGGCCTTGACATTCATGTACTATCTCCCATTCCAAACGGCGAGACTCCGAGGACGGTTAAGAGCCAGTAAGAAACCGGTAAACAACTCTTCTTGTTAAAGTTCAAGGAGCCGTTGTTTTCGGTGTGAGTTCATCATATTCTAACATTTGTCTCTTGTGGTCCTGTGTAGGTCGCTTTGACCCCGAGCCCACTCTGAGGAGTGATGACGCCAAGGAGGAGGAGATGGCGAGCGAGGCAACTCCAGCGATAGTGACTCCCGACCCTGATGCTCAAGTGATTGTGGCGCTTGACGAGGACAAGTCCGAGACTTCATCTCCCGTCGAAGAAAGTTATGAAATTGAGAATACATGCGCCATTAAAGACACTTCAAAAATGAGCATGAAGGAGAAACTCGCATAAGAGAAGAAAAAGAAAGCCGAAATCAACATCAAGCCCCGAGTTGTGGATCTAGATGATCCTCCGAATTGGCCTTTGAATGCCATCCTCCCAGGCGGGTCTAAGCCACTAGAAGTCCCTTGTCCTCCCACGGGTGCTTCTTCCCTATCTAGCAAGGCATCCAAGCGAAAACGCCTGGGGGGGAATCATCAGAGAAAACGAGGAAGGAAAAGAAACCGAGGAAATCAAAGAAGTAGCTGCTACTCTCGTTCAACGAGAGTTAGTTTAGATTATGTAATTATTTTTATTTATGTTAGTAGTCAATGTAAATAGATTTTTGACTCCAAGTTCTGGAGGAGTTGTAGTAGAACCTCATTTTGGATGAATAAATAAAACTTAGTTCTTTTGTTTTTCAAATACTTTTATTGTTCAGCTTCTTGTATTATCATGGTCGAAACCCCAAGCTATTGTGAGTTACATAAACCACTAATTCATCTTCATACAACTTGGAAATTCTTTGAGATTGTACATCCTTTATTCCACGCGTCGGGTACTTAGAATATTTTTCAGTCCGTATGTCGGGGACTTGATGACTTCCAGTCAGTTGTACTCTAGTCTGCACACTTGGGACTTGATATTTTTAAGCCGTTTATATTCTAGTCCGCACCCAGGGGACTCAAAGTAATCCAGTCCGCACTCAGGGGACTTAGAGATTTTAAGTCATTTATACTCTAGTCCGCACTCAAGGGACTCAAAGTACTCCAATCCACGCTCAGGGGACTTGGAGATTTTAAGTCGTTTATACTCTAGTCCACGCTCAGGGGACTCAGAGTACTCCAGTCCGCACTCAGAGGACTTGGAGATTTTAAGTCATTTATACTCTAGTCCACGCTCAAGGGACTCATAGTACTCCAGTCCGCACTCAGAGGACTTGGAGATTTTAAGTCGTTTATACTCTAGTCCACGCTCAGGGGACTCAGAGTACTCCAAGCCGCACTCGGGGAACTTGGACATTTTAAGTCGTTTATACTCTAGTCCACGCTCAGAGGAATCAGAGTACTCCAGTCCCAGGGGACTTGGATATTTTAAGTCGTTTATACTCTAGTTCACGCTCAGGGGGCTCAGAGTAGTCCAGTCCGCACTCTGGGGACTTGGAGATTTTAAGTCATTTATACTCTTGTCCGCGCTCAGGGGACTCAGAGTACTCCAGTCCGCACTCAGGGGACTTGAAGATTTTAAGTCATTTATACTCTAGTCTGCACTAAGGGGACTCAGAGTACTCCAGTCCGCACTCAGGGGACTTGGAGATTTTAAGTCGTTTATACTCTTGTCCGCACTCAGGGGACTCAAAGTACTCTAGTCCGCACTCGGAGGACTTGGAGATTTTAAGTCGTTTATACTCTAGCCCGCATTCAGGGGACTCAGAGTACTCCAGTCCTTACTCAGGGGACTTGGAGATTTTAAATTGTTTATGCGCGTTCATACGTCAGATAGAATAATGTAACTCTAGTTTTCTGTCATAAAATTATCATACACGGAAACATCAATAATTCATGGAAAAAATGGCTTCAAGCCTTTATTAATGAAGCAATAAATTGTCTTATTACATTCTAAAAACTTATAATCAAACAAATGAAAACATACTGAAAATAATTGCAACAAAGATAGAAAATGAATAGACTAAGTCTAGTAATGCCTTAGAAGTTCGCTATTCCATGCTCGAGGGAGTGTCGCGCCATCAACGGTCGCTAGCTTGAAAGTTCCTTCTCCAAGCCTCCATTCAATGATGTATGGACCTTCCCATGGGAGATTCAGATGCGACGGGACTGGAAAAAATCGTTTCAAAATGAGGTCGCCTACGTCGAAGAATCTTGGCCGAACTTTTTCTTTATAGTATCGAGCGGCTCAGTGTCTATACACCACCACTCTTAAATCAGCTTCTTCACATTTTTCATCAATGAAGTCCAGCGATTCCAACAAAAGTTCCTGACTTGTCTTGGGGTCGTAATGAGTTACTCGATGTGAATGAACTTCAAGTTCTATGGGTATAACAGCTTCTGTGCTATATGCCAATGTGAATGGAGTGTGGCCAGCCGCGGACTTCTGGGTGGTTCATAAGCCCAAAGTGCTGTTGGAATTTCATCCACCCACTTTCCTCTGGCCTTTTACAAACGCTTTTTCAATATGGGCTTGATTATTTTGTTCACAGCTTCCACTTGTCCATTGCCTTTTGGAGCAACTACTGCAAACCTTTTTTCAATGCCATATTTTGACAAAATTCTTTGAACTCTTTGCTTTCGAATTGAGTTCCTTTGTCTGTAATGATAGTTTGTGGGAGGCCAAAATGGAATATAACATTCCGTACAATGAAATTAATGACCTTCTTGGTGGTGATCGTGGCTAAGGGCTTTGCTTCCCCCCACTTAGTAAAATAGTCGGCTGCAACTATCGCGTATTTCATACCACCTATAGTTATGGGTAAGGAACCGATTATATCGATCCCCCGCATTGCAAACGGCCAGGGACTAACCATTTGCATGAGTTCCATAGGCGGAGCTCTCGAGATTTTTGCATACATCTGGCATTTGTCACATCTCCTTGCGTAGTCTGCAGCATCTCGATTTATAATTGGCCAATAGTATCCATAGCGGAGGATTTTCTTTGCTAATGTCTGCCCCCCAGTATGGTCATCACATTCTCCTTCATGGACTTCCTTCAGGACTTATTTTATCTCATCATGGGCAATGCTCCGGAGTAAAGGGGTCGAGAATCCTTTTCGATACATTATTCTATCTGCATTACATATCATGAAGCCTTACGAATGACTTGTCGTCTTTCGCTCCTTCTTTCGGGCAAGATCATGTGTAGCAAATATTGTCTGAATGGGGTCATCCATGACTCCTTCTCGATCTCTGTTTCTGACACGAGATCTATCTCCATCACATCTATACTCAAAGCATGTAAGGTTTCGACGGGAACCAATCCCATTTGCTGTGCATCGCCAGTGCTCGCAAATTTTGCCAATGAATCGGCCTCTTTGTTTTGTTCATGCGGGACATGCGAAATATCATAATATTCCAGATTTGCTATCAGCTCTTAAACTCATGTAAGGAATAGGGAAAGTCTCTATCCCTTTTCTTGATAGTCCCCTCACACCTGGTATACCACCAATTGCGAGTCACAAAAGATTTCAATTGATTTTACCCCCAGCTCTCTGATGAGTTTCAAACCAACAATCAATGCTTCATACTCGGCCTTGTTATTTGTTGCTGGGAATTTGAGCTTCAAAGCGTAACAAATTGATCGGTTTTTTGGAGTCACAAGAACTATGCCAGATCTCGAGCAATGGTCGTTAGATGCCCCGTCGGTGTACATCTTTCATCGAACGGGAGGTATGACATTGTGACTGCTTGATTCGTCTAATATGGTGAATTCAGCAATGAAGTCTGCTAGCATCCTTATATTCTCTAAACCCTTATGATGACGATAATGATGATGAGGAAGATGTCATTTCTCTCATTCACGTTGTTCGTGAATTTTCAGACATATTTGAGCCCGTTTTAGGATTACCACCTAAGCAAGTAATTAAGTTCAGAATTAATCTAATACCTAGGGCTCTACTTATCACTCGTCCTCCTTATCGTATGTCCAATAAGGAAAATGAGGAGATGCGTAAACAATGAGACGAATTGGAAGGGAAGCAATTTATTCGTTCTAGTTCCACTCCTTAGGGAGCTTCAGCTATTTTTGTAAAGAAATCCGAGGTACACTTAGGCTTTGCGTTGACTACCGCAAGCTTAATGATCTTACCATTAAGAGTAAATATCCTTTACCTCAGATTGATGATTTATTTGATCAAATTAGTGGTGCTAGAGTCTTTTCACAGTTAGACTTGGCAACCGGTTTTCATCAGCTTCGTATTATAGAGGATATCATTCCTTTGATGTTATTTCGTACTCGTTATGGATCTTATGAATGGCTTGTTATGCCATTTGGTTTAACGAATGCTCCAGCTTATTTCATTGACCTTACGAATCAATTTTTCAAAGACTTCCTCGATCGATTTGTTGTCATCTTTATAGATGATATTCTTGTTTATTCTAAAACCGAGGAAGATCATGAAAAGCATCCACGAATTGTGTTGGAAACTCTTAGGAGCAAACAATTGAAAGAATTTTTTTTAAGTGCCGCTTTTGGCAATCTCCTATGATTCTTGGTCATATTATTTCTGAATCTGGAATTTCCATGGATCCTTAAAAGATTGAAGCGATTCAAAATTAGAAGGGACTGGAGAGTGTGACGGAAATTCGTAGCTTTCTTGGATTGGCGGGTTATTACCATCGTTTTATAAAAGACTTTTCTAACATTTCCGTGCCTCTTACTAATTTGACAAAAGAGGGAGTTAAGTACATTTGGTCAGACAAATGTGAAGCTTCTTTCCAAAAATTAAAAGTACTCCTTTCCGATGCTCCTATTCTTGTCATTCCCGAAGGGAACCAAGACTTTATTGTTTATATCGATGCTAGTCGTGTTGGTTTGGATGCCATTCTCATGCAAAGGGATCGTGTTATTGCTTATGCTTCTTGGCAATTAAAGCTTGCCGAGACTAGATATGCCACTCATGATTTAGAGCTCGTAGCTATTGTTTTCACACTTAGAATTTGGCGTCATTATCTTTTGAGAGAGAAATTTGTTCTCTATACCGATAATAAATCTTTTAAGTACTTATTTTCTCAAAATGAACTTAATTTGCGTCAACAATGTTGGCTTGAGTTCCTTGCATCTTATGATATTGATATTCTTTACACTCCCGAAAAGGGAAATCGTGTTGCCGATGCCCTTAGTCGTAAGCAACAAGGGGTTGTTGCAATGATGATATCCGAATGGAATGATCTCGAGACTTTATCCACTTGTGAGATTCAAGATCGTGAATCAGATTTATGTTCATCTCTTGTTCCATGTAGCCTTGAGGTTCATCCTTCTCTTTAAGACCGCATTCTTGAAGCTCAAAAGCTAGATCCCGAATTAGCTCTTCTTAGCCAAAGTTGTAGGGATAAAATCAATATTGAAGGTTTGAAAGACTTTGATATTGATGCTCGTGGAGGTATTCGAAAATTTGTAGACTTATCGTGCCAAATATTAGTGATGTTCATAAAGACATCTTAGAAGATTCTCACCGTTCTAAATTTACCATTCATCTCGATAGTAGTAAAATGTATGCGGATATGAAGCGACTTTATTATTGGGATGGAATGAAATCTGATATTGCTAACTTCATTAAGTGTTGCATAACCTTTCAACTCGTTAAGGCCGAGCATCAAAGGCCCGGTGGGTTATTGCAACCTTTGGACATTCCAATTTGGAAGTGGGATCAAGTCTCCATAGACTCTATTGATGGACTTCCCCGTTCTCGTCCGGGCCATGATAGCCTATGGGTGATAGTTGATAGACTTACAAAATCCACCCATTTTATTCCCATCGGTTTAATCGGACCGTACCTCTTTTGGCCAAACTCTATATTACAGAAATTGTTAAATTGCATGGAGTTCCTACTTCTATCGTTAGCGATCGTGATCCATTGTTTACTAGTGGATTTTGGAAAAGTCTACAAAAAGCTTTGGAAACGATGCGTAATTTTAGCACCGCTTATCATCCTCAGTCCGATGGACAAACTGAGCGTGTGAATCGAACCCTTGAAGATCTTTTTCGCTCATGTGTTCTTGATTTTGGTGGAAGTTGGGAAGATCATATTTCACTTGTTGAGTTTTCCTATAATAACAGCTTCCAATCTAGTATTGTTATGGCACCTTTCGAGCCACTTTGTGGAAGGCCATGTCGATCTCCTTCTTGTTGGTTTGAGGCCGGTGAGAAGCTGGTTTTAGGTCCAGATTTTATCCACGATTCCACAGAAAAGATTGACCTTATTCGCCATAGGATGAAGGAAGCTCAAAGTAGACAAAAATCCTATGCCGATAATCGAAAAAGGAAATTAGAATTTTCTGTGGGAGATTTGTTGTTTATTCGTGTTTCACTTATGAAGGGTGTTGTGCGTTTCAGTCGATCGGGAAAGTTAGCGCCTCGATATGTTTGGTCCATTTTCCATCACCGAACGCATTGATTCCATTGGCTTATCGCCTTTTATTACCGGCTCAATTTTCTGCTATTCATGACGTGTTTCACGTATCTCAATTACGGAAATGCCTTCGGGATTCCGATCCTATTCTTGAGCCCGGTGTTATTGAAGAAATTGAAGTTTCGCCTAATTTGACTTATGAGCAACATCCTATTTGCATCATTGCTACGGAGGTTAAACGCCTTCGAAGTAAAGATGTTCCTCTTATGAAAATTCAATGGTCCTCAAATCCTAAAGATTGCTTTTGGGAAACTAGAGAATTCATCGAGCGAACACATCCGAACTTACTCTTTCGTGCTCCTTAGAGGTGAACTTCTTACTTCAAATTTTCTTTTGTGTTGATATGATTTTATGGTTGTTACTCTTTGTTTTCTTCTTAAGTATTGCGAGAACGCAATTTCTTTAAGGAGGGGAGTCTGTAACAACCCGCATATTTTACGATTGTATATTTAAATATAGCATCATTAGTCGGATTAAATTCCAAAATCCTATTTTTTGCAAACAACCGAATTAGAACTCTAGACCAATTCCATTGAGTTCAAAATGCCATTTGCGACCTTTTTAAGTATAAACATCGATATGTTTGGAGTTAGCTAGAATTTTTATGTTTTCACTTAGAGCTTTGGGTTTGGGTTTGGGTTTCAGCCCACTAACCCAACTCATCTTATATCCTAACTCCACCCCCTCTCCTCTTCATTCATTCTATTATTTTCCTGACACTTCAAGCTTTAGAAAAAATGGGGGAAGAGATTGTAAACTAAAATCCTAAGCCCTAGTTTCTTTTGCAAATTCAAGTTCTAGCTCCAAAATCAAAGAGAAGCTTAGGTAAGCATCCTCTTCTTCTTCTTCTTCTCCATCTCACTCTCTCTCCAATTTCAGAAAATTTCCTATAACCCAACTTAGGAAATATTTGCTTATGCTCTTAGATTGGAGCTTTTAGAGTTGAAGTTGAAGAGTAGTTGATCTTCCTTATGTTTTCAAGCTTCTCCTTCATTGTTTTTGAGAAAAAGGTGAGTTTTTGAACTTACATCTATGTCTATAACTTTCTTTGTTGTTAGGTATGAATTCCTAACATCTATTCTTATCCATTTGCTTTGGATTGAATTGGTTTTATGAATATTCCAATTTTTGGTGTTTTGTGGTCAAATCTTTAAAAATCCTATCTTTGATGTTTGATCATGTTTTTGGTAGTGCATCGAAGAGCCTATAGGGCTGGGTTGTCGATTGGCATAAACCCGTAGTGCCCATTGCTTGTCCGATCGCCATTTGTTGGATTTTTGCCCTTGGTAGGGCTAGGTTGAGAGGGCTGAAATTTGTAGATTCAGTCGACTGATTTCTGAGTTCAGTCGACTGTACCTAGAACCAGAAAATTCTTGGTCCCTATATTATTCGATTGAACTCTAAGTTCAGTCGACTGAGCCTGGAAACCGAGTGTTTCTGGGCATGTATCAATCGAATGAACTCTAAGATCAGTCGACTGAACCTGTAAACAGAGAGTTTCTAGGCATTGAATCAGTCGACTAACTTCAGAGTCCAGTCGAATGAATCTGGAAAATTGCATTTTTGCCTACTTTAGGCATTTTTGAGTGGATTTCCAATTTTTAATCGATTCTCGTTTCTCCGGTTAGATGTTATCACTTTTGTTGACTTTGATAATTTATTTTTCGGTATTTTTGGGAATATCCATCTTGATGGATTCGGTATCGATTTCTATGGATTTGATTCACTTCTTCGAATGTGAATTTTGGTGATTGATTGTTTTTACAATCATTTTTGTGATTTGTCACTTTGAAATACAAAGGTTTCTATACTAGTAGTAAATATCAAAACTCTTTCACCAAAACGATTTCAACTCTATTTTTAATACGAAGCTCGTTTATAAAACCGTTTTCCAATCTATTAGTATATACAAAACCATACCTCATTCGTTTGAGAAATCTAATTAAATGGCTTAGTAAATAGTGGTATGAAACGCTCGTGTTTATTTCGTCGGTTAATTTTTGGACTTGTTCGATTGAAAATCTTGTGACAATTTTCGAGTGGAGATCTACAATTTATTCGTAAATATTTAAGTTAAGCCAGTGGTTGTGGGACACGAAGCTAAACTCGTTTATTTACTATCTCAGTGTAATTGACACTTCTTGATGATTGACGATGATCATTTTGTGATTTAGACTAGCAATGTGCAATGTCTCTTTGTCTGTGAGGGAGACTAAACCCCATTTCTGTGGAGCTTTGGCTCAAAATTGGTGGGGTAGCGACCCATGGTCTTCGGGCCGTTTGTGGAGCCTCGGCTCAAAATTAATGGTTAGCAACCATGGAATAGCGTTCCGTTTGTGATACACGTGTTGGTGAGTTTTCATGCTCCTGTTTTGTGATAGGCCTCCCCCTTTGTGATTTCTGGATTTCTAGTTGATCATTTCTAGAATTTGTGTTTCACCTCTTTTTGTGATTGGAAATGATATGTTTGCCAATATTTGGGGTTAGGTGAATAAAATAAAGAATATGACATTTTTTTAGTACTTTGAGATTTCTTGAGATATTGTATGATTTTTGTTTTTATTTAATATATACTTGTCGCAATATGGCATTATTGTTATCATACGCTTTTGTCACATCTCTTATACTATCTTATTTTATCGATATTTATAGCTAGATTGATCAGTTTATTATTTTCTCGTTAAATAATACTCGGGTCAGACCGAGATGTTATATGTGCTTCTGCTTGACTCCTCATCTGAGAACATTATCTGACTTTTGGCTAACTACTCTAGTTTAATAGTTTTTGTTATTATACATTTGAGATAGAGACTCCTTGATGTATATATATTCTTTTTTCTAGCACTTGTATCTATTCTCTTGTGATATTGTGGATCTTATTTGACCACTACTCTGATGTACACTTCTATGTGTTATATTCATATCTGTTTCCGCCTTTGTGATATGGATGTCTATGACTGATTTGTGTTATGCTTATTTCTATATTTGTTTCCGAAGATCATATAGCACTGTGTAGTAGCTTTGAGTTTGTATTAGTATGTCAGATTACCTTTTGAAATGAAATGCATGTTATACTATCCGACATGTCGATGCTCGCACAAAGCAAATTACACGGATGGTCGCTCCTCAACAGGCTTATTCTTCATGCTAGTTGACGGCATTACCTCGTAGTGTCCTTGGCTAGCGTGAGTATAGAGGTGGGGTGTCACAACTATTTTCATTATTTACATTTTTCTACCTTTCACTATGAGATCTGAAACTGTAGTATGTCTTAGATTTTATTCATATATCTTTAGTCTTTGAAATGTTTAGAAAACCCGACAGTTCATACTTCTTGGCACCGACGCGAGTCCCAAAAACACCCTAAACTTTGGATCGGTGTGTTAGAAGGTGTAAGTTGTTAAATTACGTATATGCTAATTTCCAACATAAAAAGCATCCAAATGATACAAACCATAACATGAAAAATATCCTACCAACATAAATATTGGAACTGGGCTAGCCTGTAGCGAAAGATATGAGTGGATTTCAATTTTTTCCTTGTTGGATCATTATTGGGCATATGAAGTCTACTTTATTTAGAATATTTATAAATTTGGTATAAATAAAATCATGCATTTTATTTAAATTCATAAATTTTTCTTTAAAAATTATTTGATTTATTTTCACTTATATAAGTATACATATGTATCATATACATACGTATATGTATATGCATGTGCAATATGATATTCTGTGCAACTCGTATATAAAGGTTGGGATTTACATCGCAATGGACTCATTAGCTCATTCTATATGGATTGTACGTTGTCTACATATATGCATGTACATATAGTTATAAATATCCAAGTGATTATATATATATATATATATATATATATATATATATATATCTTTGTGTGCATAAATATGTTTTATTATATGAAGATACTATAGAAATATATATATATATTATAAGTAACAATTAGTATATATATAGAATTATATTTTTTTTTTAATTTAAACGAATTAAAATGAACTAATTATTAATGTATCGGTATATATATATAAAATGTATATTTTTTTAACTTTCTAGTTCGAAAACACTTCAAATATGAAATTATTATGATTTTAATATTTTAATATATATATAGCATGAATTAAGTGATTAGTTTGTGATTAATTAAATAATATAAAATAATTATAAATTAAAATGTGAAATTTTAAAATTTTCAAAAATCTAAGATCAATTATAGAGGTTGTGAAAAATAATTTTTTCTGAATTAAATTAGTATTTTTAATTTATTAAAATATTACGGTCGGTTTTAATTTAATTTCAAAAATTAATAACATAAACTAAAAAATTAAGGAATTTTTACTTCTTATATGATGAACTAATTTTTAAAAATATAAAATTGAATTTGCGAAAAAAATTATTTTATATAAGTTTATTAAATCTTATTGTGATTAAATAATAATAGTTAATATCTAATAATAATATAAAAATTATTTTCAGCACCTATATTTCATAATAACCATAAAAATGTATTTGAAAAATATTAGATCAATATTATATAGTATATGCAAACTATATGCTTTGATACAAATTGAGTATATGCATTAATTCACAAATTAATATGTGTGTATGTATGTATGTATGTATAAATATTTTAGTTATATAATATTAAATTAAAATATTTTATTTAAAATGGAATATTAGACTATACATACATATGAGTATAAACATTAAATTTTATGCACATAACCAATTTCCATTGTGACAACAACTGTGCCTATAGAAGTCTAGCCTAACTAATTAAGCAATAATGATATGTATATACATAGGTATATATGAGCAGTATATTATAATAACATGATTATATATTTAATACATAAATTAAAGATTACGTACTACAAATGCCCTCAAGTCTATGTTGAGACAGTGAATTCTCTTCCTGTGGATGTTCCTCGACTCGTCAGATTGCTAATCTAGAATCACCAATCATTTCCTATCAAATAGCTTTGGCTTTAACTTAAATCTAATTTGAGAATTATGGATTGTTTGAGATGTTATTTTTGGCTAGGATAAAGAAGGTATAGGTGGCCAAAAATTCTAATGAACTAGGTTTTTAAGATCCATATATATATATATATATATATATATATATATATATTGTGTGAATAAGAGAGAAAATATGAAATATCTTATACTCCTTCTCCCTTAATCTTAACCATACATCTCCAAACCAAATCTCTTTATTTTTGTTGTCCTATACCCATGATATAGCAGCCAATTTTAATCCTCAAACAATTATGTGCTAGTAGCCCATTCATCCTAAATTAAACATATACCATTGTATTTAATTTAATGTGTTATAGTTGTCTCATGTCGATTGATATATTTATAACTATTATAAACATATATAACATTGTTAATTTTACAAATCATATTCTAATTTGATAATTAATATTTTATAATATTAATTAACTCATAACAATTATAAACTAATTAAATCATTTGATCTAAAGTGAATTCATTATTTCGGTTGTGTAACTCTTGGGTGTAAATTCGGTCATCAATTAACATTGAACTATTCGAATGTTAACGTTCGAATGTCACTTAGCATGTGGTATGACCTTATGGCCAAATTTATTGCTTATTTAGTTTTGATAAAAACCAATTTTTGTTTAATAAGCATTACCAAGTTGTGACGTTATTTACAACAATTCTCTTCGTCAAAACTATATCACTTTGGACTTTTGGAATTTTTAGTAATGGCCAAAATTCCAATATCATTCATATTCAACTCTATAGTCTAAATTCAAAGTCTCTGGTTTAAAACAACAATCGTTATTAATCAAAATGCTCTGACTAGAGGCTTTGACTTTGAGTTGACTTGAGTTGACCGTGATATTAACCCTGTATAACTGAGTGGACGAATTCTATCTTGAATAGTGCTTCACTTCCAATATTTCCACTCAACCCAACTGTAGTCACTCGATGGATGTTATGCCTTGATTTGACTATAATCAAGGCGGAGCTTTCATATTGAAGATTCACAGTATTCTCAAGCAGAGAGAACTATGTAAATTAGTCACTTCGATATTTCTTACTTGACCTTAGTTATATTAACAAATAGAAAACTATCGAGTGAGTTGTTCGATAGTTATCCAATAACTATCAGTACGTAAATTCTAGGTTCCGCTAGCAGCCATGAGTAATAAATGTGAACATTTAGAGAGCGTTACGTACTCCAATCTCAATAGATACATTGATGTCCAGTCTCGATGCATCTTCACTAGGAACATTTAAAATGATATATTTATTTATATTATGATAAATTATTCACGAGTACAACACTTTTTAACTACTATCACAAAAATATACCATTTATGATTCTCTATTAAATATACTTTTAATTAAATTGACTAATAAATATAACATATTATATCATGTATATTACTGAAAGAAAATACCTTTTATTTCGAACAAGATAGATCAACGAGTTAAATATATGTAACAAATTACTTAATTGCTCCAAGCGCATACCCCTAACTCTATCAGTCTCCCATTTGCACTTGGGGTTAATTATGGAATCTCATTCTAACTTCTCCAGTCGGTTTCTTGTAAACTGATCGGTTCAGTCTCTCAGTGAACCGGTATGCTATTATGTTTTAATTATCTACTATGTCAATTAGCTCTCTCTGACGTTGATAAACTCCTTTATCATATGGAACGATTTGGAGTATGTCACTTGACTTCCAGTAAGCTGTAAGTTTTGTTACAAACTATATAGTGATATTGTTTATCGTATAACAATGTTGTGGGATTCTCAACGTTTGGAACCACCCTCGGCTCAGTTATAAATTTATGCATTTAAGTTTATATTCATTATTCTTTTATTATGGTGTTATTCAACGCGATGTACTTAGTCTTTATACTGAATCAACCATAATGTTTCATTTGGAAATTTTCCAATTTGAAAATTCTGAACTTAAATTTATTGTTGATATACTTACTCAATATCACTTATGAATTTTGAATCACAACACTCCTTCATAAAGATTTCTTTGTTTTTGTAAACAATTCTATAATATTTCGAAAGTACACGAGAATATTCCAAACTACCATTAGTGTCATCAATTTGTATTTGATATTTGCTTCATATATCAAATAGATAGAAAAATCATGATATCCTAGATAACATAACATGTACGATAATTCCTATTGCCAATGCATAAGGAACTCATCTTACATGTTTTGTATTAAACTATTTAATAAGGTGTCATATCGATTTGGAACATTTCTAATATCTTTTATACTTGCTATAAAAGACATAATTTACAATCCATTGTTGAGTGTTAAAACAACTAAGGTCGATTTTAACACAAGTACATTGTTAAAATTAACAACGTGTTGTTTATTGATAATTTAGAAATATCAATGTACCATTTAATATTCTTTCTTGTGAATACAGGCTTCCTTTGTATTTTGGTGGAAATCAAACTATTTGATATTTCTATCAAATTTATTTCTTCAATTCCAGTGCTTATAAAATGATACTTTCCATCCTTCTTAGATCATATCTAAAGACTCACAAACTAAATATCGCTCGCACTGACTTCTTGAGATGTTTTGGTTATTATGTGTACACAACTTACTTTAAATCATTATTTATAATTTTCTAATTTAATATATACATACCAAACATAAATTCGTAAGTGATAATTTTATGACTAAATCCGAATCAACTTGAGCATGTTGAATATCTAATCTATCTGCTAATTTCAACAATTAAAATTTGTGATGTTATTCTTATCAATGTTGCTCATTATATTCCAACTACATTGTCTTGCTATCAAAGACACATCTACGAACAATGGATCATATCCTTTTTAGGTACATCCACCAAAATCATATTTTGATAATTTACTTGGAATCTATTTTGGATCTGCACTGTAAGTTCCTGAGATGATGGTTTTGATGACAACGGCCTTAGGACTTGTAATAAAATATAAGTACAAATATTCTTGTCTAGATACACCTTTATATGTAGGATATATATGCAGGTACTGAAGAATGAAGAATGTATAATATAGAGATTTAAGACCGATGAATTCAAGATTGAAGAAACCAAGACTGAAAACTCATGTGTATCAAGAGTTCAAGATGAGTTCAAGATTTCAAGAGTTCAAGATATCAAGATAAGTAATAGTGTCTAGATTTATATTAAAACTTCATAATAGCACTAAAATCTTTATTCGGATTTTAATTGTGGAATGGAATCCACCTTCTCGCTTTAATAATGGGATGGAACCGATGACCTCTTTAGTGGGATGGAACCCATGACCTTTTGTAGTGGAATGGAATTAACGGAATTTTCAAAATGACTTATTTTTAGATTTTTTTCAAAACAATTTTTTTTTTTGTAAAAAGACATCTTTCCTTCGGTTTAGATATTTTAGCCTTAAACTCCTTTTATTATCTTTTATATTTTGATTTCAAAATCATCTCTTGTTTATAAACTATCTCCTAGTTTTAATATTATAAGCTTTAAATCTCAAAAATATATTCTATACTTAATTTTTAATATTACTTTTATATTATAGATGATATTTTTTTTAGATTATCTTTTAAATCTCTTTTATAAGTTTAAACTATATTCAAAATGGTTTACAAAGTTTAGAAATTGTTTTGACAAGTTTCAGAATAGAAGTCATTTTAAAAACAAAATCAATTTGTAAAGTACACATAAGCATGTTGACATCCCCCATCCCCCCACATCGACATGGTAGCTATAGAATTTAAAATTCAAATTTTAAAATGAAGTATCTAATTGTCATAACCATTCATGGATAGACATGACTGTTGTTATTCTACGAAATACCAGTTGTTTTCAACGAATTTTTACTCAAGTTTTCTTAGTTTTCTCTTCTCTTTCTCTTCCATTCTTATTTTCGAATATTCTTAACAAAACTCTACTGAAATCCTAAGTGAATCAAACTTGATCATCTCTAGTTTGATTCTCTGCCACTATCTCTCAAAGATATCAGTGCTATTCAGAGTTATAGGATCATTTGTATCAAAGAAGTGTATCGAGTCTCTCTATCTATCAAAGTGATATTGAAAATGGTGTGATTATAGCCCGTAAATCAATTGGGTGTGATTTTAGCCCGTAAATCAATTAGGTGATCTTGTAGCTTGGTTAAATCAAGAGAGTTTGCCCTAGACTCGAAGACAGGAGGGTGTATCTTATGGCCTTGAAATCGAGGTTGTAATATCCACATTATATCTGAAAAGAAATCTACATAAGAAATTGTGTGGGAATAGATGTAGGGTAAATCCGTACCAGTATAAAATTCTGGCGTGTTCTTTCCTTTACTGCTTTTTATTTACTATTTGCATCTGTGTCTGATTCTGTGGTTGTCTCTGTATTTTTGAATTGCATTTGTCTGTGTTTAATTTCAAAAGATTTCAAAATTTTCATAAAATCCATTAAACACTATTCACCCCCCGCTAGTATTAATCTAGCCTTAAGATCCGTAATCCACATTTCAAACATGCGAATCATCCCATATCATAGAGTGAACACTCTTAATGGTTTATTTAAACAACTGAGGATTATGTATTTTCAACATTGATAAGTAACTCGTAATTTCACTTCAATGTGCAAGCATACTTATTAGACACTCTAATGTGATGTGTTCAGTTGGTTAGTTGATTTAGTTTCATCTCATGTAGTCAGTTTTATCATTGGATCCTATCCATTCCATTTTACTACCAATAATTTCTTAGACAAATTCTTTCACTATGAAGTTGGTATTTCTTAAAACTACATTTGTTTCTCAGTGCAACCGAATAGGTATTCATAAACACTTACGAATTTCCTTTTATATTAAACTGATTTAGTTTTAGTTTACAAAACTTATGTTCAAAACATAATATGTCATCCAATGACAGTCCTTCCCAAACTCTTTTTGGGAGAATCTTACAAGATATCTCATGAACAATTATTACGTGCAGACTTTCGACTCGCACAACCTGCCAATTCTATGGCCTAGGATATGTTGGTTTTTTTTACAAACCCTTATCTTGTATGATTTTGTAAACTATTATTTAGATGAAATAATATTAACCTTGTGTACTATTAAGTACACGGCCTTATAGAAAGAAATTAACTCAACTTCACTCACAATTAATCATACTGTGTCCAATAAAGTTCGATTGCTCCTTATCGATATATCATTATGCCTTACATGGAGGAGTGACTTTTAAGATTGAATCTTTAATCATTTTTAGGCATGTTTGGAACTTTTTCCAATATACTAACCAATTCGATCAAATCGAATCATTTCATTATACCGCATGTTATTTTATTTCCTTTCGTTCTATGCTATATGATCTTATCATAAACACACTACATGTTTATCTGATACACAAGTCCGTATTTGTGATAATTCATCCGTGAATATGATGAAGTATGTGAAACCTTTTTAGTGTTAATAGACTTACAATTGCATACATCTATATGTATCAATCTGCAAGAGTTCGTCAACTCTCATGATTCTCCCACTGAATGGGTCCATAGCCCTTAATTGTTTGAGATATAATTAATCAATATCATATGTTTCATAATCATATAATAAAATTATTTTATCAGAACTACGGCTTAGTCTATAATTCCAAAATAACTATAAATAATATTATATACTTTTGTATTTTCTAATGCATCACTTTTGTTATGAAAACAAATATCACATTATAATTTTATTTCATAACGAATATTCATATTACAGTATAGCTATGTCTAGTTTTCAGTCGATACTGATAAATAGTCATTATTTCATAAATAATGCTAGGTATTTACGAAAACGATTTTTGTGATTTGATGCATTCAGTAAGTGCTATATGGCATGCTCCTACTATTTTACTATAATAGCTACTGAGTTCAGAGGTCCATCATTCACTTAATATAGACTATTTATTTTATGTACTGCAACTAGTTTATAGTGGAGAGTTCTTTGATCACATATCTTGAAATAAAGAAATAAACTCGTAGAAAAAAATTTCTATATGAAAATACATTTTGAAATAGATATCATATTTCTTATTCCAAAATATTAAGTATCAATTATTATTACAATCATCATTTCCGATGTTTCTTTATAAAGCAGAATTGGCTATTCACTCTTGTTATCCTAGCTGTACCTTAAATTACTTCTACCCTTGTACATTCATTTTTTTCTTTCTAAATGGTTGAGCCATTCAAAAGAAAACCCTTACTAAAATATGATGTGCATGTAAATGTGCATATATTTACATCCATATTATATCTATTTTTATTTAAATAAATGTCGTATTTGGGTATTTTAACATGTTTAAAACCAAAATTCAATTATATTCAAATCATCGTATATTCTTCTACATACAGGGGCAAAATAGTCATTTTTGTGCATGTGTTAATTTGGGGCTTTTTACTTGGACGTTTTTCATAATATTTATAGGAATTTAGATGCATATGGAAGAGGGTTTCATGAAGATATATGCATGCACAAGGGAATACAAAGGAATGAAGAGGAAATAATTCATGCTCATAAGCATGGAGGACCCCACCCACTTACCTAAATCTACAATTAGAAGCTAATGGACAACTAAGTGGAGGTTAAAGCTTCATGCATATTTAATGACGGATTAATTAGAGACTAATGGTTACTTGGAGACCACACTTCCTAAAGTGCATTTTGGGAAGCACCCTAAAAATTGAATTAGGGTTTTATGCATGTATAAATAGCCTCTTATATACATGTAAATATCTTATACTCTCTTATTTTACTTTGGAAATTGGAAAGTTGTAAACACAAATCAAAGTGAAATTTCCTAAGCCTTCTCTTTTATACATGTTTCTCTTTATTTTTATGCTCATATTTATTTCTATGCTCATTTCTTTTCATTGTTAACAGATTAGATTTACATTCATGCAAGCAGTGTGGTTTTATTTTATTTCTTTTATGCAACTAATTTAGTAGTTAATCTCATTTTCCTCCTTTGTTTAGTTTCCATTTCTTTTTCTTTTAATGTTGGAATTTACATG
Source organism: Allium cepa (assembly GCA_030765085.1). NCBI lineage: Eukaryota > Viridiplantae > Streptophyta > Magnoliopsida > Asparagales > Amaryllidaceae > Allium > Allium cepa. The sequence goes on from CM060945.1 coordinate 881,404,459, forward strand.
TATTGATATGATAACATATATGAGTAGCTAAACGCCTTCAATTAAGGGTTAATGGAGCTCTCAAATATTATGTAAATTCAACATTTCTATGATTTCTGGTCTCTTTTATTTGTGCTTCATGAAAGTGGATTTTGATGAAAGTTACAAAATTGGGTTTGATAGCTTATGTTGCATTTGCAAATGAGCTATTCTTATTCAACATAAACACAATTTACATTATCAATTGTTAATTGATTTTTGATTTTGAAATGAAAGTAAAAGCAAAATTTGATGATCTATATTGCTATTTACAATAGTAAATAGATCATATTTAAAATAGCTTTTGCTTTGGCTTCATTTTCGTGAGAATTTATAAGTGGTTTGTTTGTTGTATTATAGTTTGATGGTTTAAGTTTTGTTAATTAATAACATGAATAAACCATATTTATGATAAATGCAACAATTATTTCACTTAATATCGAAACTAGAGATCATAAATTATTTGTTTGTTGATTTACAAAAATATGAGAGTGAATTTTCCTCTAAATTGTTCTCCAATCTCATAGTTTTTAAATCTCATTTTAATTCTAGTTTTAGCTTCATTTTGATTGTAGTTAACAATTTCCTCTCCATTTCGTATAGTCTGATTGAATTTATTTTTAAATCTAACAATTCCTTGCGGATCGACCCTGCGGTTAAATTTTTATTCGAAATATAATGGCGATTTTCTTACTCGATAGAAAATTTGTTGTTAAACAAAACATCATAATGAACTCTTTACATAGATGCATTTGATCACCCTTAACATTTAAGGATATCAAATATGATGCACCTTAAATAAAATTATCAAATGACATTTCAGCAATCGAGTTTATATATTGATATTGTAGTTTTGGTCTAGTGTTACATTTAACACAACACGATCTTTTTATAGTCAATCAAATTGAATACTCAATCTTACAGTACTATTTATTGGCTTATTTCAAATGAATTAACTTCATCAAAGTATCGTACATTACGAACCGTGACCATTCCCCATATAACACTTATATGTAGTGGTATGTGGATTGAATATCCATAGTCTGCTTTAAAGTTCGAAATTCATAGAATGCAATACATAGTCTTGACCAAAAAACATGTAAGAGACCAAATAACGAATGTATTTAGTAGTTGTAAAATTAGGTGCTTGCATGGGTATTGAAACATTAACATGGAAGAAGCATTTATTAGTAAGTATATATTATATTTCTATTTTTTAATCTTTGATTCAAATCATTTAGATATCTTAACTGATAAACATTTTACCATTCGTATTAAATGCACATATTTATCATTGTGGATTATTATAATATTATATAGCATATGTTTCTACAATATTAGAAAGGTTAAATTTTATCATTTCATTTTTCTAATAAAGCTCCCACAAGTCTTTTTTGTTTCACCAAACCCTAAGCGAAACATAGAAGTCTTTCGATTCACCAGTGGGTGTTAGGACTCGTCCGTCTTGGAATTCTAACCTTGAGTTTGCTCAACAAGTTATAACTCCATGAATGATAGATAACTTCTTATCGGTTGTTGGTTGAATCACATACAACTCCTAACCCATGGTTCCTTGTGCTAATCTTATTTCGACCTTGAGTTTTCTCAACAAACCAATGACCCGTAAATTTTAACTGTTTTAATAACGTAATTAACTGAAATTTTATGAAATTTTAAATAACTGAATTTGGAAATAAAAATTTAATATTTGGGATACGTCTAACTAAATATAGCAAATGGTAAATTTTCATCAGATAATATGGAAGTTTATTTTTGTTGCAAAATTTTATTCAATTATATCAGTTAATATTTAATGATAATAAAATGTTTTCCAAACTTAAATATTTTATTTAATAAATTTGTAAATCATCTTCTAAGTGAGACCTCACATCTCGTTTCATCAAATTTGAACTACTATTGCTCCGTTTATCTTATTTTCGGTAAATTAACAGCATTTTCAGTACCGATTAATCGTACCAAGGATATCTGTAAACCGTTTTGATCGTCTCGTCGTGCTGATCTCTACGTTACATTCAATTTTGTGTTTTGAAGTCCGGGAGAGGCGAAATCTATGGAAGGATTTTCATATCGGTTTCGTATTGGACCTTTTTTGCTTCCTTGGTCTTTTAAATTGCCAACCGTGCATTACCAATAGTCTGTACTTTTATTATTTTGATGACCATTGGCTTTCAATTTTCCTACAGTTTCATATATTCCTAGTTCCACTCTTCATTCTCGTGACTCTTTCTTTTCTTTTGGTGTGTGTGTGTCTATATATATTAAACTTGCCCGTAGCCTTCCTTCTTCCACAGAGACCACGTCTCCTTCACTTCCTAACCATCCCCCATGCGTGTCTTCCCACTCGCCCCTCACCAGCTATGGCAACAATCTCAAACCCGAAGCCACAGCAACTCCACCATCCATCGTTTCGACCTTCAACCCCACAGCCTCTCTCTCCCACCGAATGATCCAAACCACCCGCATGACCTTTCACTCACCATCCCCTTAGCTCACACGAAACTTCAGCCTTGCTTCCCATCCCTATGTCAAAATGTGCCTCCCGCCAAAGCATCACACAGCCCTAGCCTCCACATTATCAGCCATCGGCCTCAACCTCTATGCCGAGCTCTGTTTTTCCCCAAGCAACTCGCCAAAGCTTCCAGAGCCAGCTGTCGTTATCTTCTCCGCCTCGCCCAACTATAAGAAAAGCCATCCATCGGTCTTCCAGCTCTCCCTGCAACCCAAAGCATCCATAGTTTTGGAAGTGTATGTGTGCACACCATATATATCTATATATAACGTAAGTTTATTCAGACCAGTTGATCTGTTCTTTTATATATAAACAAATGTTTATACAAGTATATATATGAAGGATGTTAGTTATTATACATAATATAGAGATTCTGGGTATATTTTTTTATATTTTGGGTCTATTATATACAAGAGTTTATGTATAAGAGTTTATAAGGTGCTATGAAAATTTAGTATATTGTTTTGGTTAGAGTTTATATACATGTTATAGTATGAAACTTATATTAGTATAATATACATAGATAAGTTAAAAAAAATTATATGTGTTTATAAAATATAAGTTTCAATATATTAAATTTTGAAAGAGTAGTATATATACTATATTAAGAAATTGCTGTTACTTTATACTTCTATGTGTAAATTTGATTTGGTAAAGTATGGGTATATATATTGTTATAAAGTATGTATATAGTGTCAGCATGTACACTTTGGCTTTCGATTGTGCAATATTTCAAAACTTACAATTTCATTTATTTTTTTCATTGACTACCTATTTGCTATATATAAATTATATAAGTTATATTATCTATATGTTGGATATATATATATATCTTCAAGCATATGTCAGTATATATGTTTGTTTGTATAGCTGCATTATGGGTTTGTTTTAAAATTTCTAATATGTGTCAGTATATACACGTTTAAAAGTATGTATATTATATGATTTGTTATATATATATTTCCATGTTATTCTTTCGTATATATATGTTAGTGTGTGTGTGTGTGTGTGTATTCTATTATATTAGTTTATATAAAGTGAAATTGTTTCCTTGTGCAACTTGCTGCTGTATATAAAGATATATATGTAAGATTTTTTTTATTAGCATATATATTGTCGTACAAAGCAATCATGTTGTTAGCTGTGAAAAACAGTAAAATACATATACAAAGATATATTTTGTATGTAGCTAAATTTATAAAATTTATAGTTATATATCTTTATTTTAATATAAGTTTTAAATTAAATATTGACTCACATAGTTATATATATATATATATATATATAAGGGTAAGTTTTAAAGTTGCAATTGCTATTTATTTGTATGTGTGTATATATAGATTTTGAAAGTCATTTGTTTATTTTTAATTATAGGTTGTATATGATTTATATATATAGTTATATATATAAGTTCACTTATATCAATTATCTTCATCGATCCAGTTCTGATTTTTGTTTCGTCAATTCCTATTTATCAGCTTTGTTCTTCGAATCGTGTTCATCTAGCGATGCTTTTGAATTCGTAGCTCATTTCTTTGTCAAATCTCTCTAGCCTCGAAAGGTGAGCAATCATTCATGATTAACGTTCTTATATTTATTAAATTTGATTTCAATTGAAACTACAATTGAAGTATGCCGCTGTTAGTTATTTTAAATTGCTATATATATATGCTATCATCTGTATATGTTCACCTGTGACATCTGACACCATTATCTGTTATTTATATTGATGATATATGCCTATTTGATATGTTATATTTTTATCACCACTGTTCTTACTCTGCAAGTTCCCTGTTAGTATAGAATTCCCTATGGGTTGAAATGATACATACCCGAACGATCTTGTAGAATAAGAGAAAATCGTTATGGGTTGAAATGATAAACCCAAGCGATTTTCATCGACACTGAATTTGGGATTGCGAGTTGAAAAGATATATACCCATATATATTTAAATTAAGGACTGAAATGATAAATATTCGTATCACTTGACCATAGGATAGAAAATTATATACAGACACCGTTGGTCTATATATATATATATATATATATATATATATATATAGAAATGATTTCCAAGGTTTAAAAAGATATATAAATACTAATTTTAATATTATATATAAATGTTATTTTAATTTTATATATGGTTAATTTCTTTATTTTTAAAACGAGGATTGTATCAATGTTAAATATGTATCATGCTTTATACCTAACTCTTCAAATCCATAAACCTTAATGAATATGCATTTTGTGAACGCATGGTTTTTAGAGTGGATCTTAGATATGTTTAACTTTGACTTCCATATAAGACCAACATTCAATGCATTACTTTGCAGTTCATAATTATGGTATCCTACATGCTACCCTATAAAAGTCCTTTTGGACATCCATGAAAAGGAAATAAGATGCAGCAGTCTTAAATAAAATAAGATAACATTGCTCAAAGCTCATTGAATTTTTTCTTACTGCTATCACCGATTACAGTTGCATGAACTGATATATACTTGTGCACTTTCATTACAGAGAGTTAGCTATTAGCAAGGATATTCTCAGTATCATGTTCGAGACTTTAAGTTCAGGTATGAGATTTTTCAAGCACCTTTGCTCTTCAAATATAATTACCGATCGATGTTGATGTAATATCATTGAGAATAAAGGAACGAAACTAATCCTCATAGTAATATAATCAGATATGGAGAAGTAGGGTCAAAACCCATTTAGCATTGTAACTCAGCTTCGACATCATTTTGTGTAGTAATTTGAATTCAATCAAATAAATTCATCGCTTCTTTTACTCTCTTCAATGTTTCATATCAGAATTTGATCTGAAATTCAGAAATGATCATATTCTTAGAAATATCTCGTTAGAATTATGCAACTTAATTATTTACTGTCATTCTTAGTCTTCCACGGTATAGAGCTAATTATGTATAGCATTGAAAAATTATTACCAATTTTAGTTAAACATAATGCTTTCGTTTGTTATTCTTCTGCTAATATAATCATTTATATTTATTCAAACTTGTTAACTGATTTATACTTTATGGAACGACTTCCCTTATGGAGATAGTATGGGCCCGTGCTACGCACACGGGCTGTTTGTGTTATTGAATACATTGATATTTTGTATGAGCGTAAATATGTAAACGGAAAGTAAGAGCTTTTTTGGAAATTCAAAAAGACACCGAGTAAATTAGTTCAACGAATTTTCTTTATTAGTAGTAGAGATTATATGTTCTGAAAATTTTAAAATTATAAGTGAGTTTTGAAATTATAAATTTTAAGAATTTACTCATAATTTTACTATTTTAAAATATGTATAAATTTTTTTAATATAAAATAAATTTAATAATAATATGTAATTTGATAAAGTATTATTTAATTAATATATAATATGTTTAAGAATTATTTAAATTTATATTTAAAAATAGATTTTTATAATAATTTTATAAGTTAAGGTTGGAAGATAAATTTGAATTTATTTGAAATTGTATTTAATCAAGAATTTTATTTAATTTGAAGCTTATTGAATTTGAGATTTTTAAAGGATATGATTTTCTAACTTGATTTTATTTAAAGTGATTAAATGAATATTTCAAGTTTAAATAAATTGAGGAAATATTAATATATTTGTAATGTGAGGTTTAATTTAAATGGTACTGGATTTATTAAGTGAATATTTCAAAACTAATAATAATAAAGTTAAATTAAGATATATATGAAATTATCAAATTTAGTTTTGAAATATTGAATATATAAAGCTTTGAATTATATTGAAATTGAAATGGTTTGTTTTATGGTTCAAATCTGTATTTGAAATCGACAAAATTCGAAATGGTTTATTGAAAATTGAATTGAACTGAAATTGATGAATTGAGATTGAATTAATTTTAAATTTTGGAACTCGTGTTAATTTGAATTGATTTGTGAAATTCGAGGAAGCTACTTTATTATATAAAGTATTTTTAAATTATATCTAAAACTATTTATATATTTATTTTTACAAATTATTTTAATATAAACTATTTAATATAAATCATTTTTAATATAAACTATTTTTAATATAAAACTATTTGTAATATAAACTATTTTAATATTCGAATTATTTTATATAAACTATTTAACTTATAACTATTTAATATGCAAACTATTTACATAAACTATTTTATTTGTAAACTATTTTATTATATACACACACCATTTTTCTATATCAAAATGGTTTGAGTGGGAAGTTATGTTTAAAAGTATTACGATTTCAAAGTATTATGATTTAAAGTATTATGATTTCCAAAGTGTTATAATTTTGAAGTTTTGTCATTTTGGAAGTGTTATAACTTTGAAAGCACTATGATTTTTGAAATGGATATATTTGAAGTGGATAATGATTTCGTATTGATATGGTTTTGAAATGGAAATGATATTTTGGTTCTAAAGTATGATATTTCGAAAAGACCACAGGGTTATAATAACGATTAGTTGTTAAAGTGACCGGGATCAGTTATTTTCATACTATCTGCCTATGCCGAAAACCACTTTAACAATCGTGTATGCGATGGAGATTCTAGAATGAAGTAGGATTGTGGCGACGATCCTATACGAGGTATATACGTGGACTTGACTCCCATGAGTTTGCATAAGGTGGCTAAAATAGGAGCAATTGACGGGCCAAGTGAGGTAGCTCCTTAGATCGGACACACTTCTTCGATTACATTCTATTACTTTGTGGTTGATTTGGTTGCACCATTGATTTTGGGAGTGTGGCTCGAGGTGGGCGGTTGCTATGGCTCTGCGTTACCACCAGCCCGAAAGTGTAATTGGTATATCTACCCTGGCATTGCCTAGTTGTGCCATGTCACCTACCCTAGCGAGACCGTTACGAGTTTGTTTTATGTCGTACCTACAGAGTGCCCTTTGATAACCCTAATTTACGGAGGATCATGATATTGTATAGACTATGGCATTATAAAATGTGTTAAGGGGAATATGGGTAACACCTTAATGCTATTTTAATAGTTTACATTACTATAGACATTATTATAATAGCGTATATTGCTACATAGTAGATAGTTCCATAGATCCTTAGAGGATGTTTATCCCAAACATACTTTGAGTTATTTGTGTTTCGGTTGATATTTCACTTGAGTTGGATTTATTGATATAAGAATGTTAATCCTGACTCGAGTATTTTGTGTTTTGCTCTATGCTAGGGTCAGACTGAGTGTCATGACATTTGAGACTTACCTTTGGAGTTGGAGCTTCGCTTAGAGGTCCATCTATCTATTCAGCTTGTAGTTGTTCATTTGATCCTGTGATATATTCTTATCTTGTTTTTGACTATCGTACTGAGACTTCTATGTATTCGAGACTTCTGTTGTATCTTGTTTTAACTTTGTTAGATATATAGTAGCTTCATGAACTACTATTCATTTATTTCCACTGCTTATTATTGTAATACTCTATGCCTGTGTGTAACAACCCAAAATTTTTAATAAATATTTTTAATTCATTTTATTTAAAGCACTGATGTTTAGTTATTTAAAATTTGAAAATTTGCAATTTTCCAATATAATTTTGGATTTTGTTTATAAATTATTTTTCAATACAATAAAATAAACATTTTCTGAAATTTTTATATTTTGGTCAACTGTAAGTCAAAGTTTGACCACAGTTGAAAATTTTAAATTTGAATTTTTAAATTCTAATCTTTTTCTTTGAAACTGTATTTTATTTTTAATAGTAGTTCTGCTTTTCGTTTCGTAAAATTCCGCTTTATACCCTTTGAATTTGATAACTTTCAGCGTTTTACGTGCAATTATTTTCAGTAAATTTTGTTTATTTTATATTTTTATTTTCAACCTCTTCTCTGTTTTTATATTTTATATTTTATTTTTGTTTAGACTTTGATTTTTATTTATTGGATTTTACTTGTTTATATTTAATAAATGGCTTGGAAATTTCAAGAGACCTTGGTTTCTTTTCTTGGAAATCAAGTCGGGCCCTTTCATTTGCCTAGCCTTTCATTTCCACATCTTAGCTGTTCACACCCTTCCCTATAACCCTAGCCGCCACTCCACTTTACAAATCACGTACAGAAAAGTTTCTCACATCTCATTTTCATTTGTTTGTTGAAGAAAAATACAGTAAATTTTCTCCATGGCCTCCTCTTTCTCTTCTCTTTTCTCTATTCTTTTTCCTTTTGCTTTCTATTGTTTCTCTCGGCCATGCCTTGCTAGCCGATATCATCTCCTCTCCACCACCAACATGATCATCCTCTACCTCCTTAAATCTCCTCCATGCCATAGCCGTGGCCTAGATGCACAAAAACCCATCACCAAATCAAGTTAGAAACCCTAGCCAAACCCTACATCTCCAAAACCCTATCCACTTGCCTCTACTTGCTTTGCCTCCCATTTTCTATAACCTAGTCGTGCACTGCTTGACCCAAAGACCACATAGCCGAGCCTAGCATGTCTCTAAACATCATGGCCGAGCAAAATAGGGTGATGGCCGATCCCATTTATTGGTGGCTGAACCCCACTTGATTGATTAAAGCAAGCTTATGTCATTTTGATTCATAATTTTCATTGTTCAATCCCTATTTGTTTGTGTGAAATCACATACTTATATTCTTTTTTATTTATTTGATTACAAGATTTGAATTTTGGTGTAACTTCTTCTCAAATCTAGTCGTGCCTTTTCGTGCTTTGTGGAATTTAGATTTTGTGTTTTGAATTGATCTCTAGCTTGAGAAGGTGAGTTATTCACTCTAGACATTCCGTACTTATATAATTGTGAAACAATGACAAGTGGATATGTAGTAATGAATTTGCTACGTTGATAGGTTCATATATGCCTGTGATATGATTATATGATGTTAAATCTGCTTATAAACCTGTTACATCATCTGATATGTTATATGATGCTATATGGTTTATTTTATTTACTGTTTCCATCACTGCAAGTTCCTGTAGAATAGAATCACTATGGGTTGAAGTGATGCATACCCAAACGGACATTAGATTAAGAAAAAATCGTTATGAGCTGTAATGTTAGGCTCAAGTGAATTTTATTTATTTTATTTGACTTTGGGATTGCAGGTTTGAAATGATAGAACTCGGATTTTTCTTTTTAAATTACAGATTGAAATGATATATATCTGTATCACTTGACCTAGGTTAGATAAATATATGCAGACCCGTAGTTAATTTTAAACATTTTCTGAAGATTATCATGTATTTTTGAAATATAAAATATGAAATTTTAACTTAAATCGGATTTAAATGATTTAAATAAATGTTATAGTGATTTCTATAAGTTAAATTATATAAGCAAATTTATGATAAAATGTAAATTTTGATTTGACGTAATGATTAAAAATTTGGGGTTTAAATGGAATTTTATGCTTAACTTAGTGATTAGAATATTTATTTATGAAATGGGTGTTTTAAATTAGGTATTAAGCTATTTGTTGAAATAATAGTTAAGCAATTTATAAAGTGTTTGACTTAACAAATGAATTTTAATTGAAATTGGATATTTATTAATATAATGTTATTTTATTAAAATTTATAAGTTATGTAATATCCAAATAAAATTTTTTGAATAGTGAAATAGGTTTGATAAGTTAAAAATGAGAAAAGTTGAAGATATATGGTTTAAAGGGTATAGTAAAGCTTATAACAGAAATTATAGCGTTTCAGAAATGTTGTGGTTAAATGAACTAGGTGTTGAATATACTAAAGATACCTACAGTAGCATTTCTGAAGTGCTGTAGTTTCTGAAAATTTGAACTATGTTGAAATCACTAAATAAACCTACCATAGCATTTCTGAAATGTTGCAGTTTCTGAAAATCTGAATTATGGGTTGAAATTAAACCTACAATAGCATTTCCGAAGTGCTGCAGTTTCAGAATTTGAACTATGTTTTGAATAATACTAAAATACCTACCGTAGCACTTTATAAGTGCTGATGTTTTTGAAAATACAATGTCTTGGAAGGTAGAGATTGAACGAATAAACTTAGAAAATGCTGAAATTTTGGAAATTGAATATTTTATTTGGAAGGATAACTACTTTATATTTAAATGGATTATTTTGATTTGAAATATAAACCATTTTGAAATTTATAACCTCGGGTAATAATAATGTTGGTTGTTAAAGGGACCAGGGTCAGAAGTTGTCATGCTCACTACCAACTTCGAAAACCACTTTAACAACCCTGAATGCGATGGAGATTCTAGAATGAAGTAGGCTGGTGGCGACGTTCTGTTAAGGTATATGCATGGACCCGACTCTCGTGAGTTGGCATAAGGTGGCTAAAACAGGAGCGATTACCGGGCTATTGAGGTGGCTTCTCTTATCGGACACACTTCTTCGTATGTCATTCTATTACTTTGTGATTGATTGGTGCGCACCTTCGATTTTTTTGGGAGTGTGGATCAAGGTGGGTGGTAGCTACGGCTATGCGTTACCACCGGCCTGTAAGTGTAATTGGTATATCTACTCTGGAATTGTCTAGTTGTGTCATTTCACCTATTCTAGCGAGCCTTGTACGAGTTTGGTTTTGTGCCTTAGCTTGTGGAGTATTTAGGGTAGCCTCCCGGCCTGGAGGTACGCTGATACTGGATAGACTATTAGGACTGTTATGTGTCAAGGGTGATATGGGTAACTCCTTAACGCTATTTTAAAGTAAGTTTATTTTACTATTAGACACTATTATAATAGCGCATATTACTACATAGTAAATAGTTTAACGGATCCTTAGAGGATGGGCGGTCCCAAGCTTCATTTAAGTTACTTGTGCATTTCTATTACAGTCCACTTGAGTTGGTTTACATTGTATAAGTATGTATGTCTTGACTCGAGTGTTTGTGTTTTATTTTACGCTCGGGTCAGCCTGAGTATCACAGCTTGGATCTATCATCTAGAAGCTAGAGATTTCTGGAGTTTATCTGCTTATCGAGTTTTATCTATTTCAGTTTAGTCATTCTATTTCAGCTTATGTATTAGAGACTTATGTATTTGGGATTTCTGCTGTATCTGTTTCAGAACTGTATTTGTTTTTCAGACTATGTATTTTGTACTTGTTTGAGACTGAGTTTGTAGTGGCTTCATGAACCACTATGGTTATTTTTATTTCCGCTGTGAGTATTCTAATATTCTGTGCTGTGATTGGTTTTATTTGCTCCATATTTTATTACAATCTATTGTTTTGAGCTATTCAAGTTTGACATATTTTGGTTTTATTGTCGAATTTGAATGGTGCAAAATAGTGGGTCGTTACATTTGGTATCAGAGCTTTGGTTTTAGGCAAACCATAGCCTGCGGAACAAAAACTCATTAGAGATAGGGTAGAAATACCCTAGAATGAGTGAAACCAATTTTAGAATCCTTTCTTTGTGAGAGCACGTATTTTAAAGTATAAAATGTTTTCTAAAGAATTTTCAAAGGATTTTAAAAGAGTATTTTTATATAAAAGATTTTCTTATTTGAAATCAAATTTTTCTAAACATCCTTCTTTTTTTCTTATCCACCTTATTAGTAATTTCTTGGTTCGGGATATTCAATTCTCGTTGCATCTTATCTTATTTAATCTTGTCTTTGTTTCTCAATTACCTCTGTCCTAAAATTCATTCTTGATTTTTCAGGATGAATCATAGGAATGCAAGAGGTAGGGGACGTGGTGTTGCCCCACCAACTAGACCCGCTGCACCTGTCTGGTTCACTAAACTTTGTAAGGAATACACTGAGCTTGGTGGCACCAAGTTCACCAGATCTGAGAGCATTATTGAAGCTCAACAATGGTTAAAGGTCTTGGAGAGAATTTTCTCCGGTCTTGAGATCACTAATGCCCAATAGCGTCAGTTGGCAGCTTGGCAATTGAAAGGAGCCGCTTTGGATGGGTGGGAGTCTGTCATAGCTCACACCGCTGAGGCTGACATTTCTTGGGGAAAAATTTAGGTATCATCTCCTGTTTGTTTCATATTTGGTTCAGTTTCTCTTTTTGAAATCTGTCTTATGCTCTTTTATCATGCTTTAGCGATGCTTTTCCTGTGAAATGGATGCCCAAGGCAGGGAAGTCTCAACTATATCAGGAATTCATGGATCTGAAACAGGGTGGTATGCCTTTTGTTGAATATGAGAGGAAGTTCAACGAACTTTCTAAGTTTGGCCTTAATCTGATTGACACTCATCAAGAAGAATGAGAAGTTCATCGCTGGTGCCCGTCTGAAGTACTATGATCGACTCATCGCTCATGTGCATAGTCCTTTCACTACTCTGATGGACATGGCCAATAGATACGAGAATCCTATTTCTAAGGATCCTCCTTCTGCTTGATCCGCTTCATCTCAGTCTTTCTCTGGTAACTCGAAGAAGAGAAAGCCTAATTTTCATCAAAAGAAAAAGTGGAACAAGGCTCCTGGTTTGGGATCTTCTTCATCTCAAAAGCAGTCCATAGACCTATCTTCAGTTACTTGCTTCAGATGTGATCAGAAGGGACACTATGCTAATGTTGTCCTACTTTGAGTGGTGCTGCTATTCCTCCTCTCCCTCAGCTGAACAGGCGTGATCTCTTCATATTTGTCTTCAGCCCAGTCATTTTAGGAAGGACTGTCCCACTTAGCAAAAGGGCAGGACTTCAGGAACTTTTGCTGTTACCTCTGCATCTTCACCGGCTCCACCTCCTACACCTGCTCCTATTCCTAGGGATGACTAAGGTACTCTTCAGGGCACCTTTTCTTTGTTTAATTTTCCTGTTCGTGTTTTTTTTGATACTAAGGCTTTCTATAATTTTATTTCTGGGGACCTTTATGATAAATTTGAGCATCTTCTTTCTCCTGAGTGGGCTCCTGTGCCTTTGTGTGTTTCGAACCTATTAGCGGTCCTACGAACCATAGTAGGATATGTAGAAATGTGAAACTCTTCCATTCTAGGTTTTTCTTTTTGGTGATTTCTATGTTCTGGGTTTTGATGCTTTTGATCTATTACTTGGGGTGATTGGCTAAAGAGGCATGATGCCTTTATGTCTTGTAGTTCCCAAACTCTCTCTTATGAATGATCTTGGTAATTCTTTGGTGGTTCAGCGTAGTTTGCCCCAGGATTTTGCTGGCAACTTTATTTATTCTCTTGATTCTCCTCCTGGTGATCTTGACTCGACTCATGTGGTCAAACTCTATCCCGATGTATTTGGTGAAGTCACTTCTTTATCTCTTAAGTGGAAAATTGATTTTCATACTGATCTTATTCCTGGAGCTCGACCTGTAGTTCTTCCACCCAGAAGAATGGCACCCCGTGAGAAGGTTGAGTTTAGGAAACAAGTTCTGAACTTGTTCTCCAAGGGTCTGATCAGACCAAGCCATTCAGAATGGGGAGAAGTAGTGGTTTTCATCACTAAGTCCGATGGTTCTTTGAGGATGTTTGTTGATTATAGGGAGCCGAACAAGCTCACTATAAGGAATAGATATCCTATGGCTCGCATTAATGATATGTTCGACCAGCTCCATGGAGCTACTATTTTCTCTCGGCTTGATCTTGCCACAGGTTTCCACCAACTCAGAGTAGCTGAGGAAAGTATTCCTAACACTGCTTTCTATACTGAGAATGGTTTTCATGAGTGGTTGGTTATGCCTTTTGGTTTGAGTAATGCTCCTGCTTTCTTTGTTGATTTGATGAACCATGTCTTTCGTGATGTGCTTAACAAGTTTGTTCTGGTCTTTATTGATGACATCCTTGTCTTCTCTAAGTCAAAGGAAGAGCATGAGTCGCATTTGAAATATGTTCTAGAGACTCTTCAAAATCATCAGTTGAAGGCTAAATTTTCTAAATGCCATTTCTAGAAGGATGAAGTTCGATTTCTCGAGCATATTGTTTCTAGTAATGAAGTTTCGATTGATCCAGTCAAGATTGCTGCAATCAACGTAAGTCTTTCCTTTCCTCTCTTTCTTTATCCTATTCATTTTATCTTACCGTGGTCCTTATTTCTCCCTATTCGGTTACAGGATTGGAAAACTCCTAAGACTCCAACTGATATTCGCAATTTTTTGGGCCTTGCCCGTTACTATCGGAGATTCATTGATAATTTTGCTCAGATTTCTGCATCTCTCACTGCTTTAACTCGAAAGAATGTTAAGTTTATATGGAGTGATAAGTCTAAAAAGGCATTCAATGAGTTAAAGCATAAGCTTACTTCCACACCAATGCTTACCGTTCCAAATGGGAATGAGGGATCAACGGTATACACTGATGCTTGTCATGAGGGTTTGGGAGTTGTTCTGATGCAAGATGGGAAGGTGATTGATTATGCTATTCGCTAGCTGAAGACCCATGAGGCCAATTATGAAGCTCATAATCTAGAATTGCTTGTTGTAGTCTTTGCTTTGAAGCTTTTGAGGCATCATATTTTGGGTGCTAAGTTTGAGCTCTTTACTGATCATCAGTCTTTCAAGTATATCTTCACCCAAAATGATTTGAATCAGCGTCAGGTTCGGTGGCTTGAGTTCCTTGCTTCTTATCATCTCGACATTAGCTATACTCCTGGGAAAGCTAATGTTGTAGCTAATGCTTTGAGTAGTAAAAAGGCTATGTTGTGTCAGCTTGTTGTTTTTTCTTGTCCTCTTTTGGATCGTATCATTGCTAAGAAGGATGAGGATGAGATTCTTAGGCGTATGAAGGAGAGTGTTTGTAGCAGAGTTGGTGGTAGTAGTCCCGATGGTAGTGGAGCTCAGATCGATGATAGAGGTATTTTGAGGATTAATAATCAGATTTGTGTCCCGAATGCAGATGGATTGAGGCAAGAGTTACTTTGGGAACATCACCGATCGAGGTTTTCTATACATCCTGGTGTGTGGAAGACGTATCAGGATATGAAGAACCTTTATTGGTGGAAGGGTATGAGGTGGGATATCTCAATCTTTGTTAGTAGATGTGTGACCTGTCAGCAAGTCAAGGCAGATCATCAGAAGACCCCTGGTTTGCTGCAACCCCTTGAGGTTCCCAACTGTAAATGGGAACAGGTTTACATGGATTTTATTGATGGTTTACCGAGGACTCGAAGGGGTAATGAGAGCATCTGGGTTATTGTGGATAGATTGACCAAATCAACACATTTAATTCCGGTCAAATCTACCCGTTCTGCTTCCAGTCTGGCTGAGATTTATATGAGGGAGATTGTTTGTCTCCATGGTGTTCCTATCAGCATTGTTGTGATTGGGATCCTACCTTCACCAATCAATTTTGGAAAGCTTTCCAAGAATCCTTGGATACTCGTCTAAATCTGAGCACTGCTTACCATCCACAGACCTACGGTCAAACGGAAAGAGTGAATTAGATTCTAGAAGATCTTCTTCGTGCTTGTGTTTTGGATTATGGAGGATCTTGGGAAGATCATCTCCACCTTGTTGAATTCACCTATAACAACAGTTATCAGGTATATTTTCAGTCTTCTATTTTGATCTTATCTTAATCTTTTGTACATCTCATTCCGTCTTTGAATTCAGACTAGTATTGAAATGTCTCCATTTGCTGCTCTTTACGGAAGACCTTGTAGATCTCCATCTTGCTGGATTGAATCCGGTAATCGTTTGGTTCTTGGTCCTGTTGTGATTTTGGAGGCTTCGGAGAAGGTTGAGGAGATTAAGATGAAGATGAGGATTGCTCAAGATAGGCAGAAGAAGTATGCTGATCGGCGTAGGAGGAGTTTGGAGTTTGCTATTGGTGATTTGGTTTTCCTTAAGGTCTCTTCCTTAAGGAATGTGGTTCAATTTGGTCGTAGAGGGAAGCTTGCTCCTAGGTTTGTTGGTCCTTTCCGTATCTCAGAAAGGATTGGTTCTCTAGCTTATCGTCTGAATTTTCCTGAGAAGTTTTCTGGAGTACATAATGTATTCCATGTTTCGCATCTTCGTCAATATCTGCATGATCCATCTTTGATTGTCCAACCTTCTGCTCTCGAGAGCTTGGATATCGAGCCTAATCTGACTGTCGAGAGGAAGCCACTTCGTATTATCAAAAGAGGTACAAAGCAGCTAAGAAGGAAATCTACCAACCTAATCAAAGTGCAATGGAGTACGGATGATCGGGATTTTACCTAAAAAACGGAGAGAGCATGCGTGCTTCGAATCCGGAATTGTTTGTTTCAGGTACTATTTACTTTTCTATCTTATCTTTCCTTGTTTCCGTGCCTCGTTCATTTTTGATGACGAAAAGTTTTGAGTGGGGGAGAGTGTAACAACCCAAAATTTTTAATAAATTTTTAATTCATTTTATTTAAAACTTTGATGTTTAATTATTTAAAATTTGAAATTTTGGAATTTTCCAAAATAATTTTGGATTTTGTTTATAAATTATTTTCCAAATAAGATAAAATAAACATTTTTTGAAATTTTTATATTTTGGTCAACTGAAAGTCAAAGCTTGACCACAGTTGAAAATTTTAAATTTGAATTTTTAAATTCTAATCTTTTTCTTTGAAATTGTATTTTATTTTAATATTAGTTCTGCTTTTTTGTTTCGTAAAATACTGTTTTATACCCTTTGAAATTGATAACTTGCAGCCTTTTACACACGATTATTTTCAGTAAATTTTGTTTATTTTATATTTTTATTTTCAACCTCAATTCTATTTTTATATTTTTATTTTATTTTTGTTTACACTTTGATTTTTATTTATTGTATTTTATTTGTTTATATTTTATAAATGGCTTGGAAATTTCAAGAGACTATGGTTTCTTTTCTTGGAAATCAAGTTAGGCCTTTTCATTTGCCTAGCCTTTCATTTCCACATCTTAGCCATTCACATCCTTCCCCATAACCATAGCCTCCACTCCACTTTACAAATCACGTACAGAAAAGTTTCTCACATCTCATTTTCATTTGTTTCCCGAAGAAAAATATAGTAAGTTTTCTCCATGGTCTCCTCTTTCTCTTCTCTTTTCTCTTTTCTTTTTCCTTTTGCTTTCTATTATTTTGCTCGATCAAACCTTGCTAGCCGACCTCATCTCCTCTCCACCACCAACATGATCGGCCTCCACTCCTCACATCTCCTCCATGCCATAGCCGTGGCCTAGTCCAAAAAAATCCATTACCAAATCAAGTTAGAAACCCTAGCCAAAACCTACATCCCCAAAACCCTATCCACTTGCCTCTACTTACTTTGTCACCCATTTTCTATTCCCTAGCCATGCATTGCTTGACCCAAAGACCACATAGCCAAGCCTAGTTTTCCTCTAAACATCATGGCCAAGGAAAATAGGATGATGGCCGAGCCCATTTGATGGTGGTCGAGCCCCACTTGATTGATTAAAGCAAGCTTATGTCATTTTGATTCATAATTTTCATTGTTTAATCCATATTTGTTTGTGCTAAATCATATACTTATATTTGTTTTGTTCATTTGATTACATGACTCGAATTTGGGTGTTACTTCTCCTCGAATCTAGTCGTGCCTTTTCGTGCTTTGCGGAATTTAGATTTGTGTTTTGAATTGATCTCTAGCTTGAGAAGGTGAGTTATTCACTCTAGACATTCCGTACTTATATAATTGCGAAACGATGACAAGTGGATATGTAGTAATGAATTTGCTATGTTGATATATTCATATATGCCAGTGATATCATTATATGATGTTAAATTCTGCTTATAAACCTGTTACATCATCTGATATTATATGTTGCTATATGATTTATTTTATTTACTGTTTCCATCACTGCAAGTTCATGTAGAATAGAACCACAATGGGTTGAAATGATACGTACCCGAACGGACATTAGAATAAGAAAAAATTGTTATGAGCTGAAATGATAGGCTCAAGCGATTTTTATATATTTTATTTGCTCTGGGATTACGGGTTTGAAACAATAAAACTCAGATTTTTCTTTTTAAATTACGGATTGAAATGATATATATCCGTATCACTTCACCTAGGTTAGATAATTATATACAGACCCATGGTTAATTTTAAATATTTTCTAAAGATTATCAAGTATTTTTGAAATATAAAATATGAAATTTTAACTTAAATAGGATTTAAATGATTTACATAAATGTTATAGTGATTTCTATAAGTTAAATTGTATAAGCAAATTTATGATAAAAATGTAAATTTTGATTTGACTTAATAATTAAAAATTTAGGGGTTAAATGGAATTATAAGCTTAACTTAGGGGTAAGAATTTTTATTTATGAAATGGGTGTTCTAAATAAGGTATAAGTTATTTGTTGAAATAAAACTTAAGCAATTTATAAAGTATTTGACTTAACAAATGAATTTTAATTGAAATTGGATATTTATTAATAAAATGTTATTTTATTAAAATTTATAAGTTCAGTAATATCAAAATAAAAATTTTTGAAAAGTGAAATAGGTTTGACAAGTTAAAAATGAGAAAAGTTGAAGATATATGGTTTAAAAGGCATAGTAAAGCTTATAACAAAAATTATAGCGTTTCAGAAATGCTGTGGTTAAATGAACTATGTGCTGAATATACTAAAGATACTTACAACAACATTTCTGAAGTGTTGTAGTTTCTGAAAATTTGAACTATGTGTTGAAATCACTAAATAAACCTACCATAGCATTTCTGAAATGCTGCAGTTTCTGAAAATTTGAACTATAGTTGAAATTACTAAATAAACCTACAATAGCATTTCTGAAGTGCTGTATTTTCTGAAAATTTGAACTATGCGTTGAAGTTACTAAATAAACCTGCAATAGCATTTCTAAAGTGCTACAGTTTCTGAAAATTTGAACTATGTGTTGAAATCACTAAATAAACCTACCATGGCATTTCTGAAATGCTGCAGTTTCTGAAAATTTGAACTATGTGTTGAAATTACTAAATAAACCTACAATAGCATTTCTGAATTGCTGTAGTTTCTGAATTTGAACTATGTTTTGAATAAGACTAAAATGCCTACCGTAGCACTTTATAAGTGCTGCTATTTTTGAAAAATACAATGTTTTGAATGGTAGAGATTGAACGAATAAACTTACAAAATGCTGAAATTTTGAAAATTGAAAATTTGATTTGGAAGGATAACTACTTCATATTTAAGTGGTTTAAATGGATTATTTTGATTTGAAATATAAACCATTTTGAAATTTATAACCATGGGCAATAATAACGTTGGTTGTTAAAGAGACTGAGATCGGAAGTTGTCATACTCTCTGCCAACTCCGAAAACCACTTTAACAACCGTCAACACGATGGAGATTCCAGAATGAAGTAGGATGGCGGCGGCGTTCTGTTGAGGTATATGCGTGGACCCGACTTCTGTGAGTTGGCATAAGGTGGCTAAAACATGAGCGATTGACGGGCTAATGAGGTTGCTTCTCTTATCGGACACATTTCTTAGTATGCCATTCTATTACTCTGTGATTGATTGGTGCGCACCTTCGATTTTTTTTGGGAGTGTGGCTGGAGGTGGGCGGTAGCTGCGGCTATGCGTTACCATCGGCCTGAAAGTGTAATTAGTATATCTACCCTGACATTGCCTAGTTGTTCCGTGTCACCTACCCTAGCGAGCCTTGCACGAGTTTGATTTTGTGCCGTAGCCTGTGGAGTATTTAGGGTAGCTTCCCGACCTGGAGGTACGCTGATACTTGATAGACTATTGGGACTATTATGTGTTAAGGGGGATATGGGTAACTCCTTTACACTATTTTAAAGTAAGTTTATTTTACTATTAGACACTATTATAATAGCGTATATTACTATATAGTAAATAGTTTAACGGATCCTTCCCAAGCATCCTTTAAGTTACTTGTGCATTTCTATTACAGTTCACTTGAGTTGGTTTACATTGTATAAGTATGTATGTCTTGACTCGAGTGTTTGTGTTTTATTTTATGCTCGGGTCAGCCTGAGTATCACAGCTTGGATCTATCTTCTGGAAGCTAGAGATCTCTGGAGTTTATCTGCTTATCGATTTTTATCTATTTCACTTCAGTCATTCTATTTCAGCTGATGTATTAGAGACTTATGTATTTGGGATTTCTACTGTATTCATTTCAGAACTGTATTTGTTTTTCACATTATGTATTTTGTACTTGTTTGAGGCTGAGTTTGTAGTGGCTTCATGAACCACTATGGTTATTTTTATTTTCACTGCGAATATTCATATATTATGTGTCTATGATTGGTTTTATTTGCTCCAAATTTTATTTAAATCTATTGTTTTGAGCTATTCAAGTTTGACATATTTTGGTTTTATTGTCGAATTTGAATGGTGCAAAATAGTGGGTCATTATGATGTGATTCTATGATTTATTTATTTACTGTATATGTTGAGCTTTGCCAAACAAAAATTAAAAATATGATATTTTAAGCAATTCAAGTCTGACATGTGTGGATGCGGATGGTAGAAAATATCGGTCCATTAAATACCTACCATATCACGACGGCCTAAGTATAGTATATGTACCTTGAGTTTGCTCAACAAATATGTATAATTACCTTACATTGTCTATTCAATATATTAATAATACTACACATAACACCCCTAGCTTGAGTTTTCTCAACAACTAAGGATATGTAAGTTACTTATTAATACATACATACATACATATATGGTAGAGGACAATATTATATTGAAGATTCATAATCTTCAATATATTATATTGAGTGATATCGGCTTATGGATAGTATATTTCTTATGAAATACCGTTGTAATTCAAGTGTCAAACACATCTGAAATCACAGTATATGCATAACACGTATGTATTTATCCCTTAATTCTATTTAGGGTTTCTTTATTATTCTAATTTAGTTTATACATTCATATGATGTAAGTTTTATTGTTATATAACTTTTATATTTCATACTGCTTATATAATAGTCTTATGTACAATATTATATTAATTAAATCTTATTTAATTAATTTTTAATTAGTTAACATGTTAATTAAGTTTATATTATTTTAATATAAAATTTATATTAAATATTTATTACATACAATAACTTTTATAGTATTACACATATATCTTATATATGTGCATATTCATTTAATTAATTAACCTTTAATTTATTTATTTAATTAATTAAGCTTTAATTAATTTGTATAATTAATATTTAACTAATTTATTAAATTATATTAATTTCAAAATTCAATTCATATACATACATATATACTGATGCTATTTTAAACATTTTAAAATATCATAACATATACCATAATATATAATACATGCATATATATATATACATGCATATATATATATATATATATATTAATCAACTTATTTTATTAATCTTATTAATAAACTTTTAAACATTTTGAAATTAGTTTTATATATTCAAGCATTCAAATTTTTTAAATATATTATAAATTAATAATATATGTATATTTTATTTTAAATTCAACTTTTAAATTTGAAATCATATATTTTCAATTGTCAACCAGTTTTGAAAATTAGCCAAGGCCCAATTCAAATTTAGGCCTTTTCTATTAAGGACAACTTTTGAGCCGTGAGCTTAATAGTTGAGCCTAACATGGCTAATCAAACCGCATTGACTATTAGGCTTCGATATCATTGTTGGAACTGGGGAGGCCCACGGCGGAAGATATGAGTGGATTTTAATTTTTCTACCATATTGGATCATCATTGGCTTATGAAGTCTAGTTTATTTGGAACATTTCTAAATTTGGTTTAAATAACATCATGTATTTTACTTAGATTCATAAATTATTGTTTAAAATTTATTTGATTTATTTTCACTTATTATATAAGTAAACATATGTGTCATACACATATGTAATATGTGTGCGCAAGTGTAACATGATATTCCGTGCAAGGTATAACATGCTTATATATAGATGTTGGGATTTACATCACAATAGACACATTAGCTCATTCTATATGTATTGTAGGTGGTCCAAATATGTGCATGTACATATAGTTATAAATATCCAAGTAATTATATATATATATCTGTGTGTGTGTACGTATATAAAAATGTTTTATTATATAAGAAATAAATATATATATATACATAAGTAACAATTCATATATATATACACAATATATATTTATGAATTTTTTAAATATATATGAATTAAAATGAAATAATTATTTAAATATGTATTTGTGTATGTATGCGCACATATAAAATGTAAATATAATAATTAGTTGTAAACTATTTCATAATAAATTATATGTATAATTTTTTTTTTAACTTTCCAGTTCAAAAACACTACAATGTGAAATTATTATGATGTTAATATTTTAATATATATAAATACACACACACATACATGAGCGTTATAGCACGCACTTCGCGCGTGATGATGGCACGTACTTCGCGTGTGAATTTTTTTTCCACAAATTATATATGTTTAGCACATTCAAGAGAAAATGACTTATAGAAATATTTAACCATATTTTTGCGTTGAAATCGTTTTTGTTAGATTAAATTTTATTTCTTGCAACATCTATTTTTTAAGTTTGAATTTTTATTTATATTATTAATAATAATTTATTTCTTAGATCCTATTTTTAAGTAGCATTAAAATTTGATAGTATTTGTAGATGGATGTTTTAAATTTGTAAAAGAATTTTATTTGTTAGATCCATTTTTTAGGTGATATTAAGATTAAATAACATTTATAGATGGAAGTTTTGAATTTGTAAAGAAATTTGACTAGTAGGTCCTATTTTCAAGTGATATTAAGATTTGGTATTAGGGGCATTTTTGATAGTTAACGCTGGCACCAAAAAAGTGCGACACCAAAGGTATTGCAACTATTATTAACGAGCGTTAGGGCACGGGCTTTACACGTGATAATGACATATGTCTCGCGCATGAATTATTTTTCTACAAATTATATATGATTAACATGTTCAAGAAAAATGGTTTGCATAAATATTTAGCTATGTTTTTACGTTGAAATAATATATAGTCAATTTAAACTTTTATTTCTATGTTGCAACATCTAATTTTTTAAGTTTGAATTTAATTTGTATTATTAGTATAAATAACGAATTTGTAGTTAATCAAAGAGAAAATGTTTAATTTTTATATTCTATTTTTAAGTGTAGATGGGCATTTTGAATTTGTAAAGAAGTTTAACTATTAGATCCTATTTTTGGGGGGTAATAAGATTTGTTAATATCGGACAGGTTTAAATATTAGGTTCTATTTTTAAGGAATATCAAGATTTGTTAATACTGTAGTGGGGCATTTTTGGTAGCTCACGCTGACACCAAAAAAGTGTAACATCAATGATATTACAACTATTATTAAAGAAGAAGATTGTAATAGAATCTTATTTAGTAGATCCTATTTTTAGGTGACATTAAGATTAAATAACATTTGCCGATGGACATTTTGAATTTGTAAAAGAAATTTAATTGTTAGATCCTATTTTTAAGCGATATTAAGATTTTGTTCTAGAGATATTTTTGGTAGTTCACGCTGACAACAAAACCAAAGGTATTACAACTATTATTAAAGATTATGAATTAATTGAATGGTTTTTCATTTTTTAAATAATATAAAATAATTATATAACAAAATTGTCAAATTTTAATTTTTTCAAAAATTTAGGATCATATTCTAGACGTTGCGAAATAATTCCAGACTTTACTGAATTAAATTAATATTTTTAATTAATTAAATATTAAATGGTCGGTTTTTGATTTAGTTTAATTTTTTTAAATAAATTTAAAATTTATGAATTTTTTTAGAAAGGATTCTTATAGATGAACTAATTTTAAAAAATATAAAATTTATTTTTTGAAAAATTATTTATTTTATATGAATTTATTAAATCTTGTTGTGGTTAAATAATAATGATCAATATCTAATAATAATATAAAAATTATATTTGGCTCCTATAATTCATAATAAAAATAAAAATGTATTAGAAAAATATTAGATCAATATTTAAACGTGTAGACATATATGCTTTGGTACAAATTGTGTATATCTATTAATTCACAAATTAATATGTATATATATATATATATTAATTAATATAATATTAAATTAAATTATTTTATTTAACACGGAATATTAGATAATACAAAAAATTTGAGTATGAACATTAAATTTTATGCACATAACCAATCTCTATTGTGGCAACAACATTACTTATAGAAATCTCATCTAACTAATTAAGTAATAGTGATATATACATATATACACTGGTATACATGAGCAATAAACTATAATAACATGATTATATATTTAATATATAAATAAAAGATTACCTATTAAAATTCCATCAAGTCCACAATGTAACAACGAATTCTCTTCCTCTGTTTGTTCCTTGATTCAGCGGACTGCTAGTCTAGAATCATCGACCATTTGCTATCAAATGGCCTTGGTTTTAACTTGAATCTAATTCGAGAATTTTTGGGATTTTTTGAGATGTTATTTTCGGCCAGGAAGAAGAAGGTATAGGAGGCCAAAAAGTCTAGTGAATTAGGTTTTTTAGATCTATATATATGTATGTATGTATATGTATGTGTGTGTATTTACGTGTGTGTATATAGTGTGAATAATAGAGAAAATAGGAAATATCTTATACTTCTTCTCCCTTAATCTCAACCATAGATCTTCAAACCAAACCCCTTTATTTTTGCTACCCCATACCCTTGCAATAGGAGCTGATTTTAATCCTCAAACAATCATGGGCCATTAGCCCATTCAACCTAAACTAAATATACACAATTGTATGTAATTTAACCTATTATTGATATCTCATATCGATTGATATATATGTAACGATTATAAATATATAACATTGTTATTTTCTCAAATCATATTCTGATTTAATAATTAATATTTCATAAATATTAATTAATTTATGACAATTATAAACTAATTAAATCATTTGGTCTAAAGAGAATTCGACGTTTCGGTTATGTAACTCTTGGGTATAGATTCAATCAACAATTAACATTGAACTATTCGAATGTTAACGTTCACACGCCACTTGGCAAGTTGTGTGCATTATGGCCAAATTTATCATTTAATTAGTTTCGGTAAAATCCAATTTTAACTTAATAAGCGTTACCTGGTTGTGACATTATTTACACCAATTCTGTTCATCAAAACTATATCACTTTAGAGTCGTGGAATTTGGTAATGGTCAAAATTCCAATATCGTCCATATTCAACTCTATAGTCAAAACACAACGTCCTTGGTTTAATAATAACATTAGCCAAAATGCTTTGACCAGAGACTTTCGCTTTTAGTTGACTTGACTTGACCGTGATATTAATCCAATATAACTGAGGAGACGTATCCTTTCTTGAATATTGCTTCACCTCCAATACTTCCATTCGACCCAATTATAGTCAGTCGATGGATGCTATGCCATGATTTGACTATAATGAAAGCAAAGCTTTCATGTTGAAGATCCACAGTATTCTCAAGTCGAGAGAACCATGTAAATCAATCACATCGATATTTTCTATTTGACCTTATTTATTTTAATCAACAGAAAGCTATCAGATGAGTTATTCCATCGTTATCCAATAACTATTAGTACATAACCTTTAGGTGCCCCCGGCAGCCATGAGTAATACACTACAACATTTGGAGAGCTTATATACTTTAGTCTCAATGGATACATTGATATCCAGCCTCGATACATCTTGACTAAGAACATTTAAAATGGTATATTTATTTTTATTGTGATAAATTACTCACAGGTACAACACTTGTTAAAAACTATCACAAAAATATACAATTTATGGATTTGCTAGTAAATATAGTTTTAATTAAATTGATTAATTAATTTGACACATTATATCAAGCATATTATAGAAAGAAAATAACTATTATTTCGAATAAGATTGGTCAGCGAGTTATATATATGTAACTAATTACATAATTGCCCCTATGACATTCCTCTAACTCTATTAACAAATACTACCTACTCCCCCAAACTCGACCCACCAGAAATGTGATTTGCCGAGCTTCTTCTCCAATATACCGACATGTGACTTCAGCCATCTTTTCTTTTTCTACATCAGTACTAAAAGTTGCACCTCTATCTACATTTTATCCAAATTTGTTAGTTAATATTAGGTAAATTTTATTTCGACTATTGTATTTGTGTGTTTAACAAAACCTATATTTTATCTCGAATAAATTTATTTAATTTATTGAAATAAAATTTATAATTTGACTTAATTATACATTTATTTAATTTGTTGAGTGACTTAACTTATATATTTGTTTAATTAATCAGATGATTTAAAAATCCATATTTTAAATATAAAACACCTATTTAATTTATTGAAATAAAGTTTATACTAAGTTAATTTTATACATATTGGTTTAATTCATTGAGTGATTTAACTTACATATTTGTTTAACTTATTACGTAGTTTAACCAAATCTATTTTTTAACTCAAACACACTCTTGTTTAATTTGATGAAAAAAATTATAATTTAAGTTAACTTAATTATATATATATATTAGTTTAATATATTTGTAGATTAAAAAATTATATATTTTAACTCGGATAAACTCTTGTTTAATTTATTAAAAAATTATAATTTAACTTAATTATAAATATAATTTATTGTGTGATTTAAGTTTTATATTTGTTTTAATTTATTGAGCGATTTAAGAAAATCTTTATTTTAGTCCGAATAAATTTATTTAATTTACTGAAATAAAATTTATAATTTAACTTAATTATATATTTATTTAATTTATTGAGAGATTTAATTTATATATTTTAGCTCAAACTCAATTTATTTTTAAAATGATCATTTTTAAAATCTAGTAAAAAAAGAGGATTAAGTTAAGTAATTAGACTAAGCATTCATATAAAGTATATAGATACATGCATGCATGCATGCATAAATACACACATATGGTTATTCGAATTTATAACAATGTACAAATACATATAGTATTTTATACATATATATGTCTGTGATTTTGTATGCATATACACTTAATATCATACGTATATAATGAAGCTATTGCCTTCGTAATATTGTCATAGTTGGGTTTGTGATCGGCTCATTTGGCAGTAGCTTTAGTTTGACGCCCTACACCACCAATACCAAATAATATAATAACCTATAGAGTGAGCTACATTGGTGCCCAGTTGATACAGGATGGTAGTCAAGGTTGTGGTAAAAGTAATTAAACATCACATAACCTATTGTGTATTTCACAGCGCATCTAGTAAAATATAATAGTCATCACATATATAAAACATGCATGATAGTAATAACTGAATGAACCATATAAATCATAGTACATAGATCCATACAGTCATGCACCATAAGTGATAGAGTTTATACAACTAATAATAAACTCGAATAGATAACTGTCTCTAAATAGATAAAAGAACTAGTAAGCTCCATAATGCTGCACAACAGATTGGTAAGCAATACAACTGCATATAATAATACATAAAAATGTAGCATCCTGCTCTCCACCTGTCCAGCTCCATGTGCTCACCAAACTTGATATCCCTAATCTACTCATAGAAGAGTAATAGGAATAATAGGAAGCAGAGTATAAAATCCCAAGCCAGGCAACAGTCTGGCGTAATGGTATAGAATATCAAATACTATAAAATCAATATACTAGGACAAATGGTATGGAAAATCATATCTGACCTATCCCTACATCCACAGAGTTAGCACATAACACAGAATATGTGTTACTTTATATTATAATCATCATGGGTGTACTATATGTCAAAGCACTGATGGGTGTCTACATATCTACATCAATGATATCTATGTCACATGACATCCCTACAGTGATAAGCAACCAAAGCAAACATAACATCCATCATCCATCCTCACATTCACTCACTCAATTCAATGGATATATGATATTTGCATGACCACGTCCAAGGTCAAAGACTAATCAATATCTCAGTTTCTCGATACTCGAATCTATGCCACTCAATCGGCCAGGAACTAAACCACGCATCTAAAAATCCTGGGTAAGATAGATCCTAAGGTCAAGAGATTCAGGGCATGTCCTAGGCCAGATGAGCATCCTCATATACCCATGCTTTATGAGTACACAACGAAACCTCTAAATACTAAAGATTCCTTTGCACAAGTTAATTGTAGTAGAGCGCATTCTGGAACTGATTTTAAGTTATCATACGACTCCCATATGAATTCGTCAAGATTGGAACTATTCCTAAAAATCATCACTAGACGTAAAATGTCATTTTCTTATCCCATAATCAACCTCTAATAGTTCCTTTAATCTGACACATATTCCTATATTCTACACCCCGAAGCACCGTTATCCCATCATCGAGCCGTTACTTCCTGTCATGTGTAGTCATCACTAAGTCATGCATCGTTGAAGTCAACTATTCACCATCGAGTATAAAAATCGGTGCCGAATTGGGTTAGCTTAAGCAAGTGTGGCTTGACTTGAAGCAAGCGCAAGGAGCTAAAGTAAACACATTAAGAACCTAAAGCGATTGTGTTAGCGGCCTAGAGCAAATGTGTGAAGGACTCGAAGCAAACTGGCCTCATCATCACCAAACTACGATCACGGATCCCTAACCAATCGAACCTACTCCACCGATCTGTGACCATCGAACCATGACTTCCCCGACCCAAGACCGTAATCGATCCAGCACTTGTCTCTTTTTACTTCCCTAGTGAAACTCCAAGTGGTGACTTGAGAAACTCGAAGTGAGGCCCGAGACAACTACATTATGACTCGGTATCGACCCCACTCTTCATATTTCCACCAATCAATCCCTTTTCCATTTTGCTCCCCAAGTAAACTTCCAGAAAACATGAAGTAAGCCCTGGAGCAACTCCATATGCAACTTGAAGTAGAACTCAAAGAAAGGCACCATGGGTCCAACACTTGAATACTGTTTTCGATCCAACTTCTTTTGCCAATAACTCAAGCAAGCGAACCCCAAATGACTTGAAACTTGAAATGTAACTTTGTAAGGCTTTCCTTGTCGTCCAACCAAACTTGCATAAAGTTTATTTATTGTCAACTACATGGATCGATGAAAAGTTATAAAACTATTCCTATTTCTAAGTCACTATTCTATCATCATTTTCAACCAAATAAGCATCAAACATTCAAATGTTTTACCTATAAGCAATATTCAAACAAGAAAACATTCACATACGTCAAATTAGAGCCTAAATATAAGGGTAAGAAGAAGGATGAACCATAAGAACAAGGGATCCACAGGAACACAATTTCCATAAATCTTTACAAAATCATTTGAAATTAACACATGATATTAGTTAAGGTTTAAAAAAGTTTTATGGTTTAAAAATCATTTTAAAACATCATTTTAAGGTGTATAATGAATAAGTAGCAAGTAAGAGATCCTGACCACTCACCTAGAATCCAAAGTAATCCAAAAAAAACATGATTCCTAAGATGAGCATCAAATGTACGATGTCTCTGTCCCAAATCCAAGTGCTATTTCGCTAATCTCCTTTTAAAGACAAGATTTTAGCTAATTAAAGTAAGCTATATTGTGATTTATGGCTAAGAGGATGTTAATGGTGGCTTTTCTAACTATTTTGGAAAGTGTGAAATGACAGGAAGTCCCATTATCCCCTCTTTAGATGTTAATCCTGAAATAGGCCTTGGGCTTAACCACCAATCCCCTTAATTATTCACTAAGTTGTTCAAAATCAAGTGGGACTTCAAATAGTTATATCTCCCAAGTAAGTCCATTTTTCTATTATGACCACTCCATGAAAAGAAAAAACAATCATTCCAATCTAATGGAAGTCGTTTTAGATCATAGTTCGACTCCTGTCAAAAGATATAGGCCTTACAAAATTTTAAAGGTTGTCACATCTTGGAATTTCAAGAATATTCTCGTTTCATTCTTGAATTTGTAGGAAAGAGAATAATGGAATGTTTTGTGATACTGTTGCTAAAAGATGTATAGTGCTTTCTTTGGATTGAAAATATTTAATTAGATGCAAATCATCTACGAGTTGGGGATATATATGTAAAAATCGGTTGATTATCTACCAACTATAATACGAAAGAAGGAGATGTGGATACATATAATCAAATATACGATCTTCTCTAATAAAAACAATGTGTATAAGCATAAAATAAAAAATTACATTTACTTGGCATGAAAAGTATTGAAAAATAAAAATAACATGCATATATAAAAATAGTTTTTCAATAAATTACACATAACCTACCAATTGTCAGTATCATTATCAATATCATTATTTATAATGTAACATCATATTCATGTTCATTTATTTCAATGACATCATCATCATCTACTCAATGTCTTCATTTAATTCAACTACATCGAATACTTTATCTTAAATGTTCTTATATTATCGGCATCTTATGTTATTTGGAGTATTCCGTTGTTCTCCGAATCATTTTGGTATGAATGATCATCAATTATAACCACAACCCCATTGAAAAACCATCTAGGTTTTGTTTTAATAACAGCCCATTGGTCATCTTTGTTGTTGTCCATGGTAGGATAAAGTGCATAATAAACTTGTGTTGTTTACTTTGCTAGCACAAATGGCCTGTTTCCTTTATATTGCCTTTTATGGTTTACCTCAAAAAGAGGATAATCTTTATGTATATGACATACCCCTATATAAGGAGTAGTCTCAAACTAATCACATTTGACTAAAAAATTTCTAAGCTTCGATATTGCAGAATAAGCGAGTTCAATTATTTTTGTAACGCTTGATAATAATCTTGTAAATCATTACTGTTTTCATTGCCTTTAACTTACCCCACCGTTATAAGTTGTTTTACTAACTCCAAACTTTATTTTGTCAAATTTAAAGCCATTTACATACAATTTGGAATTTTCTGTATTTCAGTGGATCAACTGTTAGAGTTTTATTATAAATATCGCTTATGTCATTATCAATAACCTATTTCATTAAATTAATACACATTAATATACATAATAATTAAACTGATTCATACTAAGTTTATTCAACATTTGTTTATGCTTATGTATTTCTAAAACTAAACCTCAAGTCCTTAAGTGGGTTGAACACTTGGATTTTGTTGCTCAAATTGACTATTAAACAACTATATTGCTAAGATAAACATGATTATGTTATATAACAAGGCAATGACAGTAAATAAACAAATATAGTTTTACCTAATAAAATATGATAATTCTTCACAATTGAGAAGCATCGTTTTACTAGCTACAAAAAAGCGTAAGTGTTTGAAAACTTCCACCCTTCCATTTAGTTAAAGGATGTCAACATTTTTTAAAAATGGAAAAAATAAATGTCAAATGACTCATCCATAACATCATCATTATAAGAACTAACGTTATAGTTTAGCTGAACATGGTCTTTGAAATAATAGCTAAAAAATGTGGATGCTTTTTTAGCAAAATATGCTTGACATATTGAGTCATCAATGCATACTTTTTATTTCACCTTTTTTAAGGTGATCCAGGTACCTTTATATCAAAAAGTTATCATGCTATTAAGGGGGTGCCGCTTAGATAGTATTTGACTATTCTAGTGCTTAGCTTTATTTCTTTGGCACTTTAATCACTCCCTTGTTCGATTGCTATCGGAGCGCTAAAAATAGGCCCTTTTTATATAATTTTTTTACTTTGACAAAATCAAATATAATTACATTAAAAGACTTAATTATTTTATTTATTTATTGAAGTTCTTTATCTTCTAATGTAATTTTAAAATTTATTTACACTTTATGTATTTCATATCAAAGTATAAAGAAGATCATTCAATAAATAGTCTTTTTATAACTAAAAATAAACGTGCATTTTCATGTTTTTCGAAGCTTGCTTAGTTGATTTTCTGGTTTGATAAACAAATATTCAATAATAATTTCTCTTCACTTCTTCGAAATATGATTTTAATGGTTCTTTCTTTCTTTCACTTTCTTATTTTGTTTGTTTTCAAATCCCATCCTAAATATATTTGGAATATAACCGAGTACTCTACTACAGTTAAAATAAATAAACTATTTACAATTATTACTGTCTTTCTGAAGCCATGATTATTAAGTATACAAATATTTAGTTATATTTATAACATAAATTTCATTATGTATAAACTTTATT
This sequence comes from Allium cepa, assembly GCA_030765085.1. NCBI lineage: Eukaryota > Viridiplantae > Streptophyta > Magnoliopsida > Asparagales > Amaryllidaceae > Allium > Allium cepa. Next base: position 881,437,044 of record CM060945.1, read on the forward strand.
ATGCATAAGTTTTATTACTGTTGTAAATTATAAAAGGGTTTTGATCCTTTTTCTAATTTATTAATGATAAACCTGAATTGTGTCTTTATATATCACTAATATTACAATAATACATACTAATGATCTAATCAACATAAATTGAGTTTCTTACTATATGTAGTTTCTTTCTTATTGTTACTTAATTAAAAATAAATTTTTTTATCAAATCATGTAGCAAGCTTTTATTCTCATCCAAGCTTCATTTGGACTCCGTTTGGACTCTAAAGACACCTTTAGGGCTTAGTGCTCCACTCCACCTCGAACAGCATATATTATACTTTTAATATATTAATTTCATAAAAGTATATGTAACTCCTACTTATATTTTTCGTAACTCTCAAAAGGATACATCCATCCGTATTGCATTAGTCCTCGCATTAAATCTTTAGTTGGTGGGTGTATGGGTTGATGTTCTATGTAGTTGAATATTGTAGGAGGATATATTTTCTCATTTACACTGTAATTGGGTATATCCATTTCCACTTTTTTCAAATTATTTTTATTAAGCGTGATTAAGATAACTCTTTACAGAACAATCTAAACTCGGTAATAGCATCCACACCTTCGATGAAAAAAGCTCCTTAAATATCATTAGGAAATGAGTTTATAAAAACACATGATAATATGACTCTTCATACCTGACATTTAAGGATCCTTCATATCAACACATCTTCTCATGTTAGAAGCGAATCCATTTGGAAATCTCAAAATTTGAATCCACTCTAATAGTGTATATCAATGCTTATTTTCTAACTTGTAACAAGCAAGACATTTGAAATTTGGTTGATCGCTAATAATTTTAAGCTCAGGATGATTATGATTTAATGTGATATCCTTTCTTGAATTCAAATTACCTTTTTTTTCTTTCACATTCATTATCATGTTAAAGAAGTTCTCAGACACATTTTTCTCATTATGCATGAAATTCTAATGGATTGTGTGTGTGTGTATGGCCAAGCTAATATAGTATATGTATATATATAAAAACAAGCTAACTAGCTGTAATAAATTAAGGAAGTAAAACTAGCACTTAAGCATTTTTATTCTGGTTCGGAGCATCATCTTGTGTTCATTCCCAGAATCTCTATTTTGGCTTTTCACTATCTAACACCTTGACTTCGCCTGAAGGAATAGGGTTACACATTGCCTAAGATGTTAAACAGGTCTTTTTACTAATTAAAAAAAACTACCTTCAAAAATAGTTGTGTTTGAATAAAACGATTTGTCAATTTGAGCATAAGGTATCCTATAACTCACAATAATCTTTTTGGAGTTGAGAGCAAGAGTTTTAGTATAAGATGAGATCAGAAAAATGATTTTATAATCGAAAGAATGCTGATTAGAGATTTCTTTTAGAAATCTGAAGATTAGAAATCAGAGCAGAGAAATCAGAAGGCAAGTTATCCATTTCTTTGAAATTAACGCATATTTATAGATGTTGAAGGATTTGGTTGAAGAGAGATTACTGTCGCTATGAGAAACTACGAAGAAGGTCGCGACCAATCGAAGAGAAAGAGACAGAATATTTGAAAAAGTTACTTCTTATGTCTTTCAAATATCTAGAAAACCCGTGTGTATCAGTGCGTCGGTTGGCCTAACCGGTGGATCGGTGCATAGATTTTTCCAAAAATACGAAGTTATATAAAAGTGTCTTTTAGAAATATTTCAAAATTTTGAAAAAATTATTAAAAAAATATCTTTAGCAAGTTTAAAGCCTTAGAATACTTTGGTAAGATTCTTGTGAGTTTTAATAGTATTTATCTAAGACAACAGACTCGCATGGTTGAAGTCTTCATAGAATTTTGTCGATACTCCATCAAGATAGCATGAAATCTCCACTTCAATACGAGCTCTATTGATATTATCTCTCTTGTTTTTCTGCTTTTACTAATGTCTGAAGTTGTCATCATCAAAATCCGAGAAACTTGCTCTAACATTCTCTCATTTTTTGATGACAACAACTTATTTATGGATTCATGCACATATAGATAATGTATAACATTCTATCATGAAATACTCCCATTGAATCTATACTCCCCTTGAATATACGCATATGTATTCTCCTCCTTTTCATCACAAAATGGGAGGAAATAAATAACAATACTCCAAAATGTACATCACAAACACCAAACATAGTGTTGGAATGAAAACCACAATATGCACATCATAGAAAGCAGAACACATCACAAAAGCAAAGCAATGTAGAAAAATGTAAACATATAAAACAGAGTGTTACAGTATGCAAACACATGACCTACTAGTATATCAAACCATTTGTCTAACATAATGCAAATGAATGGAGAAAAAGTTACCATATCTAGAGCAAGATAGCAGTCCAATTTCACAAGTCATGTAGCCCTCCATGGTGGTAGGATTAGACTTCATAAAGGTAGTATGGTGGTGACTCCATGCTAGAGGATGAGTGGGAGATCCAGATATATGGCTGGGTCTAGCTAATGGTCTAGGGCTAGCTCTCATCCTAGTAGGTCATGTAGGAAGATGAAATGATGATCTAGATGCATTACTGCCCTGAGCTCCTACATGAATATCGTGTACCGATGGCTATGAAATTAACATCTCATCTTAAACGATTGAAGGCTACTGGGCGCTACCTTCACTCCTTGTACCAACCTTGCTCTCTTCAGTGCAGACTGAAATACATAGTCGTATAACTAAAGACTAATAAAGTCCAACTACCTTTTTTTCTCTTGCTCCACCATGATTGACTGAATGAGCTGCTCTTGCCTCTCAAGCATAGAAATTTTTTGATCTTCTTTATAAAGAGTAAGAGGCTGTGGAGAGGTCTGGTGCTATGAAGAGGAGGGGATATTAGGCTGTAGTGCCTGATAATCAGGAGTCTCGACATGGATGTCATCCAAAGTAGCACAAATCTTCATAGCCTAAGAACTTTGGCATCAAAAATTGACCAATAATGAAGCTGGATGGAAGTGTCCTATTCGAGAGGAACATCAAATCATTAAAGTATATTAGTGATAAGATTTCCATATGGGTTGTATCTCCTTTTTTCCCTTGATCTATTTTCAGTCATATTATCCATGATAGAATGAGCCCGATTGGCTCTAATATCTCCAAGCATAACATAAGTGGCCTTATGACCTAAGGGATAAATCTCATCAAAAATTCTAGTTTTAATAATCAAATTATATTAAAGAATATGAATAACAATTTGAGCTAAGTTGGTGAGATTTGATAAAATCCAGTTTCTATTTTGCCTTTCTAAAATTTGTTGCATTATATTTTCATTATCCATCATCAAATCTTCTAAACTAACTCCTTTTGATGAAATTGTCAAAATAGCACCTAATACCCTTTTGCTAAACTCAATATCTACCCCTTTTACGCTAGTATAAAGTAAAATCTTACTACCATCTTGTCCCACTTTCATATTTGTGTAACATAAAGAAATACATCGCGGATAAATGTTTATTTCAAAATTCTCCATATTAACGATATTAATTAATTGAGCTCTAATGAAAATGTCTCGAAAATCATATAGGGATAGAGAATTTAAATTACCAATCGCCCCTTTAGAGAACCATTCATCATGACGACTTTGAATCTCTTGATGTTGTCTCAATTGTTCTTTAGCCATTCTCTTACTTGGACTGTAAGAATTTCTTTAATAGAACCAAAAGATGTAGAAGAGATAAGTTCTTTTCCTTTGGTTATTGAAGATATATGGAAATTTTGATGAAAAATTAATGGTTTTATGGTTTTTAGGTGCTAGGGTTTCAGATGAGAGGGGTGAAAATCAAAGTGGAGGCTGTAAATGAAGGGGTGGAATAGATAAAATGTTTAAAATTCTCTCGGGTTTTTAGAATAACCCCATCATCAATGTAGGGATAGGCACTTGCATCGGTGCACCGACACACGAATTTATTTTATAACTTCAAAATTTCAAAAGAAAATTTTGAATCAAAATAAATTATTTACATATAATTTCAATAAGAGTTTATTACTTTTTTTCGTTAAATTTTATTATAAAAATAATTTTATATAACATATTGTAAAGTCTTTTTGTTTATTATAAATTTGTCTTCATTATCAAAGGTAATATGAATTTTATTTTTTCATGAGTTTTATGATTCATAAAATATTTATAAAATCTTTTTAATTTTTTTATTATTTATAACTCATATGAGTTTATGATGGTAAAATCTTTTAATTATGTTTTATTATCCATAAATCTATTTTTCATTAATAAATTCAATTATTAACAATGAAATTTTATGTTTATAATAAATTTGTAATAAAATTTAATATTTGTAACATAAAGAAAATTAATTTTCAATAATTCAATAATGTGACTTTATATTTTTGTAATTTATTTTTAATAATTTATTGAAAATAAATTATGATTACGATAAAATTTTACAATTGAAGTATTTGTACACAAATATTTTGATAAAATTAATTTTTATTAGAAGAAAATTCATCAAATTAAATCTGATAGCGAACGAATTCCAAGCTCTTGATATAGTCTAATATACATTTTTTCACTTAATGGCATAGTAAAAACTTCTACAATCTGAATTTCAATATTTATAAATTCTAGAGTAATATATTCATTTATAATGTGATCACGTAAAAAACAATTTCTTGTACCAATGTGTCTAGTTCTTGAGCGGTGAATTGGATTTTTCGCTAAATTTATTATACTTGTATTACCACAATATATCGGGGATTTTCTTAAATTTACACTAAAATTGTAACGACCCAGAATTTTAGTCATTTGAAATTCGTATATTTAATTTGTTTTAAATATGCACAAGTTAAATTTACAAGGTGAATAGATTTTATTTCGAATATCTGGATTTAATTGGATAATTAAATTGTTAATTTAATATTTGAAATTGTAGATTTTTTTTTTTGAAATTGAATTAAATGTGAATAAAAATGATTTGTAAAGTGATATTAAATTATATTTGAATTAGAATGATGTTATAGAACTTTTAAAATTGAATTAAAAGTTAATTTCTAGAAATTGAATATTTTAATATTTAATTGACGTGTAAAAATAGCCTTTTTTCAAAAAGTCTCAGATTTTGACGAAACTAGTTTCATCGGATCTGTAATGTTAAATTATTGTAAGATTTCAAATTTCGTGCCAATCGAATTTACGGTTTGTCCGGGGCAAGCTAAAACGCATAGAAATCAATTTAAGTGAATTTTAAATTTAAATAGTCGATTTTGAAAACCTATCTTCCAAATATGATCGAATTGGCTCCTGATATATATTCCATTGCGTTCCGAATAGGGGTAAAACATTATGTATGCCAGGCAGCACGCTTTGTTTCGAGTTCGGAAAATTTCGGGATGAATAGTGTCGCGTAATTTTCTATACAAGGCCAACATTATTTCTTATTTTCTCAAAATCCTAGAAGATTAGGGCTGGCCGCCACTTGATTTTCAATGGTCGAAATCTTGTCTTCATCTTCTTCATTTTTCTTCCAATCCATAAACTTTTACAAGAAATCTCCAACTACAAAAATATAGAACACGTTGAAAACTACCGATCCAACGGTTATGATAAAAAATAGTCAAGTAAATCGATGGCAATTGGTGTTTGAAGGTGTGCGATTGGGCATGATATTCAAGATGAAATAGGCAGCCGAGTGGCGCCGGTTTTCGGCTGGAGGTGGAGGATGTGTCGCGTGTTCTTTTGGTAGTAGTTGATCGTCGGCAAAGTGATGGTAGTAGGCGCGAAAATTCATGAAAGATTGGCGGCCGATGGGTTCTTAACCCTAAGAGTCACGTGCGTAGAAGAAGAAGATAGATTTCAACGGCCTGATTTTGGTTTGGAAAATATATGGCCCGATTTGCAAAGGTTTAAAATAAAAAAAATAGTGAATTAATTACCTTTTAATCTGTATTAACTTTGTAATACCATAACTTTTTCATACGCGGTCGTATATTGACGAAACAAATTGCATTGTGTTCGTATGGACAGGCACTACATGATGAAGCTGGTTTGGAGTTGATGGGAGCTAGTGTGAATTTTGGGTAAAATTAAACGCTCGTTTAATTTTATTCGGAATAAAACACTACAACTGCTATTGGAACCAATGTGAGTACAGCTCACTCTTTCTGACTCACTGATATTTTTATATAAGTGAGAAATAATTTATTATATGATGAATGATGATTGTTTGAATGATATATGATATATTGATTGGTACTTGGATATATACCTGCCTAGTGGAGCAGATGACCCTATACGTTTCCGTGTATGAGCGGATGACCCTTTGTACGCGTGTCTACCTTGAAGCGGACATTGTACACATATTCTAATATGTATATTAGTTGCAGGTGACAGGTTGGAGGGATCTAACTGGATTCCTCACCAGTATTGATTTATTTACAGATATTGTGATATATGCTGTTATCATATGATATATGATGTTTTGGATGCCGTGATTGTTGTATTTAGTGCTGTTGCAGCATTGAGCCTATTTTGAATTTTAAAATTTTAAATTGATGGTTTCCAAATTTAAAAGGATTTTCAAGTGATTTTAAAAATAGATATCTTATTAATTTTGAATTGTTAAAAGAAAATGGACTATTTTAAATAAATAAATGCTATAATTTTTATGTTATAAAAATTATGATCTTTGTGAAATAAAATCAGAATATGATTTTTGGAATATAGAGTTAACTATTTTGTATAATAGTATAAATTGTGGATTTTGAATTATTGTATATGGTTTTATATATAAGACTTATAAAATTGAATTTTTATAAATCGGAATAATGGAATTATAAATGAGTTTTTATAAGTGTTAAAATGAAGTTATAAATGGAGTTTATAAGTGAATAAGATTTATAATTGTGAAGTTATAAAAAAAATGAATTTGTGAAATAAACAATTTAAAGTAACTAAATTATAAATTGGATTTTGGCATTTGAATGAGATATAAATAGAAGTTGTCAATTAAGGGATTTTACAAGTTGAAGTTCTTATAAAATAATAAATGGAATTTGATTTTATAAATGGAAGTTTTTAAAATATAAATGGAATTTATAAACATTGTTTTATAATTTTGAAATCAATTGAATTTGATAAATTAAATATAGAAGTTTATTAAAGGAGATATGTTCACGATTTTGGACAGCGAATTATCCTTTAAATTAAATGTTGTAATAATAAAAAATTTGGTTGGGAATTATATCCACGATTTTGGACAGTGGATTATCCTTTAAATAAAATTTGTAGAAGTATTGGATTTGGTAAACGATTTATGTTCACGATTTTGGACAGTGAATAATATATTAAAGAAATGTTTTGGAAAGTGATATTTTAAAATGGAGTTAAATGGTTTAAAGATGTTTCAAAATGTGTTAAGTATTGAAACCATAGATTTCAACATCCATTGTTGAAATATACGTTTTCGAGATATAAGGAAATGATGGACTATAACACTGTTGTTATAGTAAATGATTTTCGAAAGAAAATATTTTGTATAGTATTGGGATTTATATATCTATCTTAATTTCGAATCCCTATACTATTTATTTTAGGTTGTCGTAACGATGTTTTACGCAACATCCGTTTTGACCCAAATGAATGTGTTTAAAGAGAATGTTTTCCTTAAAGAATAAAATATATACTTAATCCTGATTTAAGTATATGAAATATTTTCTAAGTGTTGAAAATATAAATTGAATTGTGAATTACTTACTATTAAATAAGTATGGAAATGTTTTCTAATATGAAGTGAAATGTTTTGAGATTATATCTTTTAAAGATAAATTGAAGTGAGTATTTGGCAATGATTTAATTAATAAAATATAAATTAAAAGGGCCTGGTGATTGCTATGGTGCTGAATATTTGTTTTTTTGTTTTGATACTTAAATAACCGAATGTCAGACTTGGCCAAAATTTTAGTTCCCCGACTTGATGTGGGAACTATTTAGTCGTACACTTAGTACGTAGCCTTCTGTGTAGGCTTGATTATCGTTTGTGTTGAGGATGTTGATTCGTATAGTGCGGAGTATTACTCCAATCTATCAAGCTTCCTTCTTGGCCCGAAGGATAGCAATTTGAAAGTTGGAGACGTGATAAGTCTATGAGAGTTAGTTGCTGTGTGAGGTTGATAAACGCTTTTGCGTTGTTGGTACGAAGAGACCGGGATCGGTTTATCCGAAAACCACTTCGGACCAACGTATATGTGACAATTGTGCGGGTTGCTTGTGATGATATTGATTTTCGAATTTTCATAGTGGGGGACTGCTTGTTGATCATTTGGGTTTAAAATCCCAATATACATCCAGTAGCAGTGGTCTCTTCATTTTGAAATATCCAATGTGAGGACTATTCGCTACTAATCATAGGGATTTCCCGATAGGATGTGATAGGAAAGTACATTCGGTTTGTCCTATTCCTGGACAACTTGTTTGGATGTTTGTCTGACATTGCATTTCTATAGATTACGTACATTGGTTTTTACAAACGTACATCAGTGGTGGCGGAGAAGGCAACTTCTCTTAGCTTAACACCCTCCTTGAGACGTATGAGCTTAAGGGTTGTATTTTTGTGGAGGGCAATTAGTAGTCAACGGAAGTGGTCGTGTGGCATTCAAAGTGATGTGATATGTGATTGTGAAAGATAATCGTTGCCTCGTCAGGCCTCATCAACCGGAAATGACCAAAACATGGTTAGATGCGGCAAGGCTAAGTGGGTCATTCCCGAGTTAGGATATGATCATCATCTTCTAGATATATCTTTACACGCTATGACATCGTGCATCTGATTATTGTGGTTTGTATGCTATGAGGGCCCTCGGTAAAGGTCGGTAACGACCGGAGGATGATATATTCGGTACCATCTAGTTATAGAGGTGGGCCGGTCTTGTGTTTGTAGAGGAACTTTGTGATGGTTTCACGGTACATTCTTCTAGAGATGTACTGCCGGAAGGTAGTCCCTTCACCTGGTCATTAGTATGGAAATACAAACTCCACTACGTGTTTTCCATTTTGATTGTATTACCCAATTGGGATATATGCTGGAATTTAATCAATGTAACAATTTCGGCTATGATTAATATTATTTGTATATAGTAGACACTACTATAATATAAGAGGATTTGATATAATATTTTTTAGTTATCGTAAGGTAAAAACATGTCCATGTTTATGTGTGGACTTGTCTTACGAGATACTTTGTTTTGATAAAGGAAAAAGTTTGGTAATTTAATAAATTCAGTTGAGTGTGTTTCTCACGCTAGTTTATCAGATTGATCCGGGCGCTCTCCTTTTCATTGCTCGGGTTAGACCGAGTATATTTACAGGTCTAGATTTGATGCTTTTGGAGCTTCAACAGGAGAGCTAGAGATCTTCATTTTCGTACATCCGTATTTGCTTGATTATCCGTTGTGCTTAGTTATTTTATATTATCGGTAATTGTGAGGACAGGTTATTACAACTGTTCAAGCTGATAACTCTGGTTGATTGTTCAACTCTGATTGATGTATGTATATACAGTTTCTGTTTTGTAAAGATCATTGATATGATATTATATATTTTCCGCTGCGATATGAGATTCTCTATTGTTTTTTTGGTTCTATCTTCTCTCTTTCTTGTCTTCACTTCTTCTCTCTTCTTTTCCTTCTCTTGAATTTTCGTCAGTGGGCTTTTTGGGTCGGACATATGTGGATTATTGTCGATTCAAAGGGTACTGATTTGCGGGTCATCACAGTTGGCATCAGTGCTTAGATTTTCTATATTCCTAAGCTTTGATGTGTACTCAGTATAGATAGGGATAGAAGCACCCTAGATTGAGTCTGAGTGTATTATCTATATGAGCGCGTATTTGTTAGTGATATAAAATGTTTTATATTCTGTTTGCTTATCCGTTGAGCTGTTTGTGAATTCTGGTCGGTATATGGGACGCCATATTATTGATAGGTTTTTCCAAACACTTAAACGAGGAAAGTCTACATAGTATCATTTTAAATTTGGTAAATGAAATAATGTTACCTCGATTATATTTTATATATAATGGGAATAATTTTTTCAGAATTATTAAAGTGTATATAAATTGATTGGTTGGTTGTGTGAAAATGTAAAAATATATATATGTTAATAAATGCTGTTTGAATAATCTAAATAGAAGAAACAATTGTAAAAGAATAAATTATATAAGAAAATGAATTATAAAATATGAAATTATAATTAAATATGATTTACAATCGTGAACTAATCTTATATATAATAAATGAAACTAAGTGAATATATTTATAAATATGAGTTATAAATAAAAAAATTGGATTTCAACTGAGAATTTGAAATTTTGAATCCCGTTGATTTTGAAAGTTGTTTTTCAAAGTTAAAGAGATCATATTGTTATAAATCTAAGTAAGATAGATAAATCTGAAATAATCTTATATAAGTAGAGTAAAATAGTGAAATTATATAAGTAAAGATTTTATAAATATGATTTATGAATAACAAGAAATTTTTAAAAGAATATAAAGCACTAAATTCACTACTGTTGCTGGAAAATAATAAGGGTGATGACTGCAGCATCATTAGTATCATTTTCGAGTTTCTATGTGATGGATTTGCTACAATAGTAAATTTGAAATTGAAATTTTGTTATGATAAACAAATTTTATTTAAAATCCACGTTGTAATTAATGAATATAAGTGAAATGAGTTTTGTACTTATTATGAAATAAAGATTTTAACTTTGGTAAAGTTGAAATAAATGTGAGTTAGCATAACAAAATATGTGATTTGAAATTTAGCTAAAGGAAAGTCAATAAAGTGAACTGGATTTGAAATTATAAAGAATGAGCTTAGTGAATGGAAGTGAACTTAGGTAGATGTTCACGGAATTATGAATAAATAAGTTTTATAACTTATAAAATGAGATAAGGTAAGTAAAACCAAATATTAAAATGGTTAAACTATTTTGTTAAGTAAAGCAAGATATGAATTTGATTAGTGAGATGAAATTTGACTTAAGTAAAAGTTAAATAAAATAGAATTTGAAATGAATTAGAGATGAACTTAAGTTATATAGTGAAAGTGAAGGAAAATGAAATTGAAATGAAAACATAACTTAAGTGATGTTAAATGAAGTTGATTTTGGTATCGAAGTAAATTAATAAAGTGAATTAATAAAATGAAGTAATGAATGTGAATTTGAGTTACATAAAGAAATTTAACTTTATTTGTAGATTAAATTAGCAATTGAAATAATGAAATATGAATTTAATGTTAATCATAGAATGTAAATGAATTGATATGGAATAGTGCATGCAGGTGTTAATTAATTAAAGCTAATTTAAAGTGATAAACCAAATTGAAGGTAAACGAAGTAAATTAAATTAATTTGGTAATGTTGGTTATACATTGGTTGTTAGTTTGTTGTTAGTTGATGGTATGGAAATTCATTAAGTGTTAATGAAATTAAATTAATGAAAATGAAAGCTATAAATCATTGAATCCAAATTGGAAGTAAGTAAAAGTAAATAGAATTGATTTGATTTGATTTGAAAGTGAACAAACTTGAATTTAAATTAGTGAATGTAAACTAATTGAATATGAATGAATGAATGAATGTTAGTACATTCCAATGTTAATGAATCAAATGTGATTAAATTGAAAATCAATTCAGCAAATATTAACGAGAAGTGAAAGTGTATTGATTTGGTTATGGATTTTGTTGGATGATAGATGTTTGATTGTTGAATTTGTTGTGGTGATTACATTTTCTATATTGGCATATATAGTTGTTGGTATATGTTGTATATTGATATTATTTTCATATATACATGTTTCTCATTTGTTTGTTGAGTGTTTAGTAGGTGCGTATGGCGCTTGCTTTACATGTAGAGCTCGCTTTCGTGCTATATTAGCCGTATATGCTTGCTAATAATATATAAGGTACATATCTCGGATTACATATCGTACTTTTACACTTTTTTCCCTTCGGGATGCCTCATCCTTGATGATGATATGTATATTTGTGATATATATATATATATATATATATATATATATATTGATATTTTTTTGGATCGAACTGCGCAAAGGAGACGCTGGCGAAATTTTCTGAAAATTTAAGGAGTTAGAAAATTTTGGGAAAATTGGAAAATATGTGATAACTAAAGTTTGATTTTTGAATTAAAAGTTAAACGATAGTAGTTGGTTTTGAAAAGATAACTATGAATGTATCTGAAAACTTAGAAAAGTTTTTATAAGAAGTTTAACTAATGATTTTTGGAAAAAGTTAAAAGGTTAAATAGATATGATAAATCTAATTTGAATGAATTGTTTTGAAAAGTTAATGGATTTTGTAACTTTTTCTTACTTAGTAATTTCGGGGACGAAATTCTTTTAAGTAGGTGGGAATGTAACGACCCAGAATTTTAGTCATTTGAAATTTGTATATTTAATTGATTTTAAATATGCACAAGTTAAATTTATAAGGTGAATATATTTTATTTCGAATATCTAGATTTAATTGGATAACTAAATTGTTAATTTAATATTTGAAATTGCAGAAATTTTTTGGAAATTGAATTAAATGTGAATAAAAATGATTTGTAAAGTGATATTAACTTATATTTTAATTAGAATGATGTTATAGAACTTTTAAAATTGAATTAAAAGTTAATTTCTAGAAATTGAATATTTTAATATTTAATTGACGTGTAAAAATAGCCATTTTTCAAATAGTATCGGATTTCGACGAAACCAGTTTCATCGGATATGTAGTGTTAAATTATTGTAAGATTTCAAATTTCGAATCTATCAGATTTACAGTTTGTCCGGGGCAAGTTAAAACGCATAGAAATCAATTTAAGTGAATTTTAAATTTAAATAATCGATTCGAAAACCTATCTTCCAAATATGATCGAATTGGCTCTTGATATATATTCCATTGCGTTCGGAATAGAAGTAAAACATTAGAAACGCTAGGCGGCATGCTTTGTTTCGAGTTCAGAAAATTTCGGGATGAATAGTGTCGCATAATTTTCTATATAAGGCCAACTTTATTTCTTATTTTCTCAAAACCCTAGAAGATTAGGGCTGGCTGCCACTTGATTTCAATGGTCGAAATCTTGTCTTCGTCTTCTTTATTTTTCTTCCAATTCGTAAACTTTTATAAGAAATCTCCAACTACAAAAATATAGAGCACGTTGAAAACTACTGATCCAACGGTTATGATCGAAAATAGTCGAGTAAATCGATGGCAATTGGTGTTTGAAGGTGTGCGATTAGGCATGATTTTAGACACGAAGTAGGCAGCTGAGTGGCGCTGGTTTTCGGCTGGAGGTGGAGGATGTGTCGCGCGTTCTGTTGGTAGTAGTTGATCGTCGACAAAGTGATGGTAGTAGGCGCGAAAATTCGTGAAAGATTGGCGGCCGATGGGTTCTTAACCCTAAGAGTTACATGCGTGGAAGAAGTAGATAGATTTCAACGGCCTGATTTTGGTTTGGAAAATATACGGCCCGATTTGCAAAGGTATAAAATAAATAAATAAAAATAGTGAATTAATTACCTTTTAATCCGTATTAACTTTGTAATACCATGACTTTTTCATACGAGGTCGAAAATTGACGAAACAAATTGCGTTGTGTTCGTATGGACAAGCACTACACGATGAAGCTGGTTTGGAGTTGATAGGAGCAAGTGTGAATTTTGGGTAAAATTTAACGCTCGTTTAATTTTATTCGGAATAAAACACTACAACTGCTATTGGAACCAATGTGAGTACAACTCACTCTTTCTGACTTATTGATATTTTTATATAAGTGAGAAAATATGATGATTGATGATTGTTTGAATGATATATGATATATTGATTGGTACATGGATATATAACTTCCTTGCGGAGCTGATGACCCTATATGTTTCCATGTATGAGCGGATGACCCTTTGTACGCGCGTCTGCCTTGAAGCGGACATTGCACATATTCTAATATGTATATTAGTTGCAGGTGACAGGTGTGAGGGATCCAACTGGATTCCTCATCAGTATTAATTTATTTACAGATATTGTGATATATGATGTTTTCATATGATATATGATGTTTTAGATGCCGTGATTGTTGTATTTAGTGTTGTTGCAGCATTGGGCCTATTTTGGAATTTTAAAATGTTAAAGTGATGGTTTCCAAATTTAAAAGGATTTTCAAGTGATTTTAAAAATAGATATCTTATTAATTTTGAGTTGTTAAAAGAAAATGGATTATTTTAAATAAATAAATGCTATAATTTTTATGTTATAAAATTTATGATCTTTGTGAAATAAAATCAATATATGATTTCTGGAATATAGAGTTAACTATTTTGTATAATAGTATAAATTGTGGTTTTTGAATTATTGTAAATGGTTTTATATATAAGATTTATGAAGTTGAATTTTTATAAGTCGGAATAATGGAATTATAAATGTGTTTTTATAAGTGTTAAAATGAAGTTATGAATGGAGTTTATAAGTCAATAAGATTTATAATTGTGAAGTTATAAAATAAATGAATTTGTGAAATAAACAATTTATAAGTAACTAAATTATAAACTGGATTTTGGCATTTGAATGAGATATAAATAGATGTTGTTAATTAAGGGATTTTATAAGTTAAAGTTCTTATAAAATAATAAATGGAATTTGATTTTATAAATGGAAGTTTTTATAATATAAATGGAATTTTTAAACATTGTTTTATAATTCCGAAATCAATTGAATTTGATAAATCAAATATAGAAGTTTATTAAAGATATATTCGCGATTTTGGACAGCGAATTATCCTTTAAATTAAATGTTGTAATAATAAAGAATTTGGTTGGGAATTATATCCACAATTTTAGACAGTGGATTATCCTTTAAATAAAATGTGTAGAAGTATTGGATTTGGTAAACGATTTATGTTCACGATTTTGGACAGTGAATAATATATTAAAGAAATATTTTAGAAAGTGATATTTTAAAATGGTATTAAATGGTTTAAAGATGTTTCAAAATGTGTTACTTATCGAAACCATAGATCTCAACATCTATTGTTGAAATATACGTTTTTGAGATATAAGGAAATGATGGACTATAACACTGTTGTTATAGTAAATGATTTTCAAAAGAAAATATTTTGTATAGTATTGGGATTTATATATCTATCTTAATTTCGAATCCCCATACTATTAATTTTGGGTTGTCGTAATGATGTTTTACTCAACATCCGTTTTGACCCAAATAGATGTGTTTAAAGAGAATATTTTCCTTAAAGAATAAAACATATACTTAATCCTGATTTAAGTATATGAAATTTTTTCTAAGTGTTGAAAATATAAATTGAATTGTGAATTACTTATTATTAAATAAGTATGGAAACGTTTTCCAATATGAAGTGAAATTTTTTGAGATTATATCTTTTAAAGATAAATTGAAGTGAATATTTGATAATGATTTAATTAATAAAAGATTAATTAAAAGGGCTTAGTGATTGCTATGGTGCTGAATATTTGTTTGTTTGTTTTGATAGTTAAATAACCAACTATCAGACTTAGCCAAAATTTTAGTTCCTCGACTTGATGTGGGAACTATTTAGTCGTACACTTAGTACGTAGCCTTCTGTGTAGGCTTGATTAACGTTTGTGTTGAGGATGTTGATTCGTATAGTGCGGAGTATTACTCTAATCTATCGAGCATCCTTCTTGGCCCGAAGGATAGCAAGTTGAAAGCCGGAGACGTGATAATTCTATGAGACTTAGTTGCTGTGTGAGGTTGAGAAACACTTTTGCATTGTTGGTGCGAAGATACCGGGATCGGTTTATCCGAAACCATTTCGGACCAACGTATATGCGACGATTGTGCAGGTTGCTTGTGATGATATTGATTTTCGGATTTTCATAGTGGGGGATTGCTTGTTGATCGTTTGGGGTTAAAATCCTAATATACAAACAGTAGCAGTGGTCTCTTCATTTTGAAATATCCAATGCGAGGACTATTCGCTACTAATCCTATGGATTTCCCGAAAGGATGTGTTAGGAAAGTACCTTTGGTTTGTCCTATTCCTGGACAACTTGTATGGATGTTTGTCTGACATTGCATTTCTATAGATTACGTATATTGGTTTTTACAAACTTACATCAGTGGTGGCGGAGAAGACAACTTCTCTTAGCTTAACACCCTTCTTGAGACGTATGAGCTTAAGGGTTGTATTTTTGTAGAAGGCAATTAGTAGCCAATGGAAATGGCCGTGTGGCATTCAAAGTGATGTGATATGTGATTGTGATAGGCAATCGTCACCTCGTCAGGCCTCATTAACCGAAAATGACCAAAACAGGGTTAGATGCGGCAAGGCTAAGTGGGTCATTCCCAAGTAGGATATGATCATCCTCTTCTAGATATATCTTTACATGCTATGATGTCGTGTATTTGATTATTGTGGTTCGTATGCTATGAGGTCCCTCGGTAAAGGTCGGAAATGACCGGAGGATGGTATATCCGATGCCATCTAGTTATAGAGGTTGGCCGGTCTTGTGTTGGTAGAGAAATTTTGTGATGGTTTCTCGATACATTCTTCTAGAGATGTACTGCCGGAAGTTAGTCCCTTCACCTGGTCATTTGTATAGAAGTCCAAACTCCACTACTTGTTTGCCATTTTGATTGTATTACCCAATCGGGCTATATGCTGAAAATTAATCAATGTAACAATTTCGACTATGATTACTATTATTTGTATATAGTGACATTACTATAATATAAGAGGATTTGATATGATATGTTTTAGTTATCGTAAGGTAAAAACATGTCCGTGTTTATGTGTGGACTTGTCTTACGAAATAGTTTGTTTTGATAAAGGAAAAGTTTACTAATTTAATAAACTCAGTTGAGTGTGTTTCTCATGCTGGTTTACTAGACTGATCCGGGCGTTCTTCCCTTTCAATGCTCGGGTTAGACCGAGTATATTTACAGGTCTAGATTTGATGCTTTTTAAGCTTCAGCAGGAGAGCTGGAGATCTTCATTTTCATACATCCGTATTTGCTTGATTATCCGCTGTGCTCAGTTGTTTTATATTATCGGGAATTGTGAGGACAGGTTATTATAACTGTTCAAACTGATAACTCTGATTTATTATTGAACTCTGACTGATGTATGTATATATAGTTTCTGTTTTGTAAAGATCATTGATATAATATTATTATTTTCCGCTGCGATGTGAGATTCTGTATTGTTCTTTTTGGTTCTATCTTCTCTCTTTCTTCTCTTCTCTTCTTCTCTATTCTTTTCTTTCTCTTGACTTTTTGTCAGTCTGTGATTTTTGGGTCGGACATGTATGGATTATTATCGATTCAAAAGTTTGGATTTGCGGGTCATCACAAAAATATTTAAGTGTTTGTTGCATATAAGTTATTTGAGCATAAGCTAAAGTGCTTGAGATATTCTGGTTCACAAGTCGATAAAGATACACAGTTTCACTTTTTTAAACCACGAAACTAAATTTCCCCTAATAAATGATATCTCCTACTAGTGCTTTTTCTACCTTTTCAACATCCACCAAAATCAACATCACTATATGGTACTAATTTAAATGGACATCCTTTTGGATTGAAAAGACAATAATCTTTAATTCTAATTAGATATCTTAGAATTCTTTTAATAACACATAGGTGTGATTCTTTAAGATTAGCTTGAAATTTGGCTTATATACACACACTCATCATTATATCTGGACGATTGGTTGTCTAATATAGTAAAGTAGCAATCATACTTCTAAATAGTTTCTGATCGACATTTTTACCATTTTCATATTTATCTAAGTGAAAAGTTGTACTTATTAGAGTTGGTTTACTACTCATATTTTCAACACCGAATCTTTTTATTAAATTTCTACAATATTTTTCTTATGAAATAAAGATACCATTTTCTAATTGTTTAATTTGTAAATTGAGAAAATAATTTAATTCAACCATATAGGATATTTCAAAATCTTTTCTCATTATATTTCAGAAGCCTTTGTAGAGTCCTTCATTGGTTGATCCAAAGATAATGTCATCATCATTTTTTCTTGAAATTGGGTAATTAGGGGGCAGTACACACTTGTACCACAAATCTTAATATGTCAGTGGTTCGATCACGCACTACGTAGGATTCAACCTGTGATCTCATGGATCAAATCTAGAGTCATAACCACTAGGACAGTGGTACTGGGCAATGTCATCAACATAAATTTGGACAACTAGTAAATCATTATTACCATGTTTTATAAAAAGAGTTGAGTCTACTTTACTGATTTTAAAACTAAAGTTAAGTAAATAATTTTTAAGTCTATCATATCAAGCATATGGTGCTTGTTTTAAACCATGAAGAACCTTTTTAAGTTTAAAAACATGGTTAGAATATTTTCCAGGTTTGAATAATGGCGATTGTTCTACATATACATTTTCTTTATTAAACCATTTAAAATACGCTTTTATGTCCATTTGATATAATTTAATGTTATGGTGACACGCAAAAGCTAATAATATTCTAATCGTTTCAAGTCGTGCAACGAGAGAATTTTTTTCATCATATTCGATTCCTTTCTCCTTATTGTAACCATGAGCAACTAATTTAGCTTTGTTTCTTATCATTTCCCTATTTTAACCACTTTTATTTTTGTAAACACATTTAGTTTATATTATAGACTAATTATTAGGTCTCTAAACAAATTTACGTACATTATTTCTTTCAAATTTGTTTAATTCTTTTTACATTGCTAAAATCCAGTATTCATCGTTTATAGCTTCTTTATAGTTTTTAGGTTCTATATTTGAAATAAAAGCCAAGCGATTCATCTTATTTAATTGCCTTCTAGTTAAAAAACTTATGATTATAACTCCTAGAATATGTTCAATAGAGTGATTTTTTTGGAGAAGAGGCTTAAACTTCCATTATAAAGCTAACAAAAGCTGCACAAAAATATTGACAAGTTCAGCCCATCGAGCCCAAAACACAAACAAAAGGAAATCAGGTTCTTTTATACAACCACCCATAAATCTCGAATTATATGTAATTAAAGAAGACAAAATCACTCAATACTTCAAAATCCTCATTCCTAAAATGAATTATTCCATGTCGGCTACAAAATTGAAGCAAGTAAACCAAATCAATTTGCAATATTCTTCAGAAATTTGGAATTATCACTATGTTATTCTAACAAATCAGCATCTATGATGTGCATGCTTCTTCTATAGCACAACATGAAGGCAGCATAACCACAAGACCCAAGAGAACCATACATGTGCCTAAAAGATTCCTTGACTGATGCTCTAGAATTGGATGAGTACAGGTCGTTAGTGCACATGCACAATATCATGCATTCCACTTTATTTTCCTTGGTTGTAATTCTGTTAGTACTATTGCATTTGAAATTTAGCCACGTAGGCAGGTTGTTATGATGAATTTCCTTTTATTTCTTTTGTTGTAATTCTGTTATTACTTTTATAGCAAGTTGCATTTGAAATATAGCCACGTAGGAAGGTTGTTAGAAAAGTGGCTACAAGAATACTTGTACAGATGGTATTTAATGAATGAAAAATTACCAGAATTTCTATTCCTTGTGAATTCTTCTCCTTCTCTTCCACCTACTTCCCCTTCACAGCACCGTATCATTTTGGTGCTTTCACTCCTTGATCTCCTCTCTCCTCCCAAAATATCCAAACCACGCCTATCAGCATGACCAAAATAGATGAAGCTCTCCACCAACTCGCCCACCACCAAGACACCATCTCCACTTATAAACCACCCAAACAAGCCATAGCTTCATGCTTGAAAGCCAACATGCCAAACTTATTGACATTAAAGCAACACTACAAGACCTCACCAAAGCCATATTCGACCTTAACCGAAAGTTAGATAACCAACCACTTCATTCTCCGACCAACCACACATCAACCATGTACCACCCATCACCCAACAATCGACAACCACCTATGTTATCAATACCAACAACTAGTCGAACACCAAAACGCTTCTTATTATCATTCGATTAATCCAACCCACACGATTGGATATTTGAAGCCGATCGGATTTTCGCTTACTACTCTACACCAGAAGATCAACGTGTCGATCTTGCAAGCTTTCATATGCAAGACCAAGCACTATCATGGTTCCAATGGATGCATCAGAACAAGCAATTCACCTCATGGCCTGCGTTAACTAAAGCAATCGAACAACGTTTTGGGCCACCGACCTTCCTCAACCCATAAGCCACTTTATTCAAACTCAAGCAACTAACCACGGTCAGAAGCTACCAATCCACCTTCGAAAACCTTTGCAACCGAATCACCACACTATCCCCAGACTCTATCCTCCAATGTTTTATTTCCGGCCTCAAAACACACATACAAATTGAACTCCACATCCTCAAACCTACCACCATCTCCAATGCAATTTACGGTACCAAGCTTATTGGATGGAAATACAGTGACGACAACAAACCACCATTCTATAGACCCAACCAATACTCCTCAAAACAACCACATACCCAACCTTCCACACAATCAATACCTTAAACACCACATGCCGAAGCACCTAAAGCGACTATTCCAATCAAACAATTATCATCATCTGAAATGCAGACCCGTAAACAGCAAGGACTATGCTTCAAATGTGATGAAAAATACCATTTAGGCCATCGCTTTAAACCCTCACACATCCTTATAATTCTACCCGAAATAACCACCGATGATGCCATCCCTGAACTCGACACAACAAATGCCATAGAACCAGATCCACCCCTATACCTCCACAACATAACCTCCTCGATTCAAACCAAACAATTCCACAAGAAATTTCCTTCCACGCCCTGATTGGTTCATCCCACCCACGAGCAATTCGCCTTCCTGCGTCAATTAACGGTAACCCATTATCTATTCTCGTTGATACAGGCTCCACCCACAACTACCTCCACCCTAAAGTAGTGGCCTCAAAGCCAATCATTCAACCTCATTCGACGTGACCGTGTGTAACAACCCGTAATTTTAGTAAATATTTAAAAAAAATTATTTGAAAACTTTGATTTTAAATCATTTAAAAATTGAAAAATTGGAATTTTATATTATATTTTTCGGATTTTTTGAGAATTATTTTTCCAAATATAATAAAATAAAGATATTTTTGAAATTTAAATTTTTAGTCAACTTTGGTCAAAATTTGACTTTCGTTTAAAAAATTTAAATTTGAATTTTTAAATTTATTCTTTTTCTTTAAAGTTGGATTTGATTCTAACATTCTCTATGCTTTTTGTTTCGTTAAATTCTGATTTATACTTTTCAAATCTGCAAAGTTCCAGTGTTTTACATGCAAATATTGTTTCGTGCTTTATTTTTCCTATTTTTAGTTGGGTTTTTGGGATTTATTTGGTTCATGATCCGGTTAGTTTTGATTGATGGGCTTGGCTAATGGGCTAATATTCCTAAAAGACATTTCTTTGTCTATTCATTTTGTAAAGTCACATTTTTAGAAGTTTGTACGTACACAACTCTCATTCCTTCTTCTTTCTCATTTTCTTTCTTTTGCACAAAAGTTTTACAGCAAGTTCTCTTCTTCCTTTTCCAATTTTTCTTATTTTTGTTTCTTCCTTCCTCTTCATTATTTCAGCCTAAACCATTTCCATAGCCGACCTCCTCTTTGCCTCCAGCACCATGATGATCCACCACCATCTCCTCTAGCAGAACCCTCACCATCATCAACCCATAGCCGTGGCCATCACAGCCATGGCCGAACCACACCCTTGCCAAAAACCCTAGCCGACCATTTTTTTCCTCTTTCCCTTTTTTATTTGCCTCGACCGTCACCTCCTCCTTGTCTAGCAGACCAATCCCCTTCCCTAGCCGTAGCTCTATAGTGCCTTGAACCAAATCACACCATGACCGAACCCAAAGTGCCTAGGGACGAACCCAATTGACCATATGCCGAACCTGAATGCCACTTCCCTTGTCGTTTTTCCTTTCATGCCTTGCCAACCCCTTGTATTCACCATGGTCGTGCCTTATAGCCATCCTAGCCGAGCCTATCAAGCCACAAATGATCATGGCCGAGCCCACTTTCATGTTGACTAGCCTATTTCTAAAGTGGCTGAGCCACTTGTGTTTTGTCTAGCATTTTCCTTTGTCGTTTTTATTTCATTTTTATGTATAAATATTTACTTTTATTTTTTTTTAATTTTTTTGCTTCTAAGATTTTGATTTGGGTTCTACTTCCACTCGAGCTTGATTCGTGTTTGTCGTACCTTTTCGGAGTTGTCTTGTTGTTTGAATTGTCATCTCTAACCACAGAAGGTGAGTTCATCACTCTCGACTACGTACTTATATATTAGTGAATTGATGACATATGAAACTACAGTGATATGCATATGTTGTTAGAAATCTCATATATGCCTGTGATATGATTTTATATGATGTTATCACTTTATGTTATACCTGTTTAATCACTTTACATGATATGCTATGTTATTCTGTTCATTTTATATTCTGTTTCTCACACTGCAAGTTCTCTGACTATGGGTTGAAATGATACATACCCGAATGGACTATAGAATAGGAAAAAAATCATTATCAGCTGAAATGATAGGCTCAAATGATTTTTATTTGACTTGGAATTACGAGTTTGAAATGATAAAACCTAGGATTTTATAAATTACAGATTGAAATGATATATATCCATATCACCTGACCTAGGTTAGAAAATATTATACAGACCCATGGTTGATTTTTTTTATTTATAGTTTTCTAAAAAGTATAAGTATTTTAATATATGAAATTTTAACTTAAACTTGGTTTAAATGATTTAAATAACTATATGTATTAGTTTTCTATAAGTTAAGATTTTATAATTTAATAAATGGTTTAAAATTGTAATTTATAATCTTATCTATGATATTTAAATTTTATCTAACTTAATAATTTAATTTGATGGAATTTTGAATCTAACCTAGTAATACAATATTTTATTTGGGAAATGGATATTTTAAATAAAACAATAGTTCTTTATTATAAAAATAAATTTAGGATAAAATGTACTTTTAACCTAATATAAGAAAATACAGTTTTAATTGGACTTTAGTAATAAATTTTATTTAAATAAAAGGGGATTTTAGGCATAGGGAAGAAGTTGCAAAAAAATTTAGTCTCAGGGACGGCAAGTTTGTTTTTTGGTCTGAAGGTCACTTTGTAGTGTAAATCACAGAATGATAGATATAGCTATCATTTTCTATTTACACTATAAAGTGTCCTTCAGACAAAAAAACAAACCTACCGTCCCCGAGACTATTTTTTTTATAAGTTTTTCTTTGTGCCTATTTTCCTGTAAATAAAATCATAGTTTATATATATCCAAATAAATAAATTTGTATAATAAAATAGATTTCATATAATAATTATGATAAAAATTGAAGATATTACATTTTAAACATGTTGTAGTAGAATTTGTAGTATTTCTAAAATGCTACGCTACTTTGGGTTAGATTTCTAATATGCTTAATTTCTAAAGATGAATATTTTCGAAATGCTATTATATAAGGGTCACATTTTCAAAGTGCTATGGTTTTTAAATATTACATTTTCAAAGTGTTATAACTAAGTGTATAAATTTGAAATGTTACAAACTTGGAAAAATGAATATTATTTTGAAAGAATATTGACATCAGATTTAAATGGTTTTGAAATGAATATGTTTGATTTGAAATATAAACCATTTGATATAAATAACCATGGGTTATAATAACGATTGGTTGTTAAAGAGACCGGGATCAGATATTGTCATACTCTCTACCAATACCGAAAACCACTTTAACAACTATGTACACGGTGGCGATTCCAGAATGAAGAAGGATGGTAGCGACGTTCTATTAAGGTATATATGTGGACCCGACACCCGTGAGATGACATAAGGTGGCTAAAACAGGAGCGCTTCTCAGGCCAAGTGAGGTAGCTCCTCCGATCGGACACACGTCTTTATATGCCATTCTATTACTTTATGATCGATTTGGTGCGCACCTTTGATTTTTGATTTTGGGAGTGTGGCTCCTGGTGGGCGGTATCTGCGGCTATGCGTTACCACCAGCCCGGATGTGTAATTGGTATATCTACCCTGGCTTTGCCTTGTTGTGCCATGTCACCTACCCTAGCGCACCTTATGCGAGTTTGTTTTATACCAAACCTATGGAGTGCCCTCTGACGATGCCCAGTACGGGAGAGATTACAGTACTATATAGACTATGTGAATGTATAAAATGTGTTAAGGTGGAAAACGTAAAGCCTTAACGCTATTTTGATAGTTTATTTTACTTTACACATTATTATAATAGCATATATTACTACATAGTAGATAGTTTAGTGGATCCTTATAGGATGGGCGATCCCAAGCATCCTTTGTTAGTCCGTGAGATAATGATTTTGATGACAACAACCTTTGTATAGGATTATAAAATATAAGTACTAACATTATAGTTTAGAAATATATGTGTATGCAGGATTTAACCATGCAGGTACCAAGAATGAAGACCGTACAGTATAGAGGTTCAAGATATTAAGGATAAAGACTCATGAGTATCAAGAATATCAAGATTATCAAGAGTTCAAGATTTCAAGTAATTTATCTTTTGGTTTATTAGGAATTTTGTTAAAACTCTTAGAAAAGCACTAGCATCATAAAATCCAATTTATTTGTAGAATGGAATCCACTTCGAGCCTGTTAAAGGGATGGAACCCTAAGTAGGATGGAACCTACGAAAAATCTAGTGGAACATTGTTTTGTATTCGCTAACTTTTATTCAAAATGATTTTACAAAATTATATCTTTTTTTCAAAATGTTTTCAAAACCTTCCTTTTAAAATAATCAAAATCATCTATCTTGGTTTTAAATACTTTTAGCCTCAAAATAATCTTTAATTTCAAAATCAAATTATCCTTAGTTTTAAACTATCTTTTAATAATAATATATTTAACTTTTAATATTTATACTTAGATTTAAATATAAAATTATAATATAATTTTATATATACCAAAATATTATTCTCTATATTTGTTTATGTATTTTAACTATAGTCAAGTATATTTATAAAGTTTAAAATAGTTTTTAATATAATATAAAAGTTATTTTCAAAAGAAAAACAAACTATCAAAAATTCCTTTGGGACGTCGACATGCTCAATATACCAATGTCGACATAGTGTTAGTTAATTTCAAAATTAAAATTTCAAAAGAAGTGCCTATTCGTCATATCTCCTCACGAATAGACATGACTGTTGTTCTTCTATAAATAGGGGTTGGTTTCAACGAATTTTCAATCATATTTTATGGTTTTCATTTCTCTTCTTCTTCCACATTTTCTTTATACATATTTCTAGCATTACTCTGCCGAAATCAACATTGAATCTAACTAGATTATCTCTGGTTTGATTCTCTATCACTATCTCAACAAGATCCTCACTGCTATTTAGAGTTATAGGCTTTTTGTAATCAATTAAACGAGAAAAGGTGTGATTGTAGCCTTGGAAATCAATCAAGCGAAAAAAGGTGTGATTGTAGCCTTAGTAATCAATTAGGTGAACTTGTTGCCTGAAAAATCAAGTATCTCTACCCAGAGGATTGTGAATCTGGAGGGTATACCTCGTAGCCTTGAAATCGAGGGTGTAAATTTGCTTTTGAAATAAAATTCGTACTTGTGTGAAGGACTGGATGTAGGGTAACTCCAAACCAGTATAAAATCCGATGTGTTCTTTCCTTTACTGCTTTTATTTTATTTCTACATCTGTGTTTGATTCTGTGATCATATCTGTGTCTGAATATTGCATACATTTTTGTTTCAAATTAACATAAACTCAAAAAGATTTAATAATCCCTTAAAACACTATTCACCCCCTCTAGTGTTTATCCTAGCCTTAAGATCCGTAATCGCATTTCTCCCATTTGGTATCAGAGCAAGGTTTTCAAAGTTTCATAATCTGATTTTTGAAAAGTTTTCAAAATGGATACCAACACTGGTACTGTTACTAACACTGGTATCCCTGTCACTAGTTCATTGGTAGAAGGTCAGTCTACTGTCAGACCACCATTTTTTGATGGTAGTAATTATGCACATTGAGCTTGTAGGATGAAAATATATTTACAATCTATAGGATTAAACACTTGGAATATCATACAAACTGAATATTTTGAACCCACAACTGATTTTGCACAGTGGACCGCTGAGCAAAAGACTGTTGCACAAAATAATTATAAAGTAGTGAATATTCTGTTTTGCTCACTTGATAGAAATGAATTTAATAGAATTTCAGTTTGTAAGTCTGCATATGAAATCTGAAAAACTTTGCAAGTTACTCACGAAGGACCAAGCAAAGTTAAACAGACCGAAATATCCATGCTCACAAATCAATTTCAATTATTTAAAATGAATTCTAATGAGTCTATTTTAGATATGTATAGTAGATTTCAGGATATTGTGCATTCTCTAATATCCTTGGGAAAGAAATTTTCAGAAGAAGATCAAGTTGGAAAAAATTTAAATTCTCTTGCTCCAGAATGGGATCAAAAGTCACTTGCAATCGAAGAGGCAAATGACATCAGTACCTTAAAGATAGAAGAATTAATTGAAAATCTAATGTCGTTTTAAGTCCAAATGATCAAAAGAAGAGAAAGCAAAGCATTTGAAAAGAAATCAATGACATTTAGTGCATTGACTGATGGATCAGACTCAAACAATGATAATGATGAAGAGATAACCTTGATGACCAGGAATTTTCAAAAATTCTGAAATATAGAAAGATAAATAATCTCAAGAGAAACAACTATAAGAACTCTGGAAATCAGAATGTAGTGCCAAACAATGTCAAATGTTTCAACTATGATGAATCAAGCCATATCAAAAGAGACTGTCCGTATCCAGAGAGGCAAAATCCTCCTATAAATAATGATTCATTAAAGAAATGGAAGCGTGCATTTATTGCTACTCTAGATGACTCTGACTCGTCTTCAAGCGATGAAGATCAGAAGACAAATAATTCAAATTTGTGTTTCACGGCAATTCACAACTCCGACGAATTCAGAGAAATGGATCAGAAAAGGTACACATTTACAATACAATTGGTTGAAATTGCGAATTATATGCTTGATTGATTTTGAATTGGTGTCTTATTTGATTTTTTTTTTATTAGTATAATAATATATTATGGAATACACTATAATTCTAATAATATTCCAGATATATATAGACATTAAAAATAATAAGTATATATATATATATATATATATTAGAGTATTTAGGAAAAATAAATCATAGAAATTCACAAGCACATGTCGACATGGTCCTTACCATGATGTCGACATGGGTACAGAATTTGAAATTCAAAATTTGAATTCAAATGGTTGAATTTCCCTCCACTTTTTCACTTCATTCAATTCTCTAAAAAGGCATCTTTTGATTGGAGAACATGTCCTTTGAGAGTCTATTTATTCACTATCTTTTATCACATCTTTTCACTCTCATTTTCAAATTCAAACTATCTCTTCAATGCTTCAAGCTCTCTACCCTCTACTCTAATGGCTTCTTCAAGCAACCCTCCACCATGAGAATTTTCAGAAAGATGAAAGAGCAACTCTTCAATGATCCGGAGGCAATAAAAGCATACATCAATTAGCTAACTATGCAAAGTCCATCCCGGAAAATTTGCTATATTTCAAGATTTCTCTTATGAAATTGACTCGCTTGTTGCAAACAATCAAATTCTTAGTCTTGTTGATGCTTCTCAAAATCATTTTGTTTGTTATCCAAATCTTGTTAAAATTTCCACGCAAATCTTAATCGTGGATTTTATAATGGAAACGATGATGAAATTTGGAGTAATGTCAAAGGCGCTAGAATTGTTTTGAATTGTGATCTTTTGGGTACCATTCTCAATTGCAAGAGTACGGGAATGGATCTTTCTAATTTTAAAATCGATGAAAATGATCGTGAGACATTTCATCACATTTTCGAAGGAAATGATAATTTTGAATTCAAAAATCGAAACTTTTGACCAAAAGCTAGAATTGTCAATCTTATTTTGCAACATACTTTGACCCCAAGGTCGGGAAATTTTAACAATCCTACTTGAAAAGTTTGCACAGCACTTTTTGCTATTTTTGAAAATTATGATATTAATTGGGCTCAAGTTATTTTGGATGAACTTCGCCCCAAAAATCTTGAAATGGGTGAGAATGCTTTATATCATGGAATTTATCTCACCCTAATTTTTAACTATTTTGGACTGGAATTCAAAGGAGAAGACTTTGTTTCTAGAAAAGTTTTCAATTATCCCAACATTTCGCTTATGAAAATTCCATTTGTTTTTCAACCCTATGAGACTCTTGCCGAAAAGGAAGAGCATTTGGCCCATGAGGAGACGGAAGAAGAAGAAGAGGAAGAAGAAGAGGAAGGGGATGAAATGGAAATTGAAGAAGAAGAAGAAGGTGAAACTTCTTTGGAAAGCATCGCCTATCCTCCTAATCCATCCAACAAAACCCTTCTCAAAAAGAAAAAGACTATTGTTGAGAATCAACGGATTCTTAAAAGATCCGTTAGCAAGAAGTTGTATAAAATTTCATCCAAGATGAACAATTTTATTTCCAAAGTCAGCAAGAAGCTTGGATTATCGTCTTCGTCATCATCCTCTAACTAGTTCTACCTTTTCGTATCTCGTTGTATTTGTTTTAGTTTATTTTGATTTGAATGTTCGTATAGTTCTTTGTGTTTAATCGTTGTATCGTCTTAGCATGAAATGAAATGGAACTTCTTTTCTGTTATCTAGCTTATCTTATCTCCAGAATAAATGTTAGTATATTATATAAATATATATTTACACAATTATTCACAAAATCAAAATAGGTCATCAAAATTCACTGGACCATATTGGCATACCCCCTATGACCATGTCGGCATGTACTGTCAGAAATGACATTTCATTTTGAATTTGAAATTTGAATAAATACCTTATGTCTATTCATTTCAAACGAATTTCTACACCTATAAATACCTATTTCTTCCACAATTCATCATTGATTATTATCTCTTATCAATTTTGTCTCTCATTCTTCTCACAAATTCGAATATGGCCAATCCAATTCATAATCTATCAGAAAATCTTGAAGAGACTCTTAACTCTTTCAAGAATATTCTTTCATTCATTCTCCGTAACCAGCGACACTTAGAATTAAGCCAAATGCAGATGATTAAAGAGCAAGAAAGACATTTCGATGCAATACGATGGATGATTTCCTCCCTACACAAGGATGATAATGAAGCACATCCTCCAGTTTCTCTCGCTAATGATAATGAAAATTGGGATGCCATTAAAGCAGACCCAATATTTGGAGAAGAATGATGGGCGGAAGTTCCTCGTAATGTTTGATTTGTTTGGTTTGTTTGATTTGGTTTGTTCGATTTGGTTTGTTTGATTTGAATTGTTTGATTCGATTTGATTTGAATTGATTTGGATTGATATTTGGTATGAAAAACATGTATAAATATGCACTAATATTTATATGATTTTTAATTGATTATCATGTCTATCAGTATAATATCTCTTAATCTATCTATTATATACTCCATTTTTATAGTTTATTAATGCAGGTACTTTAGTCCAAGAATGAGCGGGAGTTATATAGTTTAGGGAATTATATAGTTTGGAGTTAGTTTTTGTTGATGACAAAGGGGGAGAAATATAAAATAAGGTAGTTAGGCATAGATTAAGGGAGAGTTATTAGGATAGAAGTAATATTTTATAAAAAGGTTGTCATCATCAAAAAGGAGGAGATTGTTAGTCCATGAGATAATGGTTTTGATGACAGCAACCTTTGTATAGGATTATAAAATATAAATACTAACATTATAGTTTAGAAATATATGTATATGCTGGATTTAACCATGCAGGTACCAAGAATGAAGACTGTACAGTATAGAGATTCAAGATATCAAGAATGAAGACTCATGATTATCAAGAATATCAAGATTATCAAGAATATCAAGATTATCAAGAGTTTAAGATTTCAAGTAATTTATCTTTTAATTTATTAGGAATTTTGTTAAAACTCCTAGAAAAACACTGGCATCTTAAAATCCAATTTATTCGTGGAATGGAATCCACTTGAGCCTGTTAAAGGGATGGAAGCCTAAGTAGGATGGAACCTACGAAAAATCTAGTGAATATTGTTTTGTATCCGCTAACTTTTATTCAAAATGATTTTAAAAAATTATATCTTGTTTTCAAAATGTTTTCAAAACCTTCCTTTTAAAAAAAATCAAAATCATCTATCCTGGTTTTAAATACTTTTAGTCTTAGAATAATCTTTAATTTCAAAATCAAATTATCCTTAGTTTAAAATTATCTTTTAATAATAATATATTTAACTTTTAATATTTATACTTAGACTTAAATATAAAATTATAATAAAATTTTATATAAACCAAAATATTATTCTCTATATTTATTTATGTATTTTAACTATAGTCAAGTATATTTATAAAGTTTAAAATAGTTTTTAATATAAGATAAAAGTTATTTTCAAAAGAAAAACAAACTACCAAAAATTCCTTTGGGATGTCGACATGCTCAATATACCCATGTCGACATAGTGTCAGTTAATTTCAAAATTTAAATTTCAAAAGAAGTGTCTACTCATCATATCTCTTTACGAATGGACATGGCTGTTGTTCTTCTATAAATAGGGGTTGGTTTCAACGAATTTTCAATCATATTTTTTGCATTTCATTTCTCTTCTTCTTCCACATTTTCTTTATACATATTCCTACCATTACTCTGCCGAAATCAACATTGAATCTAACTAGATTATCTCTGGTTTGATTCTCCATCACTATCTCAACAAGATCCTCAGTGCTATTCAAAGTTATAGGTTTTTTGTAATCAATTAAACGAGAAAAGGTGTGATTGTGGCCTTGGAAATCAATCAAGCGAGAAAAGGTGTGATTGTAGCCTTGGAAATCAATTGGGTGAATTTGTTGCCCGTAAAATCAAGTATCTCTACCCAGAGGATTGTGAATCTGGAGGGTGTACCTCGTGGCCTTAAAATCAAGGGTGTAATTATACAATTGCTTTTGAAAGGATATCCGTACTTGTGTGCGGGACAAGATGTAGGGTAACTCCGAACTAGTATAAAATCCGGTGTGTTCTTTCCTTTACTGCTTTTATTTTATTTCTGCATCTGTTTTGATTCTTTGATCATATCTGTGTCTGCATATTGCATACATTTGTGTTCAAATTAACAAAAACTCAATAATCCCCTAAAACACTATTCACCCCCCATTTAGTGTTTATCCTAGCCTTAAGATCCGTAATCCGCGTTTCTCACATCCTTAAGTTACTTGTGCATTTCAATTACACTTCATTTGAGTTGATTTACATTTTATAAATATGTATGTCCTGACTCGAGTGTTTTGTGTTTTGCTTTACGCTTGGGTCAGCCTGAGTATCACAGCTTTGGATTCATCCTTTGGAGCTAGAGATTTGCTGGAGATTTATCTATCTATCTAGTTATCTATCTATTTCTATTTTAGTTATTTCATTTCAGCCTTTGCTTATGTATTTGGAATTCCTATTGTATTTTCTTTCAGAATCTAGTATTATGTATTTGTTTTGAGACTATGTATGTAGTAGCTTCATGAACTACTATGGTTATTTTATTTCAGCCGCAAGTTATTCTGATATTCTATGTCTGCGATTCTGCGATTGGTTTTATTTGCTCCAAATATAATAACAATCTGTTGTTTTGAATTATTAAAGTCCAACATGTGTGGTTTTATTGTCGATTTGAATGGTCCAAAATAGTGGGTTGTTACATTTGGTATCGGAGCTTTGGTTTTAGGCAAACCTTAGCCTACGGAGCAAAAACTCATTAGAGATAGGGTAGAAATACCCTAGAATGAGTGAAATCAATCTTAGAATCATTTCTTTATGAGAGAACATATTTTTAAGTATAAATGATTTTTCAAATGATTTTAAAGGATTTTTAATAGATTATTTTGATATCAACTTTTCTTATTTCAAAATCTAAATTTTCCTAAACTTCCTTCCTTTCCTTATCCACCTTGTTAATTAAGTTCTTTGATTAGGATTTCAATTCTTGTTGAAGCGTGTGTTTTGTTTGTCCTTTACCTTTGTCCTAAAATTCATTCTTAATTTTTTCAAGATGAATTGTAGGAATGCCAGAGGTCAGGGCCGTTGCATTGCCCCAGTTCTAGAGCCTTTTGCACCCATTCGGTTCACCACTCTCTGTAAGGAGTTCACTCAGCTTGGTGGTACCGTCTTTACTGGATCAGAGAGCATCATAGGGGCTCAGCAGCGGTTAAAGGGTTTGGAGAGGATTGGTGGGAGTCTGTTACGGCTCATACTATCGAGACAGATATTTCTTGGGAGCAATTTAGGTATCATCTTCTGTTGGTTCTTGAGTGTGGTTCAGTTTTCTCTCTTTGGAATCTTTCTTATGTTTCGATATCGCGTTTCAGGGATGCTTTTGTGGCTAAGTGGATGCCCGAAGTAAGGAAGTCTCATCTACACAAGGAGTTTATGGATCTTAAGCAGGGAGACATGTTATTTTCTGAGTATGAGCGGAAGTTCAATGAACTTTCAAAGGTTGGTTCTAGTCTAATTGACATCCCTCTTAAGAAGAATGAGAAGTTTATAGCTGGAGCTCACCCAGAGTATTATGATCATCTCATTTCTCATGTGCATAGCCCCTTCACTGGATTGATGGATATAGCTATTAGATATGAGAAAGCATCCTTTTCTGCTCTTGCTCCTTCATCTCATCCTTCCTCTAGTAACCCTAAGAAGAGGAAGCCTAACTTTCATCAGCAGAAGAAGAATTGGAATAAGACGCTAGGTTTCTTCTTCTCAGAGGCAGCCTATCGACTTATCTTCCATCATTTGCTTCAAGTGTGATCAAAAGGGTCACTATGCCAATAGTTGCCCTACTTCAGTTGGTGCTGCTGTTCCTCCAGCTCAGTTGACTAGGCGTGATCTCTGTCATATTTTCATGCAGCCTGGCCACTTCAAGAACAATTGTCCTACTCAGCAGAAGGGCAAGCCATCTGGTGTCTTTGCTGTTACCTCTGCCACTCCACGTGCTCCTAGTGATACCCAAGGTACTCTCCAAGGCACCTTTACTTTGTTTAAATTTCCCATTTGTGTTTTATTTGACACTGGAGCTTCCCATAGTTTTATTTTTGTCGATCTTTCTGATTAGTTTGAGCATCTCCTTTCTCCTAAATTTGTAGTTGAAAACTCTGTGTGTTAAAAATCCAATTGGTGGTCCCACAAACCTTAGAAGGATTTGTAACCAAGTGAAACTCCTCTACTTTGATCACCACTTTAGTGGTGATTTCTATGTTTTGGATTTTGATGCTTTTGATATGTTGCTTGGAGGCGATTGGCTGAAGAGGCATGAGCCGTATCTCTTGTAAAACCGAAACTATTTCTCTTGTTGATGATTTTGGTAAACATTTGGTGATTCAATGCCGCATGACTCAGGATCATGCTGGTGGCTTTATTTATTCTCTTGATTCTTCTCCTGGTGATCTTGATTCAACTCCTATGGTCAAACTCTATCCCGATGTATTTGGTGAAGTTACTTCTTTACCTCTTAAGCGGGAAATCAAATTCCGTATTGATCAACTCCTGTAGTCAAACTCTATCCCGATGTATTTGGTGAAGTTACTTCTTTACCTCTTAAGCGGGAAATTAAATTCCGCATTGATCTTATTCCTGGAGCTCGACCTATAGTTTTTCTTCCCAGAAGAATGGCACCCCATGGGAAGGTTGAGTTGAGGAAGCAAATTGAGGACTTGTTCTCCAAAGGTCTGATCAGAACTAGCCATTCCGAATGAGGAGCAACTATGGTTTTCATCACTAAGTCCAATGATTCTTTAAGGATGTGTGTTGATTATAGGAAGCTGAACAAGCTCACTACGAAAAATAGATATCCTACGCCTCGTATCAATGAAATGTTTGATCAGCTCTATGGAGCTATTGTTTTCTCTCAGCTTGATCTTGCCACAGGTCTCCACCAGCTCAGAGTTGCCGAGGAAAGTATTCTTAAGACTATTTTCCGTACTGAGAATGGTTTTTATGAATGGTTAGTTATGCCTTTTGGTTTGACTAATGCCCTAGCTTTCTTTGTTGATTTTATGAATCGTGTTTTCCATGATGTTCATAACAAATTTGCTCTTGTCTTTGTCGATGATATTCTTGTCTTCTCTAAGTCTGAGGAGGAGCATGAATTCCATTTGAGTTTTGGAAACTCTTAGGAGTCATCAGTTGAAAGCTAAAATGTCAAAATTTCATTTCTGGAAGGATGATGTCCGATTTCTCAGGATATTGTTTCTGGTAATGGAGTTTCTGTTGATCCAGTTAAGATCGCTGCGATCAATGTAAGTCTTTCTTCTCTTCTCTCATTGTAATTTTATTATTCTATCTTTCCTGTAGTCCTTATTTCTCCCTATTCTATCATAGGATTGGGAAACTCCTAGGACTCCATCTGATATCCGCAGTTTTTTGAGCCTTGCTAGTTATTATCGGAGATTCATTGAGAATTTTGCTTGGATTCCTGCAGCTCTTACTGCTTTGACTCGTAAGAATGCTAAGTTTATTTGGAATGATAAGTGTGAAGCTGCATTCAATGAGTTAAAGTGCAAGCTTACTTCGGCACCAGTTCTTACCGTTTCAAATGGAAATGAGGGATTAACAATATACACTGATGCTAGTCGTGAGGGTTTGGGAGCTGTTCTGATGCAGGATGGGAAGGTCATTGCTTATGTCAGTCGTTAGTTTAAGACTCATGAAGCCAACTAAGCCCACGATTTGGAATTATATGCCATGATTTTTGCTTTGAAACTTTGGAGGCATCATCTTTCGAGAACTAAATTTGAGTTCTTTATGGATCGTCAGTCTTTGAGGTATATCTTCACCCAGAAGGATTTGAATTAGAGGCAGGTTAAGTGGCTTGAGTTCCTTTCTTCTTATGACCCAGACATCAACCATATCCCTGGGAAGGCTAATGTTGTGGCGGATGCTTTGCGTCGGAAGAGGGCGATGTTATATCAACTTGTTGTTTCTTCTTCTCCTCTTTTGGATCGTATCATTGCTAAGAAAGATAAGGATAGAATTATTAGGTTGATTAAGGATAATGTTCATAAAAGGTTTGGTGGTGGTAGTCAGGATGGTAGTGGAGCTCAGATCGATGATAGAGGGATTTTGAGGATTAATAATCGAATTTGTGTCCCAAATGTCGATGGTTTGAGGCAAGAGTTACTTCGAAAGAATCATCGATCCAGACTTTCTATTCATCCAGATGTGACGAAGATGTATCAAAATATGAAGAAGTTGTAATGGTGGAGGGGCATGAAGCGTGGTATCTCCATCTTTGTTAGTAGGTGTGCGACTTGTCAACAAGTTAAGGCTCAGAAGACCCCTGATTTATTGCAGTCTCTTGAGGTTCCTAATTGAAAATGGTAACGGGTTTTTATCGATTTATTGATGGATTACCGAGGACTAGGAGGGGTAATGAGAGTATTTGGGTTATTATAGATAGATTGACCAAGTCAGCTCATTTCATTCCAGTCAAGTCTACCGGTTCTGCTTCTAGTTTGGTTGAGATTTATATGAGGGAGATTGTTCACCTTCATGGTGTTTCTGTCAGTATTGTTTGTGATAGAGATCCCATTTTTACCAGCCAGTTTTGGAGAGCTTTTCAGGAATCTTTAGATACTCAACTGAATCTGAGCGTTGCTTACCATTCATAGACCGACGGTCAAACGGAAAAGGTGAATCAGATTCTAGAGGATCTTCTTCGTGCCCGTGTCCTTGATTTTGGAGGATCTTAGGAAGATCATCGCCATCTCATTGAATTCACCTATAACAACAGTTATCAGGTATAATCTCAAATCTTCTATTTTAATCTTGTCTTAATCCTTTATCTATCTCATTTCATCTTTGAACCCAAGCTAGCATTGCAATGTCTCCATTTGTTGCTCTTTATGGACGATCTTTCATATCTCCATCTTGCTAGATTGAATCTGGTAATCATTTGGTTCTTGGTCCTGATATGACTCTGGAGGCTTCTGAGAGAGTTGAGAAGATTAAGATAAAGATGAGGAGTGCTAAGGATAGGCAAATGAAGTATGCTGATCGGCGTAGGAGGAGTTTGAAATTTTATGTTGGTGATCAGGTTTCCTTAAGGTCTCTCCCTTAGGGAATGTGATTCGGTTTGGTCGGAAAAGGAAGCTTGCTCCTAGGTTCATTGGTCCTTTCCGCATCTTAGAGAGGGTTGGTTCTTTAGCTTATCGCCTGGATTTACTTGAGAAGTTTTTTGGAGTGCATAATGCATTCCATGTTTTGCTTCTTCGTCGGTATATTCATGACCATCTTTGATTGTACAGCATTATGCTCTCGAGAGTTTGAATATTGAGCCAAATCTTACTATCAAGAGGAAGCCACTTCATATTATCGATACATGTACGAAGCAACTGAGAAGAAAATCTGTCAACCTGGTCAAAGTGCAGTAGTACTGATGATCAGGATTGTACTTGGGAAATGGAGGAGAGTATGTGTGCTTCGAATCCGAAATTGTTTGTTTCGTGTACTAATCGTTATTCTATCTTATCTTCTTCTGTTTTCCGTGTCTCGTTCCTTTTCGAGGACAAAAATTTTAGAGTGGAGAAGAGTGTAACAAACCGTAATTTTAGTAAATATTTTACATAAAGCTTATTTGAAAACATTGATTTTAAATCATTTAAAAATTGAAAAATTGGAATGTTATATTATATTTTTGGGATTTGCTGAGAATTATTTTCCCAAATATAATAAAATAACGATCATTCCGAAATTTAAATTTTTGGTCAACTTTGGTCAAAGTTTGACTTTCGTTTGAAAATTTTAAATTTGAATTTTTAAATTTTGTTCTTTTTCCTAGAAGCTGGATTTGATTCTAACATTC
Organism: Allium cepa; assembly: GCA_030765085.1. Taxonomy (NCBI): domain Eukaryota; kingdom Viridiplantae; phylum Streptophyta; class Magnoliopsida; order Asparagales; family Amaryllidaceae; genus Allium; species Allium cepa. The sequence goes on from CM060945.1 coordinate 881,474,082, forward strand.
TCTATGCTTTTCGTTTCGTTAAACTCTGATTTATACTTTCCAAATCGGCAAAGTTTCACTTCTTACATGCAATTATTTTTCCGTATTTTATATTTCCTATTTTTAGTTGGGTTTTCGGGCTTAATTTGGTTCATGATCCGGTTGGTTTTGATTGATGGGCTTGGCTAATTTGCTAATATTCCTAATAGGCATTTCTTTGTCTATTCATTTTGTAAAGTCACCTTTTCAGAAGTTTGTACCTACAAAACTTCTCATGCCTTCTTCTTTCTCATTTTCTTTCTTCTGCACAAAAGTTTTATAGTAAGTTCTCTTCTTCCTTTTTCAATTTTTATTATTTTTTTTCTTCCTTCCTCTTCCTTATTTCGACCTAAACCATTGCCATAGCCGACCTCGTCTTTGCCTCCACCACCATGATGATCCACCACCATCTCCTCTAGCCAAACCCTCACCATCATCAACCCATAGCCGTGACCATCATAGCCATGGCCGAACCACACCATTGCCAAAAACCTTAGCCGACCCTTGTTTTCCTCTTTCCCTTTTTTATTTTCCTCGGCCATCACCTCCTCCTTGTCTAGCCGTGACCAGTCCCCTTCCCTAGCCGTGACTCCATAATGCCTTGACCCAAATCACACCATAACCGAACCCAAAGTGCTTAGGGTCGAACCCAATTGACCATAGGACAAACCCAAATGCCACTTCCCTTGCCTTTTTGCCTTCCATGCCTTTCCATCCCCTTGTATTCAACATAGCCGTGCCTTATAGACATCCTAGCCGAGCCTATCAAGCCACAAGTGATCATGGTCGAGCCCACTTTCATATTGACTAGCCTATTTCTAAAGTGGCCGAGCCACTTGTGTTTTGTCTAGCATTTTTCTTTGTCTTTTATATTTCATTTTTATGTATAAATATTAACTTATATATATATATATATTATTTTGTTGCTTCTAAGATTTTGATTTGAGTTATACTTCCACTCGAGCTTTATTCGTGTTTGTCGTGCCTTTTCAGAGTTGTCTTGTTGTTTGAATTGTCATCTCTAGCCAAAGTAGGTGAGTTCATCACTCTCGAGTATGTACTTATATTTTAGTGAATTGATTATATGTGAAACAGTAGGGAAATGCATATGTTGTTAGAAATCTCATGTATGCCTGTGATATGATTTTATATGATATTATCACCTTATGTTATACCTTTTTTATCACCTTATGTTGTACCTGTTTCATCACCTGACATGATATGCTATGTTATTATGTTCATTTTATATTCTGTTTCTCACACTACAAGTTCCCTCACTATGGGTTGAAATGATACATACCTGAACGGACTTTAGAATAGGGAAATATGATTATGAGCTGAAATGATAGTCTCAAGCGATTTTTATCCGATTTGGGATTGCGGGTTTGAAATAATAAAACCCGGGATTTTATACATTACGGATTGTAATGATACATATCTGTATTACTTAACCTAGGTTAGAAAATATTATACAGACCCGTGGTTGATTTTTTTTACAGTTTTCTAAAAATTATTAAGTATTTTAATATGTGAAATTTTAACTTAAACTTGGTTTAAATGATTTAAATAACTATATGTATAAGTTTTCTGTAAGTTAAGATTTTATAAGTTAATAAATTGTTTAAAATTTTAATTTAAGATTTTATCTATGATATATTAATTTTATCTAACTTAATAATTTAATTTGGTGGAATTTTTAATCTAACCTAGTAATATAATATTTTATTTAGGAAATGGATATTTTAAATAAAACAATAATTCTTTATTGTAAAAATAAATTTAGGTTAAAATGTACTTTTAACCTAATATAAGAAAATAAAGTTTTAATTGGACTTTAGCAATAAATTTTATTTAAATAAAATCATAGTTTAAATATATCCAAATAAATAATTTTGTATAATAAAATAGATTTCATATAATAACTGTTGACCGAATCCTTAAAGGATGTATAAAGCCTTAACTCTGGAAGGAGACGGTACTGTATAGACTAAGGGAATATAAAAAAGGTGTTAAAGTGGAAATGTAAAGCCTTAACTCTATTTTGATAGTTTATTTTACTTTAGACATTATTATAATAGCGTATATTACTACATAGTAGATAGTTCAGCGGATCCTTAAAGGATGCGCGATCCCAAGCATCCTTAAGTTACTTGTGCATTTCAATTACAGTTCATTTGAGTTGATTTACATTTTATAAGTATGTATGTTCTGACTCGAGTGTTTTGTGTTTTGCTTTACGCTCGGGTCAGCCTGAGTATCACAGCTTTGGATTCATCCTTTGGAGCTAGAGATTTGCTGGAGATTTGTTTATCTATCTATTTGTCTATCTATTTCTATTTTAGTTATTTCATTTCAGCCTTTGCTCATGTATTTGGAATTCCTATTATATTTTCTTTCAGACTCTAGTATTATGTATTTATTTTGAGACTATGTATGTCTTAGCTTCATGAACTACTATAGTTATTTTATTTCCGCTGCGAGTTATTCTGATATTCTATGTCTGTGATTGGTTTTATTTGCTCTAAATATAATAACAATCTGTTGTTTTGAATTATTAAAGTCCGACATGTGTGGGTTTTTTGTCGATTTGAATGCTCCAAAATAGTGGTTCGTTACACCATGGGCAACGGTGACAAATTGCGCCACTCCGACAGCTGCCCTGCAGTGAACGTTGAAATCCAAGGGCACCAATTCAAGATCGATTTTCACTTATTGGAGATATCGGGCTCTGATGCTGTTTGTGGAATTCACTGGTTAGAAACACTCGAACCAATCATAATAGACCACCGAAATCTAATAATGACTTTCAAAGTCAATAATAAGCCCATATGTTTAGTTGGGCTGGGCCAAATTATCCATCCATCCCCAATTTCAGTCCACCAGCTTAAACGAATGGACATAACCTCTTCTATTTCCAATTATTTATATTTGCAACAACATCCCATTACTACCACTCCTACACTACACGTGACTAGCCATAACAACCCACAACTCCGCAACCTCTTATCAAAATATAATCACGTATTCTCAAAGCCTACCCAACTTCCTCCAAGCCATGCTTTAAATCACCACATTAACATAATTCCCAATTCCCAACCCGTCAACGTTAGACCATACTGTTACCCGTACTTTCACAAAAATGAAATCAAACGTCAAGTCCAAGAAATGCTCCATTCCAAGTTAATCCAACCATCCACTAGCCCCTTCTCTTCCCCCGTTTTACTAGTTAAAAAGAAGGATAGACCGTGGCGATTTTGCATTGATTATAGAGCACTTTACTTCATCACCATAAATATCGTTTTACAATCCCAACGGCCGATGAACTCCTCAATGAACTCTATGGTGCAACTTACTTCTCTAAATTAGATCTCCGAGGTGGTTATTTCCAAGTTTGCGTCCATCCTCCAGATATTCCAAAAATAGTGCTTCAAATGCATGATGGACATTACGATTTTTGGTCATGCCACTTGGGTTGACAAATGCACCATCCACATTCCAAGCCACAATGAACAATATCTTCCATCCATATTTACGAAAATTTATGCTTGTCTTCTTCGATGACATCCTCGTCTATAGTCCTTCTTGGTCCGCCAACTTAGTCCACCTCCAAACAACTTTACACATTTTAGACCAACACCAATTTTTTGCTAACCTCAATGTAATTTCGGCCTCATGGAACTTAGTTACTTGGGCCATATCATATCTAGTAAAAGCGTCCAAGTCGATCCATCCATAATTTCCGCCATGGTTCAATGGCCCACACCTAATTCGATTACAACCGTTCGGGGATTTTTAGGCCTCGTTGGGTATTATCGACGTTTCATTAGACACTATGCTCTCATCGCTGCACCATTGTCTGAGTTGTTGAAACAAACGGCTTTTTCCTGGAATTCGAAAGCCCAAAAAGTCTTTGAGAAATAGAAATGGGTCGTAACCCATACCCCTATATTGTCCCTTCCAAACTTTACCCAACCTTTTACTCTCACCACCGATGCTTCTTCATCAGCCAAAGGAGTTGTTCTCTCTCAATCCAGCCACCCCATCGCCTTCTTTAGCCTAACCACACCTCCAAAAATCTTCGACTTACTCCCCTAAAATGTTCGCCATCACCGCCACCGTCAAAAAGTGGTGTCACAACCTTCTTGGCCAACCGTTCCAGATATACACTGACTACAAAAGTCTTCGTGAACTCTCTTCTCAGTCCATTCAGACACCAGAGCAGCAGAAATGGCTAACCAAATTACTGGGGTTTGATTTCATGATTCACCATCACCTAGGGAACCAAAATGAAGTCACCGATGTTCTATCTCGATTCAGCGACAAGGCCACCATGATAGTGATTTCGAGACCTACCTTTCTCCTGCTGGACAAGATTCGAACAGCCTTGACCGATGACCCCAAAGCACAATCGTTAATTTACCAGTTGCGTTCAGGTATCAACCCTAACCCTAAACTTCAATTGCGTAATGAATTGTTATTTTGGGATACCTGACCTTATATTCCGGCTAATTTCGAATTGCAAAACAAAATTATTGCCGAGCTCCATGATTCAAAATCGAACGGACACTTGGGAATTAAAGGCACAATCGCCAGAGTTGCCAACAATTTTTACTGGCCAAAGTTAGCCTCGTCAGTTCAATAATTTGTCAAACAATTCTCCACTTGCCTCCATACTAAATCCGACAACACCCATTACAAAGGCCTGCTACAACCACTACCAATCCCCGCTCAAATATGGAAAGATAGTGCCATGGACTTCATCACTCACCTTCCACCATCCACCGGAAAAACTGCCAATGGGTAATCGTTGATAGACTCTCCAAATATACAACACTTTTGTGCATTACCCACATCTCTTTCTACCACCCAGCTGGCTTCAAATTTTCTTCAAGAATACGTGCGCCTGCACAATTTTCCTCATTCCATCATATCCGATAGAGATCGCCTATTTACTAGTCAATTTTGGAAAGAATTATTTCGCCTTCATGGAACAAAATTTCAAATAAGTAGCACATACCATCCTCAAACCAACAGACAGTCCGAAGTAGTACTGCTGCTTGGAAACGTATTTGCGTGCCATTGAAGGTGGTGTTCCCAACAAATAGGCCAAATGTATGCCGTGGAACGAATGGTGGTACAACACCACCAAACACACTTCCCTTGACTTGTCCCCCTTCCAAGTTGTTTACGACCGGCCACCACCAGTCGTCTCCAATTACATCATGGGTAATTCACGTATTTCGAAACTTGAAGCATGGGCCTCTTCCCGGGATCAACTACTCCAAGCCATCAAATAAACCTAACCGAAGCTCAATCCCACATGAAAAAACTCGCTGACCAACACCGTACTGACAAACAATTTGATGTAGGATCTTGGATTTTTGTCAAACTTCAATCATATCGCCAAACCACCATACGCAACAACCATCACAAACTTTCAAAGAAATGTTTTGGCCCCTTCCAAATTATAGAACATATAGGACCAGTAGCTTATAAACTCCTCCTTCCTCAAGACTCCCGCATCCACATAGTTTTTCATGTGTCCCTTCTCAAGCTCTGCCCAAACCCAACCGTGGCCGTACCACAAACATTACCACATATTTCCACTAATAGGGACCTTGAGGACAAGGTCAATCTTGAAGGGGTGAGCAGTGATGTGCACGTTTCTCCTACAACACGACATGAAGGCATCGTAACCACAAGACGCCAGAGAACCATACATGTGCCTAAAAGATTCCTTGATTGATGCTCCAGAATTGGATGAGTACAGGTCGTTAGTGCACATGCATAATATCATGCATTCCTTTTTGTTTACCTTGTTTGTAATTCTATTAGTACTTTTGCATTTGAAATTTAGCCACATAGGCAGGTTGTTATGATGCATTTCCTTGTATTTCTTTTGTTGTAATTCTGTTATTACTATAGCAAGTTGCATTTGAAATATAGCCACGTAGGAAGGTTGTTAGAAAAGTGGCTATAAGAGTACTTGTATAAATGGTTGTTAATGAATGAATAATTACCAGAATTTCTATTCCTTGTGAACTCTTCTCCTCCTCCTCCTCTTCCACCTACTTCTCCTTCACAGCACCGTATCAATCTATCTTCCGTTTTTTCATATTTGGAAATTTAGCAAAGGTAAACTTCCCCTTTAGTTGAATTACTCTCGAAACATGATGCCCTCCTCACTGTTGCTAGATACTCTTGAACCATAGATCTACGGCAAGAGAGGGATAAAGAAGGAGATTGGCAGCAAAACTGATTATGCATACAACTATTCTTTTGATTTGTAAAATGACTTGAATATAATTTATTGTCGTCAATCTCCACAAAGAGCTTGCTACTGGGCCAAAGACGATGAAGATGGGTCCAATTACAAACTGCGTTCCATAAGATAAGTGAAGTTTATATCATGGTTTGAGCAAAAACAGCTGATCTTCTCTACCTGGTTGATCAACCTTTTTGAATTTCTTGTGGGAAGGAACTTGAAAAGAAAGAAAAACAGGGAGGAGAGCAAAAACAAGTACTGTTAAACTCTAAACTTGGTCGCCAATGGTTATCATCCAAATCCCAAGAAGCATGATCGATTCTAGTCCAACAATACCTAGTCTACAGGCGTAAAAATCTTTATCTCCACTGTATACATGTATCTTCGGTTTGTTTATTCTGAAATGTGTTATGCTTGGATCTGCATAAACAAACCCTTAAAATGTACACTAGCACATCACATAGTTCACATGCAGACTTCTTTCTGTTGTGATGAAAAATACGAGAGCTGTGTCCTTGCCAGATAAGCCAAATACACGTCAAGAATGCAATTTGAGCAATTTCTCTGCTTCTACACTTAGAATTGAATTTGGCTTGAATGAAATTAACTTCCGAATCTGAGGGATAAACTCGCTGTGTGATTTGCCGGACAAGAAGCTGAATCCCGGCCCATTTCCAAAGATAAGCACTAAAATTACAATGAAAAAATAAATGACCTTTGTTTTTAGGGTTTGTATTGCACAAACGCATAGATGATGCACTAGAACGTGTTTTTGAATTAGTCTGTCCTTCGTAGGCAATAGATTAGAAAGTGCCTTAAAAGTGGAGAATGTGGATTTGGGATAGTTAATACTACCTAAAACCCACTTAAACCAAGCAACTTCGTCAAATCTTTGCCGCACTGTTTATAATCCCTATTAACGTGATTTTGCCACAATTTAGTCCTACACAAAACCAAAAATATGCTTCCGTAATCCTCACACTACAACAGAAAATGCCTTTCGTAACATTGAAAAAACACTGTCAAAACTTTTAGTCGCGTTTCGGTAAACGCTGCGATACAACATGCTATTGAAAGATGAAACTTTTTGTATCGTTATACAAGACGCTACCAAAACTTGACATATTCTTACTATAAACGCTACAAAAGTGTATTTTGTAGCGTTTTTCAATAGCTATCAAATTAACATTTTTTAGTAGCTCTTCTACTTGTATCCTTCTTTAGTTTTCTAGAGTGGTTTTTTCTGTTACCATATGTTTTCGTCGCGTTTGTATCTTGCCCAAGTATATTTTTGTAGCTGTTTATATTTATTTCCCTAGCGGTTATAAAATGCTATTAAATGTTATTGATTGTTTTATAGCATACTTTACACGCTACCGTTTTCTGTTAATAGCTTGAAACATTTCCAACAATCACTCATATAATAATCATATTAACACCAGCAATCAATCACATAATCATCGTATCAAAACCAACAATCAATCACATAATCTCAGCAATCAATCTCGTAATCGTCATATTAAAACAATTGAAAAAACACGTTAATCATATAATCAAATATGATATCCATAACCATTTTCAATAATAGTTTTTCGACAAAATAAGTAAAGTCACATAAAATCCATGACCATTCATAAACAAGTTTACACAATTAATACTAACATGTTATAATATATAAGTCACATAAAATCCATAACCATTTGTAAACAAGTTTACACAATTAATACTAACATGTTATATATATATATATATATATATATATATGTATGTATGTATGTATATGTATATATATATATATATATATAACAAATAGAGTCATGTTTGTTACTTTATTATCCATAATCCTTTGTTGCAGCTGGCCTTTACTCTGAAAAATATAATTACCCGTAGAAAATTTTAACAATCAACAAATGAATATGAAAGTGCTTTACATATGTAAGGTATGTATGTAAAACATCCTTTGTTATACTTTTATTAACTTTAAATAATTTTTATAAAACTCAGTTAACTTGGTTAAATTCTTGTAAAATTTAGTTAATTTTATAATAAACTTGTCTACTAGTCATTTTTATAAAATTAGCTGCAGTTTGACCAGTTGGACAAGTATTGAACCTCTTGTTCCTTACTTGTCATTCTTTAAAAACTTTGCAGCACATCATAACCTATAAATGTTTAGCATAAGAAAAATTGGTAGGTGAGCTTTAAACTGATAGAACGTTATTATAACCTTCCTACGAATGATCTTTATGATTGGACAAACTCTATAAGTGTCTAAAGCACAAAATGACTTAATTGTACATTATCAACTGAAGCTCCCAAATAACTTCACTAAAAGCTGTTTGTAAAATATGATGAGTAATCTCTGGATAATCACTAAAAGCTGTTTGTAAAATATGATGAGTAATCTCTGGATAACTTAACTCCTGTTCCTGAATTGAAGAAAGCTACATTGCTAGGGGGAACATTTTCATAATGTTTTTTCATAAAACATTATACATCAATAGTTAGTTGTATGACTTATTCTTTTTAGTGTTTCGATATAGAAATAAACAAAAAGAAAGAGTTGATGAAAACCTCATCAATGATATTGTTGACTTATTTTGCACGGTTTCACCAGTAGCAGAAGCCACACGTTTCATATCTTCTTCAGCTACTCTACCAACAAAAAAGATATCTTGATCTACAAAATACTGAAGAAAATTTAAAAAAGCATTTAGTTGGGTGTAACTTAAATTAAGTATGTGTATATACAATGGATATTAGCAAATAGAATCATATCAGTTACAAGCTATTACTCTCATTTGAGTACAAATAAAGTTATTATAACTTTGTCATTATATACCATACACACACACACTTTTGAATGATGCCTACGTCATGTAGTGTTACCATGTCAATATGCAAACAATAAATGCCAACATAACTATATAGGCATAAATATTCATGATATGCATTTTGTTGTAGAAGATGCGAAATTATCGGTAATAGCCTAAGCCTAAGCAAACAAAAGGTCAAGTATGTTGTGTCCATATATCAATGTACTCTGAAGTTATCAAAAGACAAATTTTCAAACTAAGTTGCAAGGTTGCCGATTACCAATTGTAACGACCCGTAATTTCGCTACTTTAAAAATGAGAGATTTTCTTTATTTTAAATTTAAAAAGGTTCAAAACTTAAATAAGTTATATACAATAAATAATAATAGAAAAATTATTTATTTTTATAGTTAATTATTTAAAAGGTGTAAATTTGGATTTTAGAACAAATCGGCAAGTTAAGATTTGTTAAAAATAAAAAAGGCTTAAATAAATAGGTTCAATATTTATTTAAAAAAGATAAATCTAATTAAAAACATCAAATAAAGATAATAAAAGTATGTTAAAAGATTTAAAAGAATATTAATAATCGTTTTACAAAAATAACCAAAATTTGTCGCATTTCAATTTTACATACACTGGAAAATAGAGATTTTGATATTATTTAAATATAAATATAAAATATGAATAAACATGTTTTAATTTATTTAAAAGAAGTAAAAAGTTCACTTTTAAGTTTGGTTTACTTGAATATATAGTTTAACAAAAACATCAAATTTTGACTGTAAAATATGTCAACAAAAACTCCGTTTTCAACCAAAACAAGTTATCGTTAAGTTGTTGCAACATGATATGTTTTCTAACGCATATACACAACTTTACAAACTATGCACACTTTAGATTTCCATTTAAGCACAAATTCATTTTGAAACATCAACATTTACAAATAATTCAAAGAGTAAGATGATTTGACAATTTATAATTAAAATTAAATTATTAAACATAATCATTACAAAAAGGACTCAACCTCTCTCATCTCACTAATGAGATGGAATGTATATGCAAGGAAAAGGAGCAAAAATTATTTTAACATTTTAAAGTTTAAGAAAATAAGGCAAACATCATTTCTTAAGCACAAATCGCATTTTATCATCCTTTCCACCATTAATGCACTTCACATCATGCTTACGCAAAAGTCAAAAAGTAAGGTAAGGGTATTTAAGTCATATACCTTTCCAAACTCAAGTATAAATAAGCATGCACACCTTTCATTTTTGCACACTTCATTCTTTACCATCTTTCTTCACTTTCTCCATCTTCTTCACCTCCATTTCCATGGCATCCAACTTCTCTTTCACTTCCATAACTTTCTCCACCTTAACCAAGCTCATACGCACCCAAACCCCGCTTCCACAACCCATACCCAAGCTCCACTACTTCGTACCCTCCATCTACCCACGGCCAACCACCTACCCACCTCCAAAACCCCACACCTTCCATGCACCCGCCACCTAAGCACCCATACCCACGCCCCCAACCATCCTAGCCGAGCCCTGCATTCCCATACCCACCTCCATAAGCCACACACACCCTCTACCTACCACAACCCGAGCACACAAACACACCCAAAGCCCCCCAAACACCCCTATAGCCCATGACCAAAATAAAAAAAGTAAAGAAAAGAAAAGGAGAGGAAGGGAAAGTGGCAAAATTCGAGACGCTCGGAAATAACATGTTAGTTCGAGAGGCGCGTATCTTGCATAAAAGATTAACGGAGTGGAAATGAAGTTGAGAAATTCTCACCACTTTTAAAAGGTCGTATTTTGATTTTGTTATAATAATTATCTTATTACATATGCAAGTATACACCCCTTTGAAATGTTATTATGAATGTTTGGATATGTTTATGTTATGTTTGAATAGTTCCAAGTGCTTATGGTTGTGATTATTTATCATATTGTGTATGAATCATAATTATGTTAATGATAAATGTTAAACTTGGTTATACTTATTTTGATTAAGTATTCCCTTTATTAAATATGACCCTAAATTGGTGCTATGATATACTTTGAAAAAATAAGTCTCTTTTTAAAGTGGAATTGAAATTAAAGTGGAAATAAAAGAGAATTTGAAATTAGAAGTGAAATTGGATTTGAAATGGAAAGTTAAATTGAAATGGAGTTGAGATAAATAGTGAAATTGAAATTGAAATCGATTTTGAAAATTAAAAGTGAGATTAAGGTTGAAATTTAAATTAGAATTGAAATTAGATTTGAAATCAAAGTTTTAATTTGGTTTAATTTGAAGTTAGAATTGAAACTGAATTGAAACTGGAATTTAAAATTTAATATTAAAATAATAGAAATAAAATAATATTATAATATGGTAATTGAAAATACATTTTAAATACTTTAAAAGGTGAAACATTGATTTAAAATGATTTGTAATGTTTTTATAAGTAATAAAATTCAATTTGAATAAATTATTTCAAATACTGAAAAATAAGTTAAAACTAGGCGCGTCGTACAATGATAGTTTGCGATTTCGCATTCAAAAATTCAAATGAGTGCATAGAATGGAATATAGCTCGGAATTTTTCGAGATAAAATAATTCCGAACTATTATATCCATATCTTCTAAATGAAAGGAGAAAATCAAGATTTTGTTAAGTATATTTTGAATTAAGTCCAAATCAATTTTCTAGAAAAAATGCGCTAATGCAATTAACCGACCATAATGGAAAATCTGTTTAAATGAGCATTTTTAATTATAGAAAAACATGGAATAAATTTGATAAATCCATTTAAATAGTATAAAAGAGGTTTTAAGTGGAAAATATGAATTTTCAACTATCAAAAAGTGGTTTAAATCAAATAAGCTTATATAGCACTTTCCGCGGCACTTTTATGCTGCGAATTCTATAAATTTTGGAATATGAGTTTAGATGTAACGATTTTTTCTGGAATCAATTTTGAATTTTTTTAAAGAAAAGTTAAGCGTTTAAAAGATAATTTGGATTTTTATAATCGATTCCAAAATAAAGTTGACAACTGAGTGTGCAGAAACGACTAGTACATTTGTCCCGTTTGTGAGACTTGGGAAGATAAAATAAGGTGTTTAACTAAGGTTTGAGATGAAGCAACTATGCCCTAAACTTATCTGGCCTCTGCTTTCTTTTCTTAGGCGACGGATGGAACAGATCGAAAGGAAAGCTCGGATGCTCTAAAAAGATTATATTGATAAAAGAAAATTGAGATATTATCCAAAGCAAAAGGATGAATTAACTTAGAATTTCTCTTAGACAAAAAGGAGATTTTGAAATTATCTGAGAAGAATTAACCTGAAAAGAGACTTAATGATCATGTATACTCATATTCACTTTCTGTCGCTAATTGGATTTTGAAAGAACTTGGGTCGGATTTGGGTGATTCCTATCCGAAAACCACTTCAAATCAGTTTACGCATTTGAAAAATAAAGATTTTTGAAGATGGAGATATTGAGATGAATAATAACGAGGGATTACTTGTTGATTAATTGGGGATAACTTTCGATTTACTATATTGTACCAGTGGTATCTTTGTTATGAAAAATCTCAAAACCATAAGGGCTTCTCGCCTAGTAATGACCGAGGAAAGTACATTCAATTTCATTCAGTCCCAGAACGAACATGTATGCAAGAATATCTGACCTTGCATTCAAAATCACAACTAGTGATCTCTACAAAAGTATATAAGTTTGGTGGAGGAGAAGACACATTCTCTTAGCTTAACACCCTTTTCGGAGCCTTACAAGTTCAGGAAGTTATATTTTATAGAAATCAGTCATGTGAGTATGGAATGGCAATGTGACATTCAAAGTGAAAGAAGATGTGCTATGTGAAAAGGTAATCGTAGCCTCGAGCCTCATCAACCGAAAATGATCGAAATAGGGTTGGATGCAGCAAAGCTAGGTGGGTCATTCCCAATTAGGGTATGATCATCCCCTTCTAGATAGATTTCTTCCTGCTATGACGTTATGGATGTAAATTATTGTGGTTTTTATGCTAGGGCGTGCTCGGTTAAAGGTCGATAACAAACCGGGGATGACATATTTAGTACTACCTAGTTAAAGAGTTAGGCCGGTTTTGTGTTGGTAGAGGGTAGATGTTTGTGCCTCAGGACATCCATCTAGAGGTGTAACCATCGAAAGGTAGTCTCTTCACCTGGTCATTTGTATGGAAATACATTCTGCAATAAGAACCTACAGTTTTTTTGTATTGGCGTAATGAATAGCCCCGAAATGCTATATGGGTAACTATTTCGGGTAAGATTAATAAGTTTATTTACAAATGTTTTCAAAGAATAACATTAAAAATAATATGAAATGTTTTGATATAAAAGTGTTAGTTATCATAACGTAAAAATCCGTCAGTGTTTATCTGTGGACGTGGTCCTATGTGATATTCTTTCTTTTTAAAGGATTTTATTAAAAGGCTGATATATGATAATGCCATTTATTATTGAGTTTTCTCACGCTGGCTTATCAAGCCTGATCCGGGTATTTTCAATACTCGGATCAGATTCGAGTAGTTTCAGGCTTTTAGTCGAAGACGGTTGGAGTTTCCAGAGGAGAGCTGGAGATGTTCATCTACGTATGGACGTATTCTATTATCCGCTGCTGTCTATTTGTTTTTGTTAGATGTTTATCAGCAATTATAAGGACAGATGTTTATAACTGTCCAAGCTGAATTTAGGTTAAACCCTGATATATGTATTTTAAAATGTTCTGATGTAAAGACTATTGTTTAATATTATATGTTATTCCATTTGTGTGAGATTTTGTTAAGTCTATTTTTCTTTATTAGCCTTAATGATCCGTCTTTTTGTGCAATTTGAGTCAGACATGTGTGGTTTATTGTCGATTCAAAAGGTATGGAAAAACAAGCCGTTACACCAATCTTGAGAGAACAATCTTCGTTTCACTCTAGACAACTTATCTAGTTTATCATAAATGATATTCTACTCAGCATTAACTATTGATTGGTATTGCAGTGGATCAGATAATCTAAATGGTAAATAGGACAAGGTTAAAAATCATATACAATACATGAGTATGCGTAACATGTAAGACATAGTTAACTACCTGATCTCAGCATTTTCTTTTTTCTAACTTCATCTCTAGTTCAATGTTCAATAGAAGTATCTTTGGTCTGAGAAATTTCTTTGGATGTTGTTCAAAACCAGCATATGATAAAGACTTTTTAAAAGCAATACCATTGACGAAGAAAGAATCTCTCATGTTGCCATTGGGAACCTGCACATAAAAAACCAAGTGAAAAATTAACGATTGATGTACGCTACGCATCAACTTAATTATCAATTTCTATATAAGGTAATTTGCAACACGTAACAAAAAGATTAAGGAATAAATAGTTTTGTGGTAGGGATTGGTTCATTTATGTTAAAGAAACGTATGTGTATTCACACCAACATGTGAAAAATGTCCCAACCATGTAAAGAAAAACTTCCTACAAAGCAAGCTGTAAACTTGGATAATAATTGGATTTTTTGTATTATCACACTTTAAATTGGGACATTATAACCATGACTTTCTTTCAATAGAAAGTTAAATATAGGGTTCATAAGCTTTATGAGGTGTTGGAGATACGAAGATGTAGAAGCAGCTCATTTATAACCATGTTAACTAGGCCTGGTTTGGCATGCAAACCATGCTCATACACCATTAGAAGTGCAATATATAAAACATATGGTAATTCAATAATATTTCAAAGATTTATATGTCTATTGTAAAAAAAAAATCTGGCCCCTACCTAGGCGCTAGACGAGATTTCCCATCAGATAATAAACTTTTTTAACTTAATTAAATTCTAATAAAACTTAACTAATTCGTATGAATTTATTTAAATTTTATAAAACATAATTATATTATATAAAACTTTATTAATTTTTAAAAACTCGGTTAATTTTTATAAAAATTAGTTAAATTTTTATAAAGCTCATTTAACTTATTTATAACTTTATTTATATTAAATCTAACTAATAAATCGTATTAATTGCTAAAAAAACTTATATTTTAATTAACTTAAACTAATAAATTATCTCAAACTTAAACTTTATTAACTTGGTTATTTTTGTAAATTATCTCAAACTTATAAATTTTTCATAAACTAGTTAATTTATTACTATTGGTATAAACTTAGTTTTTGTAAACTTATTTAATATTTATAAAACATAGTTAACTTGGTTAATTTTTATAAACTTAATTGTTGTTATTATTAATTAATTATATAATTTAGTTGACTCTGTTAATTTTTTATTATTATAATAAACTTAGTTAATCGTTATCAAACTATAGTTTATTATTATTATTATAAACTTAGTTCATTTTTATCAAACTTAGTTTATTATTATTATTATAAACTTGTTAATTTTTGTAACACTTGGTCAATTTTTATAAACGTATTTAGTTTTTATACAATTTAATTAATTAATTAATTAATTACTACTACTATTAGTACAAACATAGTTAATTTTAATAAACTTTGTTAACAACAGTATATGTTTATGTGTATACATATGTGTATGAATGACTATTATAACACAAATTTGTTTATTGGAATTTGGAAAGAGCGTTCTGTAAGCATACAATGGATATATTAAGAGTTCTATAAGCATACAGTGGTCGAAGCCTAAGCTAATGCATAAAATGATTGTAGTTATCAAAAAAACCAAATCCTTTAGTGTTCTATCAAAAGTATCATAAAAATGTTGACCAAATAAATCAAAACAATAATCAACAGCCATATCCGCAACATTGAACTGCACCATACTAAAAGCATATAATGAATAACATGGGGTTTTACTACGATGTTTTACTAAAAGCATACAATGAGTAACATGAGATTTTACTCCTTAATTCTCAAAAATAGACATTATATAATGAATTTTACACAAGCAACTAAAAAAGGCAGGCAGACGTGCAAACCCAGATGTCGTTGCAAGTAGCCAGTAATTGTAACTAAGATAGAAGCACGATGTAAGGGTAAATATTTACCTGTTGTTGTGTGTAATTGGCTTGGTTGTTAGGATATGCTCCATAAGCATACATGTTAGGATTTTGGGCTTGTTAACCATATCCATATGCATTGTACCCTTGTTGCTGCCCATAACCATAATTGTTATCATTGTACTGACTAGGGTCTTATTGCCAAATCTGAAGTATTTATCAGTTTGTGAAAAAAATGTTATTTAATTTCATTAGGTGGCAAGATTCAGGACAGATAAAGCATGCATCATTGATAAGTTTTTTGTTTGTTTGATGTACCATGGCCCCATGAAAGCCTAACGTTTTGCTGTTCGACTTAAGTTCCGTTCAACATCAATAAAGCCTCTTCTGCACAAGCCATGCACCATATAGATACGATATTGCATCATATTACATATACTGAACATATCTTTAAAGCCAAACAACTGGCATAAGACATCTACATTTTAGGACACATTTGAAAAGCGGATTTTCTTATTGGAAACAATATTACAATAGTTTGCAATTGCACCCTAAATAGTATAATTTTCAAGGTCAAACAGAACGTCTCCACTGTTATATAACCTCTCAATTCAATTTTATTTCAAAACAAAGAACTAATATTCTACCATAACTAAGAAACAGATGTATCTGTATTCTAGTTATCGACTTGTACAAGTAGATGTTGGAAGAAGCTTACATTTTTACAAGCAATACTAACAAAGGAAGACCCCCCGTATACATTCGTATATAGTATAATGCTAAGAAAAGAACAATGCATTGTATCCACATGAATCATTTAAAATTTGCATTGAACATTTTTTTAGTCAATGTGCTAAAGACTTTCAATAGAAAAAACTCCAAGGAATAGTAACATCTTAAAAGTGAGTTATATTCTCCAGTTTAACGACCTCCAAAAACTATCAAAAAATGTATAGAGTAAATACTAGCATGCTACTATAGAAAATGGAATGATTTATCTAACTACTTTAATTAAACAGCTTATGGGACGCCCTATCTTGAGACCCACACTAACAAAGAGTATTACTGAGTAATACTATTTGATAGTGCATAAAATATGGCTGTTTAGGAGCGATTATTCCTGAATTTTGCATTAAGAATATACATAGCTGAATACAAAAAGATACAAGCTGATTAAATTGAATAGATACATAATATCAAAACAAGACCGCGGCCAAAAAATCCATATAATACCTTAACACTATAACTCAAGAAATGAATAATTTCAAGGAATGAATCTAGACCCGGTATAGATAAAACACTACAATGAAACTGTAAACATATACAAGATGACAAAATAAATAATAACTAGAGGACTAGATTAAAATCTTCTCTAGAATAGTCAAACCGGAGCACCTAAAATATCTCAGTTTGACCCGAGTATTATAAGATAATAACGGGTTAGTCTAGACTATAATAAATGGGTTAAGCAAGATAAACAATGCATGTAATGATATAAATATCAATATGAACACAAAGTAGGTATTGGCTAACAACAAGAATGCTTCAATAAACTCCAAGTGGGTAATCACCAAATATCTAAACCAAAATAGCTTCTGAAAGCAAAATCCCCAAAATCATTTGGCGATAACGCAAATATCATCGAATCTAGAAATCATAATGGAAATCCAGAATATCACATAAAAGGGGAAAGACGCCAAAACTCCAAGATTGGTGAATAAATTCACCTACATGCATGTAACTCTAAGACAGACGTATAAGTTTATAAACATCGAGATAGGTGCGAGCCCTATAAACATCAAGATAGGAACACGTCCTATAATCTTCGAAATAGATACGAGACATATAAACATCAAGATATGTGTGATACCTATAAACATCAAGATAGGCATGAGACTTATAAACATCATGATAGGAAATAGTCCTATAAACATCAAGATAGGTACGAGACCTATAAATTCCGATGACAAGTCATAAACTCGTCCATAAGTATAATATACCTTTGGATAGTCACCGAATAAATAACAATCGCATGTCCCATACCACACGAGTTTATTTAAACGTTTATTATAGGTTAGTAAACTCCACTCGTGTGTATAAATGGCGCAATCGAACAAGTCTAGGAGTTAATCGAAAAAATAAATGCGAGCGTTTCATACCACTCGTTTTATTAATCAGCTTAAATCAATTTCTCATTCGATCGATGTTGTGCAATTTTTAAAATAAGTTACTTTGAAATCCCTCTCGAAAATATTATTTCATAAACTAGAATATATGTGTGTGTGTGTGTGTGTGTGTGTTGGAAAGCCCTTGCTAAAATATACATATATAAGTACAATATTAAACCATTGTTCCGAATCAACATTGAAGCCATTGTTATTATAATCAAATATTATATATATATGCCAAATGTATTTTATAGAATATATATATATTTCATACTTAAAATGATTTGATAAAACAGTTTGGATGGAAATCGTTCTTTTGAAAACTGTAGTCGAAAAAGTTCGATGATAATTGTGTGTTGTGTTATGGACCCATAGAGCAATTCTACGTATAATAAAATCCAAGATGAGTTCTCAAATTCATAAATTAAAGTATGGAAATAGCATTGAAATTGGCATATAAAACAGCATCAAAATCAAGCAAATAAGTTCAAGTGATCGAACGGACAAATGGAAGAGAAAACGAGCGCATACGGAGCTCGAAATGGCATGAGCAAGGTCCAAGCCCAAGTCATTTGTAACGACCCAGATTTGACCACCTAAAAATATAACATTGAAAGTGATTTTAAATATAAAATATAAAATGTTTTATGATTTAAATAATATTAGATAGGATTTGAAAATAGAAATATACATAAAAATAGTAAGATTTGCTTATATCGACAAAAGTGATAAAATCTTGATTTGAGAAAAGTAAATTTAAATGATTTAATAAATTATTTTAATTTATTTATCAGTGTTTATATTTTTAAATAACATTATATAAATTTAATTTTAAATTTGGTTTAGATAAATAAATTGTTTAACTAAAACGTCAAAATATGACCGTAGAACATTTTTTCAAAAATCAACATTTTGTCGATTTAAAGTTGCCGCAATGTTGTAGCATCTTTATTTTAATATCCATGTACACTTATATAAATGTAGTAAGAATTAATTAAGTTGCTAAGTAGGTTTACTTTTATTAAAATACAACTAGAAAATTCTAGAATATAATTAGGAAAGGTAAACTAATAAAAAAAACATGTCAAATCATAAGAAACATCATTATTATTTTAAGTTTTCTTACTCCTTAAGTGATATGGACACAAAGTAAAGATTTGAAATGTGATGTTAAGTGTTGAAAAATAAGAATACTTTAAAAGTATGTAAAGGGAATTTTGGTCTCTTGCAAATATAATATTTTAATACAAAGTTTTTGCTGTAAACACACACACACACTTTCTCACTTCCTTCCACTCTTGTTCTCAAAATTTCAAGCTTATTCTCACTCTTTTCCATGGCTCCCTATCTTAATAAAATAATGCTAAAATTATTCCAAAAATAATATAAAAATAAATATGTAACAAACCACCTCAAACCACTTCAAATCCCCCTCTTTCTCCTCCTCTAACCCACGACCACCACTCACCACCACCCTAGCCGACAAACCACCACCCCCTACCCAGGGTCGATCCCAATTTACCCTTGAAACTCATGGCCCAAAGCTCCAAAGGCCTCCACAAGCAAAGTCAAGCCATCTAGAAGTCTTAAAACAAGTGTTCATGAGCTTCTAAGTTGAGTTTGAGAAGCTATTTCAATTTAAAGTTAGTTTAGTTGCAAACAAGGTGAGAAATAATTTATATATATATATATATGATTGTGATTTTTTGATATGTTTGTTTGGATGTTTGATTATGATATTGATTTTCATATGTTGTTTATTGCATGAAAATATTTAAACAAGTCACGATATACACGACATTGATTCACATGGAAAACACTTTCCAAAATAAAATGAAATATGATATGAAATCATTTATACATTTGAAAAACTATTTGAATAAGCTTTATAAATGATTACTAAGTGTTTAAACTTGTCTCGATAAAGTTTGGATATGAATCTCAAAATACGCCTAAAATTTGACGTGTCATGTAACGATAGTTTGAGTTTTCGCGTCAAAAGTTCAAATGAACACACGAATTGGAATTTAGTTCAAAATTCTTCGAAGTAAGAATTTTCTGAATCCTTATATCCATATCTTTCATATGAAATAAGAAAATGAATATTTCATCTTGTATATTTTGATATATGGTAAAATCAATTTTCAAGAAAAATCTAGTTTTTGCACTAAAATGACCAAAGTTGGAAATTGATAAAATAATAATTTTTAAAATATGAAATAAGTTATAAAAATATTTTAAAATGTTTTAAAAGTTATTCAAGTTGAAAAGATGGATTTCTAAATGATATAAAAATCGCTCAAAGAATATAGCTTTTAAAACGCTATTTGCAACACTTTTCGCAATGGTTTTCAATAACTTTTGAAACAAAGGTTGGAACTAAACAATTCTTTCCCAAGTCTTATGTAAACAGTTTTAAGTAAATAATAAAGTATTTTATAAAGAGACTTGAACAATTCAAAATTATTTCAAAGGTAGTTAAACAAATAGTTAAGGGATTTAAAAAGGAAAAATGAGTATGCGGAAACGACTGGTACATTTGTCCCGCCCGTGAGATCTAAAAGTGAAAACAAGGTGTGATTAAGGTTAGGGATGGAGCAACCAGTGCCCTAAACTTACCTGACCTCGATTTCCTCTTTTAGGCGAGGGGCGGAACATATGGAAAGGAAAGCCCAGATGCTCAACTTGAATTTTATAGAAATAATTTTCTTATACTCATTATTAAAATCCAAAGAGAGAACTTGCCATATTCATGGAATTTAAAAGGTGATCTCACTATTATTCCGCCCATAGCACTTGTTAAATATGGAAGTTGATATTGAATAAAAGTAGAGTGATTTCTATCATCCTTGTTTCTCAAATGATACTCTTTTAAAATTATTTGAGAAATATTTAAAAAGAGGTTTAAATGATTCCGTATTCACTAAAAGAATATTTTGAAAAAATATATATCTCTTAAAGATATTTAGGTAAAGGAAAATGAATGAATCGAAAAACAATCACCTAATTACATCATTTTTATCGATGATTTGATTTCGAAGGATGGGGTCGGATTTGGGCGATTCCTATCCTAAAACCATTTCGAACCAATTTACGTATTCGAAGATTGAAGATGTTTGAAGATGAAGATATTGAGACGAATAATAACGAGGGACTACTTGTTGATTAATTAGGGATAAACTCCTGATTCACTATATTGTAGCAGTGGTCTCTTTGTTATGAAAAATTTCAGAACCATAAGGACTTCTTGCCTGGTAATGGCCAAGGAAAGTACCTTCAGTTTCGTTCAATCCTAGAACAAACTTGTACGGATGAATGTATGACCTTGCATTCCAAATCACAATGAGTGAACTCTATAAAAATATATCAGTCGGTGGCGGAGAAGACACCTTCTCTTAGCTTAACACCCTTTCCTGAGACATATGAGCTCAGAAAGTTATACCTTTGTAGAAATCAATCATGTGAATTTGGAATGACAATGTGGCATTCAAAGTGAAAGAAGTATGCTATGTGAAAAGGTAATCGTTGCCACGAGCCTCATCAACCGGAAATGACAGAAAAATGGCTAGATGCGGCAAGACTAAGTGGGTCATTCCTAATTTAATGTATGATCATTCCCTTCTAGATATATTTCTTCCCGCTATGACGTTCGGGATGAAAATTAATGTGTATGTATGCGAAGAGAGCTCTCGAAGAAAGGTTGGTAACGACCGGGGGATGACATATTTGGCACTATCTAGTCACAGAGGTAGGACGGTCTTGCATTGGTAGAGGGCGGATGTTCTGTGACTTGGGACATCCATCTAAAGGTGTACCCATCGGAAGGTGGTCCCTTCACCTGGTCATTTGTATGGAAATCCATTCTCCAATAAGAACTTACGGTTTTGTTTGTAGAACCTAGTATGCTAGAATTTGATCAATGTAACAATTTCAGCTAAGATTAATAAGTTTATTTGCAAATGTTTCAAAGGAAGTCATTGAAAATAATATCCCTAAATTTTATATAAAGTGTTTTGGTTATCATAAGGTAAAAACTCGTTTCATGTTTATGTGGGCGTGGTCTTATAAGATACCTTTTTATTTTCAAAACCACGTACTTTGGGTTCTCACACCAGTCCCACCACTGACCCGGAATTTGTTTTTCCCTTTAAATTTGGGTGCCCTATTTTTCGGGCAGCCGTGTAGTCAGGATACCTTAGGAATATTTTGGAGCATGTTGAGAAGCATTTTAGAGAAGTCTTTTGGAGCTATGAAGCTGAAGTACCTTATATAGATATCTACCCATTTTGCACTGTGTTATGTAGTATGTATTTTCCAGCATATATATGGATAGACAGTTATAATTTTCCCACTGAATTGTATTTGACTCTAATCATTTATGCATAATTGAAATGTTGAATGCGATGTGGAGATTCTATTGTTGTGTTATCTCCTATCTTTATTTTCTTTTACGCCCTTGATAATCTGCCTTCCCAGCACTTGGATTTACGGCACGTGGATACCGTGGATGTATTAGGGTCAAATTCTAAGGGCTGAGGAGACGAGTCATCACATTTGGTATCAGAGCTGAAGATTAAGCGAGAACCTTGGCATTGTTGGGGGTATGACTCATTAGAGATAGGGTTAGTAACGCCCTAGAATGAGTTTAGTCCGAGAGAGCGCATAATTATAACTTTTAACTTGAATAAGTATATCCATGTTGTATAGTATTCCCTAAGATATCTCGCCTATATATCCTACAGATATTTTTCTTACTATATACAGATAGTAGAAAATGGGAGAAGCAGAGGACGAGGTAGGGAAGGAAGTAATACAACAAATGGTCAAACTTCCACAGCTGCAGTAGTTAAGGAAGTAGTAGATCCGCTCTTGTGAAAGAATTTTTAAAGGGCTAAATATTGGAGAAGAGCATAAGAGATTCTTACCTTCTTGGCAACTACAAGATGAAACTCTAGTTTGGAGGTAATCATTACTCAGAATGAGTCAAAAGATAATTTCTCTTGGGAATGATTCAAAGAAGTTTTGGAGGAGCAGTACATGTCGGAAGCAGGAAAATCCCGTCTTTACCGTAATTTTATGATTTTTAAACAGGAGGAGGGTATGTCGTTTAAGGCGTATGCTAACAAGTTTAACGAATTATCTTATTTTGGGCCTGGATTGATAGATACGCCCCTCAAAAAGAATAAAAAGTTTATCTCGAGAATGGAGAAACAACGCCATATCAGAATAACTGGGCATGTGAAAGAACCATTTTTATACTTAATAGACATGGGATACGGATATGAAGCTTTGGATAAGATAGATCCACCCATAGTACAAGAAGGCAACAAGAATGATTTAAAAAAGAGGAAGTTCAATGGTAAGAAGCCATGGCAAGAAAAACCCAAAGGAGGATCTCAAGCAAACCACTTTAAAGACATCACTTGTAACAATTGTAAGAATAAAGGCCATATTGCGAAGAATTGTTAAGGTCCCAAAGCTCAGAGTGTTGCCACTCCTATGTATCAAAATTATCTATGCTATAATTGTCATAAACTAGGGCACCTGATTAAGGATTGTCCCCTAATAAAAAAAAGAGAACATGCCAAAGTTTATGCTGTCAAGGATGAGCCTTCAACCTCCCTAGATGTGAAGGGCAAAGGAGTGTTGGAAGGTAATATTTTTATCCAATATGTTTTAGTTAGAGTATTATTTGATATATGAGTTTCTCATAGTTTTATTTCGAAAAAACCATTGAAGAAAATAAACTTAAACCTAAAATTATTGACGACCCTATCTGCGTGACGAATCCTATAGAAGGTTCCACTAATCTTTTTATGCACTATGAAAAAGTCTCGATTTCCTATCCTCCTCGTCATTTTCCTCTTGACCTTTTTGTCTTAGATTTTATTGGATTTGAAATTTACTCGGTATGGATTGGTTGGCTAAGTACAAAGCTAAGCTCGATTGCGAAAAAATAATGATATTTTTATGGACCATCTTTGGGAAAATCCTAGAAATATCTTTTGAAGATTCTAGTCCAAGAAGGAATAGTTTTCTTTATGCTTTAGATATATTCCGGACAGTATTAGAAACAATACCCGTTGTTAATGAATTTGTAGATGTCTTTGAAGAAGTAAAAAGTTTGCCACCACATAGAGAAATCGAATTCCTTATTGAATTAGTTGCTGGAGCGATGCCAATTAAAACAACGAGATAGAAGGATGGCTTCGAAAGAAAGGAACGAGTTGAATAACCAAACCCAAGAGTTATTAAAGAAGGGATTAATAAGACCTAGTCGTTCAATTTGGGGATCAGCAGTAATTTTTGTAGCCAAGACCGACGAATCTTTATGATTGTGCGTAGACAATCAGGATCTGAACAAGCAAACTAGCATCCTCTACCTCGAATAGATGACTTGTTTAACCAGTTACATGGAGCTCGAGTTTTCTACAAAATGGACCTAGCTATCAGTTAAGGACCGTAGAAGATTGCATCTATCTAACTGCATTCAAAAGTCTGAATACTTTCTATGAGTGGTTGGTTATGCCTTTTGGGCCGACTAATGCGCCCGCTTATTTTGTTGACCTTATGAATAGAGCGTTTAGAGATGTGCTAAACAAATTTGTGTTGGTCTTTATCGATGATAACCTCCTTATCTACTCAAAGACAGAAGAAGAACACACAAGGAATCTGGAAGCTATGTTGGAGATATTGAGGAATAATGCGTTTAAAGCCAAATTCTCAAAGTGCCGTTTTTGGGAGGAGGAGGTAAGATTCTTGGACATATAATATCAAGGGATGGAATTTCAGTGGATCCAGGGAAAGTTGCAGCTATTCAAGATTGGAAGCCGCTACAAACTCCTAAAGAGAATCTTAGCTTCTTAGGTTTGGTCGGATATTACGGAAGATTCGTTCAAGACTTCTCTAAGATTGCCTATTACCTAACGAAGTTGACAATGAAGGATGCTAAATTTGTTTGGACTCCAAATTATAAAGAAGCATTCCAAAAACTAAAGAAGAGGTTGACAACCGCTCCAGTTTTAGCAATTATAAATGGAAATAGTGGATCGACCGTTTATACAGAGCTTGTGGTGAAAGATTTGTTGCAGTTTTAATGCAAGATGGGAAGGTGATTGGTTACGCAGACAGCTGAAGACGCATGAAAAGAATTATGCAATACACGACTTAGAATTATTAGCCGTTGTGTTCGGCTCTTAATATATGGAGACATTATTTTCTGGGTAAGAAACTTTCATAGTTTATTTCGATAAAGCTTCGAATTGACTTTAGTAAATAGTATTTCGTCTTTTAGGTGAAAAATCTGAAATCTTCACGGACCATAAATTCTTGAAGTATCTTTTCACCTAGAAGGATTTAAACATGAGACAGCAATGCTGGCTAGGATTTCTCGCGCCATATGATCTAGATATTCAATATATAGCCAGAAAGCCAACGTAGTAGCTGATGCATTGAACAGGAAGTTTCCTACTATTTCTTATTTGGTAGTGACTCTAAATCTTTAGGAGAAAATAACTAGCAATCAAAAAGAAGATTGATTCCTAATGGTGATTATTGGAGATATACACAGAGGAAGGAGTTCAAGCTTTAAAATAGATAATCATGGAGTATTGCGGTAAATGGAAGAATTTGTGTTCCAAATGTTGGAAATCTTAAGCAAGAAGCATTAGCTGAATGCCACACATCCAAACTTAGCATTCATCCAGGAATTCATAAGATGTACAAGGACATGAAACAAATATTTTAGTAGAGAAATATGAAGAGGGACATATCTATCTATGTTAGTCGTTGTGATAATTGCCAAAGAATCAAAAGTGACCAACAGAAGACGGCGGAATTACTTCAACCTTTGGAGATTCCAGCTTGAAAGTGGGATCAAATATCCATGGATTTCATTGATGACTTACCCCAAACAAGGAAAGGAAATGAAGGCATTTGGGTTATCATAGACCGATTAACCAAAAATGAAAACCTTATTCCAGTTAATCCAACAAGAACGGCAGAAAGCCTTGCGGATATATATATATATATATATATATATATATATAAAGGAGATTGTTCGATTATACGGAGTTTCAACCAGTATAGTAAGTGATCATAATTCACTCTTCACTAGTCAGTTTTGGGAAGCACTATAGACATCTTTGGGAACAAAGCTGAGTACAAGCACTGCATATCACCCCTAAACTAGTGGACAGATGGAAAGAGTCAACCGTTTTTTGGAAGATCTTTTGAGAGAATGTATTCTAGACTTTGGAGGCTCATGCGAGAATCATTTACATTTAGTAGAGTTCTCCTACAATAATAGCTATCAAGCTAGTATCGGCATGGCACCATATGAAGCTCTGTATGGTTGTCCATGTAAATCTCCAGTATGTTGGATAGAAACCGAAGATCGATTAGTGCTTGTCCCAGATATGATACGATAAGCTTCAAAGAAGGTTGATATGATTAGAAAGAAGCTAAAAGAAGCCCAAAGTAGATAGAAGAGTTATGCAGACTGAAGGCATAGGAATCTAGAATTCTCAGTTGAAAATTCATTCTTTTTTAGAGTATTTCCAATGAGAGGAGTAGTTAGATTTGGAAGAGCTGGGAAGTTATCACCTTAATATATTGACCTTTTCCCACTCTCGAACGAATCGGCCCATTAGCTTTTGAGTACAATTGCCTGAATGATTGTCTGGTGTACACAATGTTTTTCATGTATCACATTTACGGAAGCATGTATATGACCCAGAAAAAATCATAGAAACGGCTGTCCAGGATGACTTGGAGATAGAACCAAACTTAGCTTTTATTAGAAGGCTCGTTCGAATCTAGATGAAGATGAAAAACGATTATGAAGGAAGGTCATAAGTTGATAAAATTTCAATAGAGCGAGGATGTTGATGATTGCACATGGAAAACAGAAGATAGAATGAGAAAAGCATATCCCAAGTTTAGGACCGATGTATAGACTTTATCCTTTGTTTAAGTGTACTCACTGCCTGTGGTGTAATCATTTATTGTATATATTCCATCTTATTGAATATATATTTCCTTTTGAGCTATTTTCTTCTTATCTAATTTCGAGTATGAAATTATTTTAAGTAGGGGAGAATGTAACGATCCAGTATTTGACCACGTAAAAATATAACATTTAAAATGATTTTAGATATAAAATATAAAATGTTTTATGATTTATATAATATTAGATAAGATTTGGAAATATATATATATATATATATATATATATATATATATATATATATATATATATAGTTACCTTTGCTTATATCGACAAAAGTGACAATATCTTGATTTCAGAAAAGTAAGTTTAAATGATTTAATAAATTATTTTAGTTTATTTATAATTGTTATATTTTTTAATATCATTATACAAATTTATTTAAAATTTAGTTTACATAAATAAATAGTTTAACTAAAACGTCAAAATAAGACCGTATAATATTTTGTCAAAAATTAATGTTTTGTCGATTTAAAGTTATCGCAACGTTGTTGCACCTTTATTTTAATATTCATGTACACTTATATAAATGTAGTAAGTATTAGTTAAGTTGCTAATTAGGTTTACTTTTATTAAAACACAATTAGAAAATTCTAGAATATAATTAGGAAAAGTAAACTAATAAAAACAAAACATGTCAAATCAAAAGAAACATCATTATTACTTTTAGTTTTCTTACTCCTTAAGTGATAACGACATAAAAGTAAAGATTTGAAATGTGATGTTAAGTGTTGAAAAGTAAGATTGCTTTAAAAGTAAATAAAGGGAATTTGGTCTTTTGCAAATATAATATTTTAATCTAAAGTTTTTTCAATAAATATACACCCACTTTCTCACTTCCTTCCACTCATGTTCTTAAAATTTCAAGCTTCTTCTCACTCTTTTCCATGGCTTCTTATCTTAATAAAATAATGCTAAAGTTATTTCAAAAATAATATAAAAAGAAATATGTAACAAAACCACTTCAAATCCCTCTTTCTCCTCCTCATACCCACGGCTACCACCTACCACTACCCTAGCCGAGCCAACCACCACCCCCTACCCAAGTTCAAGCCCAATTTACCCTTGAAACTCATGGCCCAAAGCTCCAAAGGCTTCCACAAGCAAAGTCAAGCCACCTAGAAGTGTTAAAACAAGTGTTCATGAGTATTTGAGTTGAGTTTGAAAAGCTATTTCAATTTAAAGTTAGTTTAATTCCAAACAAGATGAGAATCCTAATTAATATGTATATATTTGGTTGTGATGTTGTGATATGTTTGTTTGGATGTTTGATTATGATATTGATTTTCATATATTGTTTATTTCATGAAAATATTGAAATAAGTCACGATATACACAACATTGATTCACACGGAAAACACTTTTCAAAATAAAATGAAATGTGATGTGAAATCATTTATACCTTTGAAAAAATGTTTGAATATGCTTTAGAAATTATTACTAAGTGTTTAAACTTGTCTCGATAAATTTTGGATATGAATATCAAAATACGTCTAAAATTTGACGCGTCACGTAACAGTAGTTCGTGTTTTCGCGTTAAAAGTTCAAATGAACATACGAAATGGAATATAATTCGGAATTCTTCGAAGTAAAAATTTTCCAAATCCTTATATCCATATCTTTCAGATGAAACAAGAAAATTAAGATTTTATCATGTATATTTTGAAATATGGCAAAATCAATTTTAAAGAAAAATCCAGTTTTTGCACTATATGACCAAAGTTGGAAATTAATAAAATAATCATTTTTAAAGTATGAAATAAATTATAAAAATCTTTTAAAATATTTTAAATTTATTCAAGTTGAAAAGATGGATTTATAAATGATATAAAAGTTGTTTAAAGAATATAGCTTTTAAAACGCTATTTGCAACACTTTTTCGCAATGCTTTTCAATAACTTTTGAAATAAAGGTTGAAATTAGACAACTCTTTCCCAAGTCTTATGTAAACAGTTTTAAGTAAATAATAAATTATTTTAAAAAGAGATTTGAACAATTCAAAATGATTTCAAAGGTGGTTAAACAAATAGTTAAGTGATTTAAAAAGGAAAAATGAATATGCGGAAAGGACTAGTACATTTGTCCCGTCCGTGTGATCTAAAAGTAAAAAACAAGGTGTGTAATTAAGGTTAGGAATGGAGCAACCAATGCCCTGAACTTACCTGGCCTCAGTTTTCTCTTTTAGGCAAGGGGTGAAACATATCGAAAGGAAAGCTTGGATGCTCAACTTGGATTTTATATAAATAATCTTCTTTTACTCATTATTAAAATCCAAAGAGAGAACTTGTCCTATTCGTGGAATTTAAAAGGTGATCTCACCGTTTTTCGCCCATAGCACTTGTTAAATATGAAAGTCAATATTGAATAAAAGTAGAGTGATTTCTATTATCCTATTTTCTCAAATGATACGCTTTTAAAATGATTTGAGAAATATTCATAAAGAGGTTTAAATGATTCCGTATTCACTAAAAGAATATTTTGAAAATACATTTCTCTCGAAGATATTTTGGTAAAGGAAAATGAATGAATCGAAAAACAATCACCTAATTACATCATTTTTTTATCGATGATTGGATTTCGAAGGAACCGGGATCGGATTTGGATGATTCCTATCCGAAAACCACTCGAACCATTTATATATTCGAAGATTGAAGATGTTTGAAGACGGAGATATTGAGACAAATAATAACGAAGGACTACTTGTTGATTAATTAGGGATAAACTCTCGATTCACTATATTATAGTTGTGGTCTCTTTCTTATGAAATTTTTTAGAACCACAAGGACTTCTTGCCTAGCAATGGCCGAGGAAAGTACCTTCAGTTTCGTTAGTACCAGAACGTACTTGTATGGATAAATGTCTGACCTTGCATTCCAAATCATAATAAGTGATCTCTATAAAAGTATATCAGTCGGTGGCGGACAAGACACCTTCTCTTAGCTTAACATCCTTTCCTAAAACATACGAGCTCAGAAAATTATACGTTTGTAGAAATAAATCATGTGAATGTGGAATGACAATGTGGCATTCAAAGTGAAAAAAGATATGCTATGTGAAAAGGTAATTGTTGCCTCGAGCGTCATCAACCGGAACTAACCGAAACAGGGTTAGGTGCGATAAGGCCAAGTGGGTCATTCCCAATTAGGGTACGATCATTCCCTTCTAGATATATTTCTTCCCGCTATGACGTTCGAGATGAAAATTAATGTAGATGTATGCGAAGAGAGATCTTGGAGAAAGATTGGTAATGACCGAGGGATGACATATTCGGCACTATCAAGTCACAGAGGTAGGCCGGTCTTGTGTTGGTAGAGGGTAGATGTTCTATGCCTCGGGACATCCATCTAAAGGTGTACCCATCAGAAGGCAGTCCCCTCATCTGGTCATTTGTATGAAAATCCATTCCCCAATAATTACTTACGGTCTTGTTTGTAGAACCTAATATGTTGGAATTTAATCAATGTAACAATTTTGGCTCAGATTAAAAAAATAATTTTGCAAATGTTTTCAAAGGAAGTTATTAAAAATAATATCCCCAAAATTTACATAATATAGAGTTTTGGTTATCATAAGATAAAAAATCATTCCGTGTTTATGTGGGACGTGCTCTTATAGGAAAACCTTTTGTTTTCCAAATCTCATACTTTGAGTTCTTACACAAGTCTCATGACTGACCCAGAGTTTGTTTTTCACTTTAAACTCTTGGTGCTCTATTTTTCAGGTAGCCGTACAGCTAGGATACCTTGGGAGCATGTTGCGGAGCATTTTGAAGAAGTCTTTTGGAACTATGAAGCTGAAGTACCTTATGAAGATATCTACCCATTTTCCACTGTGTTATGTAGTATGTATTTTCCAGCATATGTACAGATAGACAGTTATAACTATCCTGCTGGATTTGTATTTGACTCTGATCATTTATGTATAATTAAAATGTTGAATATGATGTGAGATTCTATTATTGTGTTATCTTCTATCTTTATTTTCTTTTACACCCCTGATAATTTTCCTCCCCAACACTTGGATTTACGGCACGTGAATACCGTGGATGTATTAGAGTCGATTTCTAAGAGTTGAGGAGATAAGTCATCACATCATTACTAGTTCATCGGTTAGCGTGCCTGAGCTGAGTCCTAAGCGACGCCGGTGGTACTCCAGTTGCCCGTTTGTGGTGTTTTCTTCTCCGACTTGAACCTGGACATATACTAGATTAAATATATTATCATGCAAGCAACTAAACATGAATAATTTGATGCAAATCATGCTCATAGGATTGGATTTCACCAAAACTGTGAATGAAATAACAAAATATGTGAATATCACAACCAATTTGAGAGTCATTTCAACATAGATTCAATCAAACAATGAAACAACAACTTGTCAACATTCACTGTCTAGAAGTGTGAGCTTAACTCGCCTAATTTGAACTTGAATTGGTAGTAAAATACCTCGGTTCTCTTAGGCTAGCTTCTTTGACAACTACCTAAGTTAATTTCATAGATTGCAAAAGAAAAGAATTATAACCCTAAGCAAAAACTAATAATAATACACGAATTAACATACTAGAAGATGAAGGAGATTACCTTCTTTTGATTTCTATAATTATTAGCCAAAAACCCCTTGATTTGCTCTTGATTTGGGGAAAATTGCTTCTAGGGTTTGAGAGCAAAGAAATGGAGTAATTTAGGCTTTTGATTTCTTACTGTAAAATGAAAAGGAGAGGAGGGAATAAACATACAAGTTTATTTCTTATTACTTATCCTACTACATAGCCTTTGATGCATCATGTATCCAATAAGGAGATATGTTATTTTTTCTCCTTATATAAAACATCATTTACGTTATAACAATGTTTTATAAAAAATATAAATTGATTTCTCACATTTTACAAATACCAACATGTCGAAAATTCTTATTCCTAATATATTGAGATATTTAATAAAATAAACAACTAATTGTAAAATCTCATTTTAAACAATAAATCTCAGTATTAATATTTAACTAAATTTACAACATTTGTTGTAATAATTTGAAATGAAAAATATCTATCGTAAATCTCTATTAAAATCAATAAGTGAATAAACCTTAGAAAACTCAAACAATAAATTACAGAATTATTTCCACGTATTTTATTAACTCTTATTTTTTCCCCAGATTATTCTTATATTAACAAACATAAGATTTAAGTTACACAAAAAGATATTTTATGAAATATCAAATTTAATTAATGCCAAATCTATTTCAAATTTGGAAATAATAACAATTATAATTATAAATTCCCCAGATATGTTAATAAAAATCAATTATGATTAATTAAATCATAGTTTATATTTTAATTTCAAGTAATCTCGATGAGTAATATTACAACTTACTTCTTCATTCTCAAGTGTATGCGCTAATAGAAGTATAAGCTGACTAACAAAACCAGATATATGGGACCCAAGTAAGGTACAAGGACCAGTTTTGATTGATGCAGCATGATACACGTTTATACTCTTTTTTTCCTATTATAACTCTTTAAGTAATACACAGTTGAGATAAAAGTTATGTTATTCAAGTAGAGTTATGGGTTATATTTTGGGATTCACCCCCTTTAATTTATTCTCATTAAAAAATATTCAATTTTATTGGGAAAATCGGGCAAAGATTTTTTTTATAACAAATTTGTCCACTAGAAAAATGTACTTGCATTATTTATTCATTATAACACTAACTATTATTTGTCTCTATGCACTACTTATTAGGATCAGACAGCAACCTACGATACAACTTATTGATTTTTTTTCCTTTGTTACATTAGGAAAGAACTTTTGAACTGCATGCATAAATTGATACAAAAAAGGTAAAGAAAACAGTATTTGAGTAGGAGAATAGGAATGGAGAAGGGAAAAAACAAAGGAAAGAGATGGTCTCTGGATGGAACAATGACGATTTTAGTCACCAGACGAACCAAAGGATAACTAATTCTGTGAAGTTCCAAAAATGCGATCGCCCCACGACAATGTGAGACAATCATAAAACAACAATAAAACACACAAGATAACTAATTCTATAACGTTCCAAAAATACCGACGTTTGCCGTAAAATACGACAAACGAAAATTTAATTATCTTCCAAATTAAAATTTGGAAAAATCGTATAAATTAAATTAAAAATACATCACTAAAAATCAACTATTTATTTGAAACATAAATTTTATTGTATTTAAATTCAAATTCGAAGATTTAAACAAATTAAATATTCAAATTTGAAGACTCAAAAATTTCGGATCGTTACATTGATTTGACATGGTAACATGATTATTAATCTATTTATATGCTGGAATAATATTTAATTTGAGTTGATCCATTGGTAGAAATATCATAATTAATGTGTGTAAAATCCTTTTCTCTTCACATACTAACATATAGAAAATTTTAAATTTAAATTGGAATTTAAAAATCAATTCAACACCACTAATATTTTTAAAGTGGTTTGAAAATGAAAATGATGTATGTGCATATGTAGCCTATGACTTGTATTCTATGCATGAAAGAATTCCAGAATGGATGCCTTTTATATCATCTGTGTAGGTCTCTCTTTTATTTGTTTTCAGGAATTCAGTATCGATATAGATTAATAGATATCCTATGGAATGTTAGTTGTAGTCTAGCAAATGACTGCTTATCCAAAATGAAAACAAGAGTTCACTCTTATTACTCACCTTGTTATGGAACTTATAAAGTGTCGTGTTTGAGTTATACCTCTTTCTGGTTTGTCATGTGTCTTCACCATTTATTTATTAAAAAAAGGTAAAAGCAAGAAAACTTGTGAGATGTTTTGGCTAAAAAGTTAGAAAAAAATAAGAATAGATTTGTATCGATCATAGGTGCAAATTATGCGAGCAGCTTTTACAAATCTTGTACTTGAAGCTTAGCATCTTATACCCATGTCCAAATATAATAAGATGATGTTTGGATGACCATGACCATGCTTGCCTAATTTGATTTCAAACACAACATTTAAAAAATTTATACAAATAATATATAACAAGAATGAAACATATAGTGATTAAATAGATTTAATACCTGAACTTGTTGGACCACTTACTGAATCTAACAAGGATGAAGCTACAATGGCACTTGTTAGGCCACCACTCCTCATGGTTGCACACATAGGTGCTCTAAAACCAACTAAAGAATCTTGTCGCCTGATTGAATATTTTATTATTTAACGATGAGTGACAAAATAAATTTGCATAAAGAAGTTCAGATTATAGAAATATCCTTTCCGAAATTCTCTTTCCTATATCAATAAAAGCACATTGCACGATTTATATATATATATATATATATATATATATATATCAGTAAAATTTATGTCTATCAAATTTTAACTTAGACTGAGATTAAATTAATATATACATTGCACACAGGCCAGAAACCATTACTCTGCTAAACAAAAAATTCAAATCAAAGTTCTATGAAACATGCAAATATATATATATATATATATATATATATATATGTTGTTTATATATATATATATATATGTTTATATATATATATATATATGTTTATATATATATTTATATATATATATTTGCGACATCAGTAACCATTGGGAGTAGTACTGACTGTCGTAAATCTCATACACTAAATACTTAAAGAAAGTCTTGATTAATATATACAAATAGCCGTTAATGCCAATTCACCTCACAAACTATACTTGCACAATGATTCCCTCAAGTTGAAAGTGTCCAATAACGTTCAAAATGGAAGAACATGACGTACAGTAAGTTAGTTTAACATGCTGAAGTAAGTAAAAAAGAAACAATGAAAAATAACAGAGATATTATTTGGAGAAACATTACAGTAATATTGGAGAGATCTTATTACTATATTCGGAGATTTTGAAGGATGAGGAAAAAAATGTTGTTTTTATCTATTTAATATTGGAATTCATACATAGCTAGTACTTGGCTTAGAGTCACAAATTAAAAGAAACAGAAAAATCATATTAAAAGATCTAAAAAACGATTGAAGTAGGAACAAGTGACCTTCAAAGAAGTGTACTAATACGGTAGAAAATGTGCGTTTAAAAAAATAAAATAAGAATCTATCTTTTCAGGAAAATAATGTCACTACCCAAATTGCATATCATAAGATAGGGAAAGAAAAATGAGCAAAGTACCTTTTATCAAATTGATGAGCTACATTGCTTCTTACAGCCACAATATTCCAGCAGACAATTTCAGCGGCAAGGTCACTATATGTTTAACCATTTGCATAACTTATTAGATAACATATCGATAAAAAAATTACAATTAGACATGAATGATAGATAAAATATACATGTAGATAAACCAATAGTAGCTTCAAATTTATGGATATATGTGGTTATGAGACCATAAATAATTATCTCCTAATAGTGAAATAATTACATGCCAGTGTTGTTTTGAAACTTGGTAAATAAAAGGGATGCTATTCTGCGAAGTTTATATACTTCAGATAAAATATTATAACATGTGTTGAATAAACCAAAAAAAATACATAATGCAAGCAAACATGCTAGAATTTGACGGTATAAATTATTCAAGCTCAAGTTGTAAGACATGGAGCATAAAACTATGCACTAATGATAATGCACGAGAGATTTTCAAACAGCTTACCACTCTTATTTATAAAGATTAAATATAAAGTGTGCATAAATTAGCCTGAACCTTCAGTTTAACATTATGCATAAACTAGCCTCAACCGTCAGTTTAACATTCCCATTGACAAAAAGTGAACAATGAAGTCTAACTATTTGTCTGGTCTTTATTGAAAATGTAGGATCTATTTGAATTGACTAACATAAAAACAAACGTAAGATATAAAGACCATAAATACTAGGGACTAAGCATTGTAATATTATGAGTGGTCAAAGCACAACCATGTCCATTTTTCTAGGATGCAATAGCTTAATCAATACTGTGTAATCTAAAATTGTAAGGAAAAGTTTTGGCTTTCCAATTATGTGCAAGTATGAATCAACCTCCAAGGGGAATAATTAAATATAATTATATCCATAAACTGTGCCTGAATAATCATTCTTGGTCAAATCACTAAAACCTATTTTTATTAACAATAATACATTACTTCTAAAATAAACCAGTAACAAAATGTATATAAAATTGATATGCACTAAACAAACATATCCTTGAATTAATGAAGGTACAACGGAACTAGAAGCACGTACAATGAAAGATCTTGGTTAATTATCTACACTATCATCATCCTCTCCAAATCGTTATATGACCAGTCGCATCAAATTGTGAGCCATTCTTAGCTGATTATATGCACTATCACCTACATGCTCATAGACCTTATTCATGGTTAGACAAAAATCACTTAAAGTTAAAAATTTAAGAGATTTCAGCTTCTACGGTTGAAGGAAAAGTAGCATTAGATGATCACCTTAATAAACAAATGATTGGTTGGTGCAAACTATTCAACAAGCTCAATGCAATGCAATGCTATTTCAGTTTTATAGTAGCTACCGCTAGTGCTTACCATGTAATCAATCATTTAATCAATAATAACCTCAACATTAACCGACCTAGTCATCTTATACAGATGCCCAAATGTCTTCGGCATTAGAGTGCAATTTGGATCCAATTTAAAGAGTGAAATTAAATTAATAACATGTTTTTCTAGTATCAATGCATTCTAAATGAATGAGGAAATGCAATTAAAATGCTAAACTGATTTTCCTTTTATGATCATACCATTTTTTATGAAAACTTATATATGACATCTTTTGTATGTCACTTGCTCGTTGATGTTGGTTTTGCACATTTGTGAGTAATTATTTGTAATGGATTATAGAATTACTGTTAGCCAATGTTATATTTTCATAGTAAATATGATTACCTTTCTTTGTGACATTGCATTCCACTCTCAATGACTCAATGCATGTCCCTTTTGCTTGGTAGTTACCAAGATATAGTTACGACATTTAAAGCTACAGTCACGAATACATAATAGTTAAGCTATATCAATACAAGAAGTGGTTTGATTAATCATGATATATATTATCAGCTATTTGCTTCACGCATTGCTAGTTCTTTATTGCCAACAAATGACCTTAGACATGATATACTTGTGCTAAGTTCAAGACGTGAACTTTTTTTCGACTAAGCATAATATATTTATCAATAAGATATAATATAACATCCATATAACTGGTGTGTTACATAATAATTCAACATCTTTAATTATAGCTAAGTTGTTATCACCGATCTAATAGACATAAGGCTATAGCATATCTATTCATGCTTATTAGCACTGCTAATCTCCATTTAAGTATTTCAAATACAGGAACACGAAATATAGACATAAATTTACCTAAAGCAACAATCTTTACTTTAGTATTAATCGCATCATCACTAAATCCAATGCCGTGCAAAACAAACTGGAAATGAAACAATTAATGTCCAAAACAACACAAGGACTAAAAATAGAAAGCCATATAATATTATTGCTAAGTCATAGAGAGTAAAGAAAGTAATAATTATTTTAATTGAGATGAATAAAGAATAAACACCAAAATCAAAATTATACAAGTAATATAACAAATAGTAAAAAAACAAAATTATTAAATTACAAAATATTTACCTTTCCAAAATTCAAAGCTTTGGTAATGTAGTGTTATGGTTTCAAATGAAACATAGTCAAAAGTCAATATAACGTCAATTTCAATTGAGACGAACAATGAATCATGGAAGTAAGAATTAGGTTACTAGAACCGTAAAACAACTAAAAACAAATAAATTACAAATTCATTTATCCTTGTGGAGGTTGATATAGAGACGTGCACAAATTTGCAGATTAGGATTAAGGTGGTGGTAGTAGGGGAAGCTAAGAAAACACGAAAAACGAGATAAGCGAAATTAGAGATAGAGTGTAGTGGAGACTAGTAGACAAGGGAGGCGGAGAAGGAGGCAAAATGTGGATGTGTCTTCATATGTAAACTAGGGTTATGGAAGAAGAAGTGAGAAGGGAAATGAATAATAGATGGTAACCAAATGAAAATAAGCACGAGAAACTAAAGAAATGAAGGGCCAGATCTTGCTTTTGACTTAAATTCGATTTTGGTTGCATTTCTTTTAGAAAAAGAAAGGAGGAGAAATGTCATTAGTTGCATTTTTTTAACAAACGCTATCATATAGTACAACTAATAACTACTTTTCTTGTAGTGTCATCTATACTATTATATTAATACCAAATAAAACTTCCTTTGCTGTCAAGCCCCTTCTCATTTTTCCATAAGAACCAATCCTGTCTTGCCACGTTTCATTTAGAAGTTCAGTAGTCTTCTTCCACCCATGCGCCTTACCTGTTATTTTTCTACTTATCAACTCTAAATCGCTAATTTTCCAACCATAGCCATTCCCAAATATGGGCGATGCAAAATTTCGTGAAGCTCAGATCTACCTTCATACTGCAAAATCCTTCCATGTCAATCCTACAAAACTTTGCAATTTCAAATGTTCATTGGTAGCTGGTTTCATTTTAAACTACAAAAGCTTTATATTTTGATCCTTCCCCAAGCATTGAACAATCAATTTCTGAAGCAGGCGAATCATTTCTAGTCCTAATCTAAGGATGAAAACTAGTGGGTTCATCGTTCACCTGCCTTGATTTATACATTAATGAAGGTAAATCTTTACCAAAATTTTCTTCTTGTATTGCTTTTTACAATAAACTTTAATCTATGCCATTAAAGATTTTTTCTGTCGTTATTTCTATGTTCGATTTCTAGCTTAGGAGTGGGTCTTACTCCTTTTGTGCTTGATATTTATATCATGTTTTTATAATCTAGGTTTGTATTTTGTATGAAGTTTAGAGGATGTCAATAGGTAACTATTTCAGTGGATCAAATAAGGATGGGCATGGTATCATCATATGATATTGTGTTATACAATTACATATGCTCAAGTATTAGATTTTATTTACTAGGAGAGAGTAATTTCTTAAAGAAATAGTTTACAACCTTTTGCTTGATTTTAAAATTTTGGCTCAAAATTTTTCATTATGGCGGATATCTTTCATAATCTTCATTCTTTAATGATACTTGATTTAAATGTTTTAGCTTATTGGAAACCATGCGAAGGGATGTATTGTAAACATTGTTGCTAGCTTGACGGGATGGAGTTATGCTGTATCAATAAAAATAGGTCAGGTCACTTTGGCATTCTTTGATTCTTCCAATAACATATATCAGTGCAATATTTTTGTAACATAATGTGTTATATCACCAATCCAAATAGGATTTTGTACGATATCGTATGCTGAACAAAAGTGGCTTATAACTTATGGTTAACTCCTTATTTTCAATAGTCTTTTTTTACTATTGTGTCTATTCTTTAAGGAACATTATGTTGTAATTTTGGCACCCCTCGCATATTCCGCTATGCGCACAATTCATTTAGTGTAGAAGAAGCAAGGCCACTGAACGAAGCTCTTTTGGTGCCAGCGTCATGACTGGATATCCTTACATCCCGTCAGAGCATGTATATTTTCGTGGCAGCATTTATTTGTAACAAAAGGAATCCCTTGTTGTTACATGCTACCAATCCCATATATATACTGATTTCTTTTAGAATATCTTACGATGTGGGACTAATCATAATCCAATCTACGCGCCCACTCTAATACAATGCGAGCCACACCTAACAGATCTCCACCTTGACGTGCATTTTCTCAATTCAACTTGAAGTTATACAGAGTCCTCAAATACTTGGATAAGGTCGCTAACACCTCCAGTAGTTTAGATTAGGTCGCTACCACTTCCAGCAGTTGGGCCAAGTTGTTTCACAAAGAGTTCTCTTTCACACGGTTGGAGCAGGCCATGTTCTAACTTATAACTCCACCTTAATGAGAATCCCAAGCTCAAATCACACATGCATACTTAGGTCAACGCTGCATCATATTGGTCCCATCGAACCATCGGCTCTGATACCATATTGTAATTTTCGGCA
Organism: Allium cepa; assembly: GCA_030765085.1. NCBI lineage: Eukaryota > Viridiplantae > Streptophyta > Magnoliopsida > Asparagales > Amaryllidaceae > Allium > Allium cepa. The sequence continues at coordinate 881,514,362 of CM060945.1, forward strand.
CCCCCTCGCATCTTCCGCTATACGCGCACTTCATTTAGTGTAGAAGAAGCAAGACCACTAAACGAAGCTCTTTTGGTGCCAGCGTCATGATTGGATATCCCTACAACCGCCTAGAGCATATACATTTTCATGGCAACATTTATTTGTAACAAAAGGAATCCCTTTTTATTACATGCTACCAATCTCATATATATGCTAATTTCTTTTAGAATATCTTACGATGTGAGACTAATCATAATCCTGCGCACCCACTCTGTGATATCCCGAAAATTTTAGCAATATCAATTTAATAATCTGTATTTAAAATTAAATTGATTTGATAAAATTTTAATAAAAATTTACTTGATTTAATAATCCAATTAAATAAATGTGTAATTGATGAATTTTATCTTTTAAAAGCTAATAATTGTTTTTCTATTTATAATGTATGTGTGTATATATATATATATATATATATATATATATATATATATTGTGAATAGATAAGTTTTGAGGTGAAATTAAATTAACAAATAAAATCTTGTTTTTAAATTCTAATATTCATTTTGATAATTTGAAGATTTTTATTTTATTTAATAAATAACTAATTGTTTAAAATACTTAAAGAAATTGTTTTAAATTGTATAATTGCATTCTAAACATAGTTTAAATTCTAATAAGACAAATAAAAGTTTATTTTATTTGTTTTAAATATAGCTTAATAATTATAATTTGGAATTATATGAATATTTAAGATATTATTTATATATTAATTCTTTTAATTAAGATAAATAAGATATGTAATTTATGATTTCTTTTATAAATGATTTAAAATGAATAAATATGTTATTTTCTAATAATAATAAATGTATAAATGTAGATATGTTTTGAAAGACAAAAATTTTATTGTCAAACTAAATATGTTAATATAAATTAGTTTTAAAATTGGATTTTAAATGTATAAATAGCATTTGAATTTGAATTCATTTTGAAATTTAAATGAATAAACATATATGAATAACCATATTTAAATTTTGTACGTGAGCTTTCATGTTTTATAAATTGTTATACTTCAAAAAAAAATACATATACATTTATTAATGAAACTACTATATATGTATTTAATAAAGAGAAGAGGATTTTTATTTATCTTTAAATTAAAAATAATAAGTTACATAAGTATAAAACAAATGTTAACATTTTAATCAATTAATGAGACAAGTGTAAACAATTAAACTACTTAATTTGACAAGTGTTGAAGATTTTAACAAGTGTCCTTCTTATTTTGATTTTTTTAAATTTTTAAATAAATCATTTATACACTTATAAAACATGTTTTCTTTTTCCCTCATTCTTCTCTTCTAATCTTCATTTTTTTTTCAAAGTTAAGAAGATAATCTCACCTGAAAACAAATTTATATTTCAAACTCTCAAAACCCCAAATCAATATCTTGTAATCCTCTGGGGAAAAAAATAAAGAGCATGCAGGGCCTGTAACTGGATTTCAACCAAACCTGCAAAGCAATTTTAACCTGTAAATTCCATCAACTTGAGATCTGAATCAAGTTCAAGTCCCATTAACCTGCATGCAAATCTAAATGCAAGCAACTCAGTTCTTTTTAAAGCATGGAAGTAAATGCAATTCAAGTTTTGTCTAAAGCATTTCAGGAAATTTGTGCTCTGCTTACAGAACAGTTTTCAAAACATAGGTGAGTAACTCCCTTTTCTTTTTAAAAATAGAATGGAATAAAGTATAAATCCATTGCATGATTTTCCCTGTAACAAGAATGATTTGTTGAATGTTTATAAAATGAAGTTCTATGCATTTAGGATATGCATGTATGTGAATGTCTGTAACATTCTCTGTTACCAGTTTTTTTTTCTTTTTTCCTTTTAAGAACTAAATAAAGACTCAACTATTGATTTATAATTCTAAACCCTGAATCTAGATACTAATAGAATCTGTGTCATAAACAAAAATTGCATGTTTGAACTTAAATCAAATTTAAAATTTGTTTGAGTCAAAAATACTGGGTATTGTATAGAAAAAAAAAACAAAATAAGCTGAGAAACTTAAATTTGGGCAAATGTAAACCTTTGAAATTATTAATTCAGGATGAACATCTGAATGCTTATACAAATTTAAGTTTTTAAAATAAAATCACAAATTTTAATGATGGATTTAAGGAGCAGTCTTAGGTTTTCTGGAAATTGGGTTTGGAATTTTATTTTATTTGCTAATGATCACAAGGGACAAGGTGGTCATGGTTGCTTATGGTGATAGATTAGAGGTCAGTGATGATATTAAAATGGTGGTGGTGGTGGTAATGCACTGTGGTGAAGGTGATGGTCAAAATTTGTTTCTAAACTTAGTTTGGCGTGCTTATGAATTTTTGATCGGCATTGAGCCTCTGGTTGTTCGAGTGCTCTGGTACGCTGGGTAAAGGAAGCTAAGGGATGGACAAAGTCTTGGCCGAAGTTTTAGCAACTCCGATGGCTGGAGAGGAGAGGTTGAGGTTTTACAGGTTTTGGGGTTTGAAGCTTATACTGTTGCCAGGTTTCAATTGGGAAGGGGAAAACTCGATTTGCGATTTTGAATGGGAGGTGAGTTTGTGATGGTTGCGATGTGATTCAGTGACGAACGCCGACACGCTTGTTGGCTGGGTAGTGGCCGGAGGTGGCTACAACCACCGTGCATATGCACGGTGAAGAAGAAAGTCAGGTGGAAGATTTGGGTTGTGCAGAAGTTTTTGTTTTTCTTTCCTCGGGTTAATACTCGAGTAATTCGTGAATTTGCCCAAAGTCTTGAAGGGGTTTACTCGAAGAAAACAAGTGTGGTCTCGGGTATCCCCTGTTATTACAGGTTTCACTGAAACCTGTATATATATTTTCAATTCTGAATTGATTTTAAAATCTTAATGCAGGGTTCTTAAAACAGGATTTAAGTCAAATTTAAAATTTGAATTTCAAATGAGATTTGAATTCAGGTTTGAAATTTTAAATTTAAACTTTGAAACAAAATATTTAAACAACTTCAAAAGAGTTTAAATATTGAATTTAGGATTAAGTTTTAATTTAAGTAGAGATTCAAACATGAGTTTAAATCTGAAATCAAATTCCAATTTGAAACAATGGTTTGAAAATAAAGGAAGTTTAAAGGCAATTTAAATGTTTAAATAAATTTGGATGTTGAAACACATTTAAATATGATTTGTATTTTGAAATGAATTTGGGGTTTAAATTTCTTATAACTTCTTTTATAAAATAAGAAAATCTTTAGTATAAAGTTTTAAAAGATTTTTAAAATGTTTTTAAAAATTTGTTAAGTTAAGTTTGATTTCTTTTTAAATTTTAAATTTAAAATGTAATTTGAAACAATTTTAAGTTAAATTGTTTTAAGTTACTTTATTTATAAAGAAATCATGAATAAGAAATGTTTTATTTTAAAGTAAATTAAAGATTTAATGATTTTTGTTTCATTATATTTAGTAAGGTAATTTAAATAATTTAATTAATTAATTTGTTTAATTAATTAAAGATTTGAAATAAATTAATTAAGGTTAATTAAAATTTGTAATTAATATTAATTAATTTAAGTTAATTACTTAGAAAAGGTAATTAAAGAATTGATGATGAGTTAATAAAGGTTATTAACTTGTGATTATTTAATTAATGTAATTAATTTTGATAATTAATTGGATTAATTAATTTAAATAATCAATTATAAAACTTAATTAAGTATGATTACTTTATGGAAATAATTAAAGATATTAATTACTCTTTGTAATTAATTTATTAATTGGATTAGATTAAATTAATTAATTAAGTTTAATTAATTTAGAATAATCATTGTATGGATTGATAAGTAATCAATGAGGAATAATTACTTAGAGAAGTAATTAAGTTAAGTAAATTACTGGAAGTAATTAAATAAAGTATGGTATTTTGGGATTAATTACTTTGTGAAGTGATTAATAATTAATTACTTAGTGTAATTAATCTAAGTATTGATTGATTAAGTCATTTAAAAATAATTAAGTAATGTAATTAATTAAGAGTAATTAACTACCAATGAGATTAATCTAGGATGATCAATAAATATAATTAATTATTAAATGTAATTAATTTAGGAGTGATTAAGAAAGTAATTAAGGTTAGTTAATTACTGAATATGATTAATCAAAAGTGATTAATAATTTTGGTTTAATTAAGGTTAATTATTTAATGTAATTAATTTAAATAAGTAATTAATTTAAATTTAATTAAGGATCATTAATTAATATGACTAATGATGTAATTAAGGATTAATTAAATAGGATTAATTAATCAATGATAAGTGATTAAGAAATTAATTAATTAATGTAATTAATTAAGGACTAATGTAATTAATTATAATTAATTAATTAATGAAGTAATTAAAGGTTAATTACTGATTTTGGTTAAGGATAATTAATTTGTAAAATTGATTAAAGATAATTACTTGAATGTAATTAAGGGATAATTAATCAAGGGTGATTAATTAAGGTGATTAATTTGAGGATAATGATTTAATTGATTGGTAATCAATTAATGGTTAAGTAAGCAAGATTTAAAATGAGGAAGTAATTAATTTAATTCATTTTAAATTAATTAAAGATAGGTAATTAATTTAATTCACTTTAAATTAATTAGAGATAGAAGTAATTAATCTAATTCATTTTAAATTAATTATAGATGGTGTGATTATAGATCTTTGCTTATGAATGGATGATATGGTTTACCTTGAATGGTTTGAATCTCAGGCATGAGATAAATAGTGTTGTGTGTTATGGATGCATTGGTTGCATTGTGATGATGATATAAGTATCTATTGATGATGATAATATAGATTATCAATTTGTGATTACCTGTTTATGATAAAAATATTGATTATCCATTATTATGATATGAATTATCTATCTGTGTGTATATGGATAATTAGAATTGAATTGTTTTAAACTTAAAACAACTTGGACCTAAAAGACACGCTTTGGATTACGATGAGACCGGGATCGGGTTTCCATATTTGGAATCCGAAAACCACATCGATTCCAATTAAACGTTAGGTCGTTAATCAAGTGGAGCAAGTGAAGACTCGAGGTGTAAGGGCTATACGTCAGTATAACTCTGTGGGTGATTCCGTAATGAGTTTGACGGAATAGTACTTATAGATTCGAGATGGTGAATCAGAGTGCAAGGGCTATGGTCGTTGACTCTGAGGGTGATTCCAATAATGAGTGCATCGAGATACTGCCTTCGGTTTCGTTCGAACCCGAAACGAACTTGTATGGATTGAATGCTTTCAGAACATCGTCAGGTGGACGACGAGCATTCTAAGATTTGATGTCCTATAAAGGTAATTGTAGCCTCAAGCCTCCTCAACCGGGAATGGCTAAAACAGGGGAGGTGCAGCAAGGCTTCGTGGGTAGCTCCCACCGGAGAGCAAGATTGATCCCTGTCTAGAGGTCCCTTTATATTCGGCTGTGTGGGCGGTTGGTTCGCGACAACTGCCGGGGTTGTCTTGTTCGGAACTGTTCAGTAAGGAACGGGTCCGGCCTTGTGTTGCAGGGGAGTGGGAGTACTCCTCGGTACGGTGATCTAGGCCACGTACTGTGACGGGCGGTACCCCAGTAGCCCTGCCATTGTATGAATCCAAAATCCAGTAAGTGCCAACGGTTTTGATTGTATTACCCACTTTTGTGGCTAGTAGCTGGAATTTAATAATGTAACAATTTCTGGTATTTCATATTTATTTGAAAACCCTAGACACTATTATAATATCATCGGATTTCCTATCAAATGTTTTGGTTAGCGTAAGGTAAAAACTTTTCCATGTTTATGTGTGGGAAGTCTTACGTGATACCTTTTCTTTCCAAAGGTTTTTCAAAGTTAAGAAACTTTAACCTATTACTCACACCAGACCCATGTCTGACCCGGAGTTTATTTTTGTTTTCCATAAACTCTTGGGTACTCAAATTTTTTACGAGTAGCCAAGGGATTCAGGTTAGGGTTCAGGTTAGCTTTGACGAATATTGGAGGAGCAATGGAGTAGGAGGCTTCTGCGTTAGATATTAGTATTCCGCTGTGTGCTCTGTGATTGTCTCTGAGATTGTATTATGTTGTAAATACTAGACAGGTGTTTATAACTGTCTAGTATGTGTTGTATGTCTGTGTACTCTGATAATGTTGTATACTATGTAATACTTATGTTGTTAATATAATTTATTCGTTCCGCTGTTTAGATTCTGATGTGTTGTTTCTTCTTTCTTCTCTTTCTTTCTATTCTCTATCCCTTTCTTTCTTATTAGCGATGCGACTTCCTGGAGATAGGAAGTTGGGTCGTGACAGTGGTATCGGAGCATTAGGTTGAGTGAATACCTAGGCTCTGGAGTGGTGTCTATCTTGAGAGAGCGTATTTGTAGTTTTGATATATATCTATATATATATTTAGTTATTTCTACCTATCTGTTGGGTTACCTGTCCGGGTTTTTCCAATATAAGTTATAAAGGTAGATAAGGTAGTGGTGTGTGTAACACGATTACTACCATTGGTTGGAGTTTAAATGTTTGAGGTTGGAAGTGTATTTGTCGAGACTGTAGACCTAATACAGTCTCGAGTAAGTTGTGTAGTGGTGTAGAGATTTAATCGATCTCTGAAGGAAACCTGTAAAGGTTCAGAGTTCATCTTTGAGAATGGATGAGTTGAGTTTGAATCTGTTGGTTGGCAGAAGTGTGTGATGGTATTTTGATACCTCAGGAAGTGGTAGTTGCGCGATGAGATGCAGTGAATATGGATGTTTCCAAAGATGTTTTCTTTGGAACAAGTTTTAGGAAGTGTGTCTACTTCGGTGTTGTGGCCGAGTTCAGCAGGATGTGGTGGTTGGCTTTGAGGGCCGAGTTTCTTGAAGAACTTCAGATAAGGAAATTTTGGCATTGGTGTCAGCAGTGCAACTCGGAGTGTCTTTGTTGGCAGAAGTTTTCTGGCTAAGTAGTTTCTGAAGGTGGAGTTCAGAATCAGCAGAGTGGACCCGTTTCTTTGGTGGATTGGCTAATTAAGAGTAAGCTGTTCTGTTTGGTAAAGAGAGAACAGTTTTCTTTCGGTATTGGTCTCTATTGATCGCAAAAGTGACTTGCGATAGTTTGAGTGTTCTTTTGAGGTATTGAAGAATTTTTGGTTGTCTTTTGAGAAGTCGGAGGTTTGTCCACTTCTGAAGATTGAGTTTTCTTATCGTCTGGATTCCAGGAGTGCTACTAGTGGATCAGCTAGTGGAAGGAGGATTTCTCGAGATAGGTTTGGTAAGGCAGCTCAGGATTGGTAGAACTTCTGAGGTTTCTTGGATATGTTGAGCCATATTTCTGGGAAGTGATGTCCAGTTTGTACTCATATTCCTCATCAGCGGTGTCTTCTGTGTCAGATCAGAGTTGTGCAGCGGAAGCAGTTTGGGAATGTTTCTGTTTTGTCTTTCCTGATAGAAGAAGTAAGTTGTTCTTCTGATGTTTGAAGAGTAGAATTGGTGGACTTAGTCTTGGTTGATCTTGAGGAGATCGTTGTGTTGGGTTGTTTTTGGTTTAGATTGTTTCTAGAGGAATCAGCAAGAGTTGAGCTGATCAGTTTGGATATAGGCATCCCGGGATCATCCGAAGAGATTTGTGGATAAGAGACGAAGGAATGTAGATTCCGGAGTCGGAGATTTGTTTTGGATCTCTTCTGTGTTTTGGTTGGATTGGTGTTTGGATTTCAAGAGTTAAATTTCCAGTTTGGATAATTGGATTTATGAGTTTCACGTATCTCTGAGGGAGTACGTGTATGAGTTATCTCTGGAAGTGGAACCAGCTATTCAAGAAGGTTTAGGGGTTGAGTCAGACTCGTCTGTAGTCTGATATATTGTCTAGTTCTATAGATCTAGATGAGTAGAAGTAGCTTCGTAGTTTAGATTGTTTGTATTTTGTAGGGCGAGTATCCCGGTATATATATACTTGGGGAAACTCATGGGAATTTATCCAGAATTTTATCTGGATAATTAAATTGTTTGATTAGATAATTGGTTGCTATGGTTGTTAGCATATAATTGATGTATGCTTGTGTTTAAATTTTAAATTTTAATGGTTTATTAAATTACTTTTACTTTTAAATTTCGGGGACGAAATTCTTTTAAGGGGGGAGGAATGTGATATCCCGAAAATTTTAGCAATATCAATTTAATAATCTGTATTTAAAATTAAATTGATTTGATAAAATTTTAATAAAAATTTACTTGATTTAATAATCCAATTAAATAAATGTGTAATTGATGAATTTTATCTTTTAAAAGCTAATAATTGTTTTCCTATTTATAATGTATGTATGTATATTTATATATATATATATATATATATATATATATATATATTGTGAATAGATAAGTTTTGAGGTGAAATAAAATTAACAAATAAAATCTTGTTTTTAAATTCTAATATTCATTTTGATAATTTGAAGATTTTTATTTTATTTAATAAATAACTAATTGTTTAAAATACTTAAAGAAATTGTTTTAAATTGTATAATTGCATTCTAAACATAGTTTAAATTCTAATAAGATAAATAAAAGTTTATTTTATTTGTTTTAAATATAGCTTAATAATTATAATTTGGAATTATATGAAAATTTAAGAAACTCTTTATATATTAATTCTTTTAATTAAGACAAATAAGATATGTAATTTATGATTTCTTTTATAAATGATTTAAAATTAATAAATATGTTATTTTCTAATAATAATAAATGTATAAATGTAGATATGTTTTGAAAGACAAAATTTTTATTGTCAAATTAAATATGTTAATATAAATTAGTTTTAAAATTGGATTTTAAATGTATAAATAGCATTTGAATTTGAATTCATTTTGAAATTCAAATGAATAAACATATATGAATAACCATATTTAAATTTTGTAAGTGAGCTTTCATGTTTTATAAATTGTTTTACTTCAAAAAAAAATACATATACGTTTATTAATGAAACTACTATATATGTATTTAATAAAGAAAAGAGGATTTTTATTTATCTTTAAATTAAAAATAATAAGTAACATAAGTATAAAACAAATGTTAACATTTTAATCAATTAATGAGACAAGTGTAAACAATTAAACTACTTAATTTGACAAGTGTTGAAGATTTTAACAAGTGTCCTTTTTATTTTGATTTTTTTTAATTTTTAAATAAATCATTTATACACTTATAAAACATGTTTTCTTTTTCCCTCATTCTTCTCTTCTAATCTTCATTTTTTTTTCAAAGTTAAGAAGATAAATCTCAGCTGAAAACAAATTTATATTTCAAACTCTCAAAACCCCAAATCAATATCTTGTAATCCTCTGGGAAAAAAAAAATAAAGAGCATGCAGGGCCTGTAACAGGATTTCAACCAAACCTCCAAAGCAATTTTTAACCTGTAAATTCCATCAACTTGAGATCTGAATCAAGTTCAAGTCCCATTAACCTGCATGCAGAATGCAAGCAACTCAGTTCTTTTTAAAGCATGGAAGTAAATGCAATTCAAGTTTTGTCTAAAGCATTTCAGGAAATTTGTGCTCTGCTTACAGAACAGTTTTCAAAACATAGGTGAGTAACTCCCTTTTCTTTTTAAAAATAGAATGGAATAAAGTATAAATCCGTTGCATGATTTTCCCTGTAACAAGAATGATTTGTTGAATGTTTATAAAATGAAGTTTCTATGCATTTAGGATATGCATGTATGTGAATGTCTGTAACATTCTCTGTTACCAGTTTTTTTTCTTTTTTCCTTTTAAGAACAAAATAAAGACTCAACTATTGATTTATAATTCTAAACCCTAAATCTAGATACTAATAGAATCTGTGTTATAAACAAAAATTGCATGTTTTAACTTAAATCAAATTTAAAATTTGTTTGAGTCAAAAATACTGGGTATTGTACAGAAAAAACAAAATAAGCTGAGAAACTTAAATTTGGGGTAAATGTAAACCTTTGAAATCATTAATTCAGGATGAACATCTGAATGCTTATACAAATTTAAGTTTTTAAAATAAAATCACAAATTTTAATGATGGATTTAAGGAGCAGTCTTAGGTTTTCTGGAAATTGGGTTTGGAATTTTTTTTTGCCGATGATCACAAGGGACAGGGTGGTCATGGTTGCTTCTGGTGATAGATTAGAGGTCAGTGATGATATTAAAATGGTGGTGGTGGTGGTAATGCACTGTGGTGAAGGTGATGGTCAAAATTTGTTTCTAAACCTAGTTTGGCGTGCTTATGAATTTTTGATCGGCATTGAGCCTCTGGTTGTTCGAGTGCTCTGGTACGCTAGGTAATGGAAGCTAAGGGATGGACAAAGTCTTGGCCGAAGTTTTAGCAACTCCGATGGCCGGAGAGGAGAGGTTGAGGGTTTTACAGGTTTTGGGGTTTGAAGCTTATACTATTGCCAGGTTTGAATTGGGAAGGGGAAAACTTGATTTTTGATTTTGAATGGGAGGTGAGTTTGTGATGGTTGCGATGTGATTCAGTGACGAACGCCGACACGCTTGTTGGCTGTGTAGTGGCCGGAGGTGGCTTCAACCACCGTGCATATGCACGGTGAAGAAGAAGGTCAGGTGGAAGATTTGGGTTGTGCAGAAGTTTTTGTTTTTCTTTCCTCGGGTTAATACTCGAGTAATTCGTGAATTTGCCCGAAGTCTTGAAGGGGTTTACTCGAAGAAAACAAGTGTGGTCTCGGGTATCCCCTGTTATTACAGGTTTCACTGAAACCTGTATATATATTTTCAATTCTGAATTGATTTTAAAATCTTAATGCAGGGTTCTTAAAACATGATTTAAGTCAAATTTAAAATTTGAATTTCAAATGAGATTTGAATTCAGGTTTGAAATTTTAAATTTAAACTTTGAAACAAAATATTTAAACAACTTCAAAAGAGTTTAAATATTGAATTTAGGATTAAGTTTTAATTTAAGTAGAGATTCAAACATGAGTTTAAATCTGAAATCAAATTCCAATTTGAAACAATGGTTTGAAAATAAAGGAAGTTTTAAGGCAATTTAAATGTTTAAATAAATTTGGATGTTGAAACACATTTAAATATGATTTGTATTTTGAAATGAATTTGGGGTTTAAATTTCTTATAAATTCTTTTATAAAATAAGAAAATCTTTAGTATAAAGTTTTAAAAGATTTTTAAAATGTTTTTAAAAATTTGTTAAGTTAAGTTTGATTTCTTTTTAAATTTTAAATTTAAAATGTAATTTGAAACAATTTTAAGTTAAATTGTTTTAAGTTACTTTATTTATAAAGAAATCATGAATAAGAAATGTTTTATTTTAAAGTAAATTAAAGATTTAATGATTTTTGTTTCATTATATTTAGTAAGGTAATTTAAATAATTTAATTAATTAATTTGTTTAATTAATTAAAGATTTGAAATAAATTAATTAAGGTTAATTAAAATTTGTAATTAATATTAATTAATTTAAGTTAATTACTTAGAAAAGGTAATTAAAGAATTGATGATGAGTTAATAAAGGTTATTAACTTGTGATTATTTAATTAATGTAATTAATTTTGATAATTAATTGGATTAATTAATTTAAATAATCAATTATAAAGCTTAATTAAGTATGATTACTTTATGGAAATAATTAAAGATATTAATTACTCTTTGTAATTAATTTATTAATTGGATTAGATTAAATTAATTAATTAAGTTTAATTAATTTAGAATAATCATTGTATGGATTGATAAGTAATCAATGAGGAATAATTACTTAGAAGTAATTAAGTTAAGTAAATTACTGGAAGTAATTAATTAAAGTATGGTATTTTGGGATTAATTACTTTGTGAAGTGATTAATAATTAATTACTTAGTGTAATTAATCTAAGTATTGATTGATTAAGTCATTTAAAAATAATTAAGTAATGTAATTAATTAAGAGTAATTAATTACTAATGAGATTAATCTAGGATGATTAATAAATATAATTAATTATTAAATGTAATTAATTTAGGAGTGATTAAGAAAGTAATTAAGGTTAGTTAATTACTGAATATGATTAATCAAAAGTGATTAATAATTTTGGTTTAATTAAGGTTAATTATTTAATGTAATTAATTTAAATAAGTAATTAATTTAAATTTAATTAAGGATCATTAATTAATATGATTAATGATGTAATTAAGGATTAATTAATTAGGATTAATTAATCAATGATAAGTGATTAAGAAATTAATTAATTAATGTAATTAATTAAGGACTAATGTAATTAATTATAATTAATTAATTAATGAAGTAATTAAAGGTTAATTACTGATTTTGGTTAAGGATAATTAATTTGTAAAATTAATTAAAGATAATTACTTGAATAGTAATTAAGGGATAATTAATCAAGGGTGATTAATTAAGGTGATTAATTTGAGGATAATGATTTAATTGATTGGTAATCAATTAATGGTTAAGTAAGCAAGATTTAAAATGAGGAAGTAATTAATTTAATTCATTTTAAATTAATTAAAGATAGGTAATTAATTTAATTCACTTTAAATTAATTAGAGATAGAAGTAATTAATTTAATTCATTTTAAATTAATTATAGATGGTGTGATTATAGATCTTTGCTTATGAATGGATGATATGGTTTACCTTGAATGGTTTGAATTTCAGGCATGAGATAAATAGTGTTGTGTGTTATGGATGCATTGGTTGCATTGTGATGATGATATAAGTATCTATTGATGATGATAATATAGATTATCAATTTGTGATTACCTGTTTATGATAAAAATATTGATTATCTAATATGATGATATGAATTATCTATCTGTGTGTATATGGATAATTAGAATTGAATTGTTTTAAACTTAAAACAACTTGGACCTAAAAGACACGCTTTGGATTACGATGAGACCGGGATCGGGTTTCCATATTTGGAATCCGAAAACCACATCGATTCCAATTAAACGTTAGGTCGTTAATCCAAGTGGAGCAAGTGAAGACTCGAGGTGTAAGGGCTATACGTCAGTACAACTCTGTGGGTGATTCCATAATGAGTTTGACGGAATAGTACTTACAGATTCGAGATGGTGAATCAAAGTGCAAGGGCTATGGTCGTTGACTCTGAGGGTGATTCCAATAATGAGTGCAACGAGATAGTGCCTTCGGTTTCGTTCGAACCCGAAACGAACTTGTATGGATTGAATGCTTTCAGAACATCGTCAGGTGGACGATGAGCATTCTAAGATTTGATGTCCTATAAAGGTAATCGTAGCCTCAAGCCTCATCAACCGGGAATGGCTAAAACAGGGGAGGTGCAGCAAGGCTTCGTGGGTAGCTCCCACTGGAGAGCAAGATTGATCCCTGTCTAGAGGTCCCTTTATATTCGGCTGTGTGGGCGGTTGGTTCGCGACAACTGCCGGGGTTGTCTTGTTCGGAACTGTTCAGTAAGGAACGGGTCCGGCCTTGTGTTGCAGGGGAGTGGGAGTACTCCTCGGTACGGTGATCTAGGCCACGTACTGTGACGGGCGGTACCCCAGTAGCCCTGCCATTGTATGAATCCAAAATCCAGTAAGTGCCAACGGTTTTGATTGTATTACCCACTTTTGTGGCTAGTAGCTGGAATTTAATAATGTAACAATTTCTGGTATTTCATATTTATTTGAAAACCCTAGACACTATTATAATATCATCGGATTTCCTATCAAATGTTTTGGTTAGCGTAAGGTAAAAACTTTTCCATGTTTATGTGTGGGAAGTCTTACGTGATACCTTTTCTTTCCAAAGGTTTTTCAAAGTTAAGAAACTTTAACCTATTACTCACACCAGACCCATGTCTGACCCGGAGTTTATTTTTGTTTTCCATAAACTCTTGGGTACTCAAATTTTTTACGAGTAGCCAAGGGATTCAGGTTAGGGTTCAGGTTAGCTTTGACGAATATTGGAGGAGCAATGGAGCAGGAGGCTTCTGCGTTAGATATTAGTATTCCGCTGTGTGCTCTGTGATTGTCTCTGAGATTGTATTATGTTGTAAATACTGGACAGGTGTTTATAACTGTCTAGTATGTGTTGTATGTCTATGTACTCTGATAATGTTGTATACTATGTAATACTTATGTTGTTAATATAATTTATTCGTTCCTCTGTTTAGATTCTGATGTGTTGTTTCTTCTTTCTTCTCTTTCTTTCTATTCTCTATCCCTTTCTTTCTTATTAGCGATGCGACTTCCTGGAGATAGGATGTTGGGTCGTTACACACTCTAATACAATACGAGCCATACCTAATAGATCTTTACCTTGGTGAGCATTTTCTCTATTCAACTTGAAGTTATACAGAGTCCTCAAAAACTTGGATAAGGTTGCTAACAGATCTCTGCTTTTCTGTTTCTCTTTGTTTGGTGATTATTTTTCATTGAATTTTCGGTTAGTAATTAATCGACAAGCTAGATCCTTCTTTTGATTGTTTTCACGCATTAGCATTCCTCTGCGTTTTTGAAGTTGGTGCAAATCAATTGAAATTTCCGCATAACGGTTTGGTATCGGAGCTAGCTGTTTTGTTCAAGATTAGTTATAAATGGCAAATTCTTTCAATAGTGGTATGAAAAATTATGGCATTACCAAATTTGTTAGAAAAGGAGTTTTTGGGACATGGAAGGTGAAGACTAATGACGGTGTTATTCAGCAACAGCTTCGTTCATCTAAAGAAAGAGGTAAAAGCCAAAAGCACCTTGGAGGTAGAGATATGCATGGGTCTCATTTCAAGGGTCCTAGAAGGGGTGCTTGCTATTATTGTAAGAAGAAGGGATATTTTATACGGGATTGTCCAGCTCTTAGAATGAAGAGAGAGAAGAAGGAGAAAGCATCAGTTTTTTCAGTAGTTAGATCAGATGCAAATAGAAGTGATAGTAATACATCATTACTTTCAGTCAGTATTTCACCTTTAGAGCATACAAGTTGGGTGATTGATTTTGGAGCCTCTTGTCATATGACGCTAGATAGGAGCTGTTTTGTTAGTTACAAGAAGATTGATGGCAGAGCAGTCCATATGGGGAATGACACATCTTGTCATGTTTTGGGCATTGGAAGTATGAGGTTTAGGATGCATGATGGTGTTGTTAGGACTATCACGGATGTTAGACATATTCCGATGCTACGTAGAAGTTTGTTATCAGCTGGAGCTTTGAGTAGACTTGGTATGAGGATAATAATAGATGGAGAGAATTTGAGAGTGGCGAAGGGTTCCTTGATAGTGATGAAAGGGGTGCGAGTTAATGATATTTATGTCCTTCATGGAGAGACAGTCTTAGAAGATTCGGTAGTTTCTATTGATTCTAGTATTTCAGATTCTACTCAGTTATGGCATCTTCGTTTAGGTCATGTTGATGAGGAGAGTCTTGAAGTATTAAAGAAGCATGGGTTGATTGATGGTGTTTGTCAGTGAAGCCTAGTTCTTGTGGAGATTGTTCTTTTGGAAAGAAGAAGCATGTCACATTTGATGTTGGAAGACCTAGAGCTACAGAGTTTCTAGAGTATGTTTATTCTTATATGCGGGGACCCCCCAGTTGCATCTTTTGGTGGAGACGGTTACTTCGTCTTATTTGTGGATGATTTCTCACGTAAGGTCTGGGTCTACTTCTTAAAGGCCAAAGACGAAATGTTTGCCCAGTTTTGTAAGTGGAAGACCTTGGTAGAGAACCAGTCGAGGAAGCATTTCAAGGTTCTCAAAGTTGAAAATAGTAGTGAATTTATGTCACAAGAATTCAGTAACTATTGTGCATCCGAACATGTAATTAGAGATTTTTCTATTCCTGTTGAGTCACATTGTTATAAAGTGGCGGAGAGCATGTTCCAGATATTATGGGAGAGAGCTATGAGCTTGAGAACGACTGCTGGTCTAGAAGAGGGTTTTTGGACAGAAGCGATATCTATGGTACTATTTCTCATCAACCGCACACCTTCTACTGCCATAGATATGAAGATCCTAGAAGTGATATGGAAAATAGAGCCTGTTGATTATTCATTCCTTAAAGTGTTTGGTTGTTCAGCTTCTTTAGAAGATGAGAGACATGATAAGTTGAAGCCTAGAGAAAGCAAGCACATTTTGTTAGGCTATAGAGAAAGAGTGAAGAGGTATGGGTTGTGGTGTAAAACAACTAGGAGAAGACTAGCAGGCATGCGATATTTGATGAGAGGTCTTTGTTAAAGGTGGAGCCTCTATCAAGTGATGACATTGGAAGGACAGAAAATTGCCAAACACGTTTGGATTAATCAAATTGTTTCCATATTCGGAGAGATATTGGTATTTTCGATATTACCATGGTTGATGAGAAGATTACAGAGGCTCAGACTCTAAGTGGAGCTCACTTGCTAGGAAGGCCTTTTGGTTCAGTTGGCCCTATTTGTAAGCATATTTGTAGCGATGATTCTTCATCTTATGCTTTGAATGCTGCGGAGCTTGTTGGCGAGTCTGCTGATGTTGACTTTAGTAAGTCTAACAAAATTCTTGTGGAGGAGATTGGAGTAGATAATATTGAGTATGTCCTCACTCAATTTAAAATGGAGAAGGTGAAGCGCGTTGTTAAATCTCCATTGGTCTCTCAAAGATTAGTATCTACATGTTCGTCTCCTAAATCGGATTTGTTGAAGAATTTTGGTACTTTCTCGTATGCATTATGTTTGCTGATGTGCATACTATCTTTCTTATGCTTGGGAAAGATTTGGAAGCTCTGTTTGGGCAATATTGCCCAAAATAGTTCACATTGAGCTTGTTGACATAGACCCAACAATTTATCGAGATGTGGTAATGTAGAGAGATAGTTATATTTGAATCAAGGTGGAGTGTTGAATTTATGTGATTCAAATATTTTCCAAAGAAGACAAGAAAATAATTAATTGATACATTTAATTAATTAATTTGGTTTGCATATGGAAATATATCAGAGGATATTTTGGAAGGAAACTAATTGATTAATCAATCAATTAATTAGTCAATGTATTTGTTATATGAAGAAATAAATGATTAGCCATGGAGAATCAGTCAATTAAAGGAAAGTAATGGAAACCAAGATTATGCCATCTATTTGTGCTAAAATCAAATCATGCTATTTGGAAAGATATTTGGATAATCAAGAAATTGATTTTTCTTAATCTCCAAGCATCCTTCATTTTGATGCCTATTTAAATGAAGGAAGTTCATCTTCGTATTTGTATGAGTGTGTGAGAAAGCATCCACCGTTATCCTCTTCTTCAGTATACCCTAATTTCTGCAGTCAATCAATTAGGGGTTTGAGCGCAAATAAGTCTTTGAATAAATTGATTATTCAATTTGTAATTATAGGTTAGTCTCTCCACTTTGCTACCTATAATTTTGTAATCTCTCTCTCTCTCTCTCTCTCTCTCTTATACTATTTTTCTTCAGTGAAATAAAGAATATTTGTTGGGTCCGTGGATGTAGGCAATCTAGCCGAACCACGTTAAATCTTTGTATTCTCAGCTCTTCTGTATTTTTTTTGTTTGGTGATTATTTTTCATTGAATTTGTGGTTGATAATTAATCGACAGGCTAGATCTTTCTTTTGATTGTTTCCACGCACTAGCATTCCGCTGCATTTTTGGAGTTGGTGCAAATCAAATTGAAATTTCTGCACAACATATTACATGTAGAGTTTCGAAGGAAGGATTTAGTATGTACATATATTTTATTTGTTATATTGATTTTGTGGATATCTGATTATTCATGTGGTCAAATCTGGATGAGGGATGGTATAAAAAGTTCCACATGTATTCATCCATGTGTATGAAAATCCAAGCAAATTGATATACTAGGTCACATTTTGAGCAAGCTTAACAATAGTTTTAACATTGTTTAAAGTAGAATTGTATGCAAAGGTTTATAAAGTTTAGTACACTATTTTGATCTGTCAATTATAACTGCTGTATTTTTGGAGATCTTTGAGAAATCTTTAAAATGTAAAAAAAAATCTGCTAACGGCATGTACATTAAATCAAATGCATAAAGTCCATACTAGTGAAATCGAGGAACATTCATTTTTCTCAAATTCTAATTTTGTATGCAGATTAAACTATCATTGTTTTGGATTCGTTTAGTTCTTACCAATCTTCAACCATTGTTTGAAGAAAAAAAAACTTACTGTGTTCCATCGAAAATATTTTCAAAAGTAATTCTTCCCTAATTGACATACATTTCTAAGTAATTTATTAAGAACACAAGCTATAAAGAAAGTTAAAAAAAAACTAATCTTAGCATGTCTAAAATGATTTGTTTTATTATTGGTTTTATTTTTGACGTTGTTAATACCCAATTTCCATATGATATTTAGTTGCCCCCTCAGTTTACACTTTTCCCAATCAGTTATTTTAACTGAAATTAGCAGGGTTGAGAAAATTATAAACATGTCTAAAATGTTTGGTATGTGCTATTGATAGGATTTTCTTTGATTTAATTGTATGTATAAGAAATTTGATGACAAGGTGAAAAATGGTGTTTGATAAATAGTGATTTTTTAAGATTTGTATTTTACTTTACAAAAAATTTAAACATGGTAAAATCGCCCTTAGTGCATATGCAAGATAAACATTTGATCGGTGATTAACTTACCTTTTCCATGGTGTAATGGTATTTTAGTTGAACTTTTAGCTTCATT
The DNA here is from genome assembly GCA_030765085.1 of Allium cepa. Lineage (NCBI taxonomy): Eukaryota > Viridiplantae > Streptophyta > Magnoliopsida > Asparagales > Amaryllidaceae > Allium > Allium cepa. The sequence goes on from CM060945.1 coordinate 881,533,020, forward strand.
ATTACACATTGTTATAGTAGTCGTGGTTGCTTGATAAAATTATATTTTGGAATTAGATAAATAAATAACGATATTATACAAGAACTATAGCATGCCAACAACAGAAAATAATTATCAATTAAAGGAAGCTAAAGAAGTTCTAGCCAATTGCCGCTTTATCAATTATTATTTGCAAATTAATTCATTCTTTAGTTGTGAATCATCACCTCACTGTACGATTCTTATGTTACAGGTTACAATCATCAATATAGCATCTAAAGTCTTGAAAACTAAAGGTTAAGAATGATTGAAAAGATAGATGCATTAAAGATTTGATGATATTTGTCCTTCTAATTTCTATTGCAAGTTGGCATAGAAAGCATTTTAGGTAAGACTTTTTCAATTAAGTTCGCTTCTATGAAGATAAACTATGGCCATGGATGGTTTTTTTTATGGATGGCCTTTAGCCTATAATAATATATAGCTATTGATATCATTGTTCTAAATGTTTGTGTATTCAATAAAAATTATAGTGATGCACTAATGTTGAAATAATTCGATTGAAATAACTTATAGATAATTGCAACTTTGTATCCATGATGAGCAAAATTGAGTTGCATGTATTGCTTATGTCATGTCAATAATTAATACTAAGTTTATTTTCATATATTTATATGCTTAAAGTATTTGGGTAACCAAAGTTATCAAGGTTTTAGACTGAAGTTCTAGAGGTCACGGATTCGAATCCGCAAGACATCAGACTAGAGTAAAGTTTCTTCATATTAATTCTAACATGCGCCATTATAAACTACAAGGTCAACTATTGTTAATATCTTTTAAAGGAATATAAAAGTATGATAAATCACATGTAGAAAAAAGAATTAGAGCTCACATTAAAAATCAAATACTGGCATGACATATTTTCATGACTATCAACCCACAATTTTTTTTCAATTATGATTTATAAAGTAGTTTTCATCATTTTTTATTTTCATGTAAAGGGTGTTTCGAAAAGAAAATAGCTTATAGTAGCTAAATTTCATAAAAATAACCAACCTTACAAAGGTTGATTTGAACATTCATTTAGAAAATAACAATTTTAGATGATAATTAGATAAATTATACATAAGTATACAAATTGGAGTGCCATTATACTTTGATGAAGCAGATATTTTACAAAATAGATGGCTTATATCTATATCTTCAAGGTTTAGAGTATTTTGTTAATTCCTTGGTGATTATTTATGATGGCAATGATGCACATTATGAATCTTTTTAAATAGTTTGAGATAAATTGATTTTTGGGCATGTTATAAATTTAAATTGTCTATAAGTAATAATAAAAGGTAACGTACTAGGTGTGTATAACGGGATTTACTGTGTTTTCTATTGTCTTATTACGTTAACATGCAATAGTTTTAAATTCCAACATTTAAATTTTTTTAATACTTATTCAACTAATTTAAGTCTAGGACGGTGTTCATTTTTAGGGATATGCAATATTGTTGATGTTGATTTCGATACCGTGTTTTTTATTCTTTACAAGCCATACTCCGCAAGTGCAACAAGTAGAAATTGAGTGGCTAAAGGAATGGCAAAGAAGTAAATTATCTACATATTGTATAAAGGAATTTTACATCCTTCTCACCTTTTGTTTATATTAATTTGCAAAGTTTCTAGATTTATGCTTTTTGGCCACTTTTTTTAGCTTAATTAGTTCAAAGGTATTGTAACATGTTAAGAATATTATTACTACTTATTTTATTTATATACTGTGTTTTTTTCTACGATAAACGATTTGATTACTTTAACCTCAAGTCTTCGTATTTAATTAATTATTCATTAATTATATGTTTTTGTTTTTGCTGCCTATTACAGTTACCATGCATTATGGCTAAGTGAAATAATATTATGTGTGTGCACCTCACTAAAGTAGCATATTCCATATTCTTATCAAAGCAACATTTTGATTAACCATGCATTAACTATAGTTTAAAATAACTAGACCAAAGTTTGGTTAAGTTGTACAAAATTGAATTAGCTGTGTTTTTTCCTCCGCTTATTTAGGTAACACATTCTCTTATTAAAGAAACTATGTATTGAATATTGTTTTACCTTAATCTGAATCTGCAACTTCTTTTTTGGGCTGAGTCACGGACTAATTCGCTCTCTTTAAGATGATTCGTGGCTTGGCCTCAAGGTACAAAGCTATCTATCAACCATCCCGTCCCTGGGATAAAATTGCCTTTGAAATTTGGTCAATTTGCTGTTTGCACTATAGCAAATTGTTTCGAATATGACATTTTCTAATTTAATTGCTTGTAAAGTTTCTTAAAGAGGGAAAAGTTCACAGGACAAAAAAGAAAGAAAAATTGTCTGTTATTCGTATTTTCTCTTCTAGCTATCTATCATTTAAATAGGCAGAATAGAAATTGTATGCACTACTGAAGTGAGGGAATGTTAATGGATTCGAATTTATTGTCATTTAAACAAATTTTAATACCGTTAACTTTTGCAACGGCTCAATAATAATGGCTTATGAATATGTATTACAACTATACATTGCAACGGCTTAATTATAATAACATCTCACAAATATATATGACTGTTATACATTTGGAATGGCTTAATTATAATAAAGGCTCATAAATATACAACCACTAACATGTTTTTTAATTAATTCACTTAAAGTTCGAACAATCACCCATTTGAACTGTTAAAAAAAGATTTCCAAACAATTTCTAAAAATATACGATTTTACATTAATAAAAAGTATCTTTCGATTTGAACCTTTGCATAGTGAGTAAGATTTAGTTTACTAGAGTGACTCGTAGTCTTGAACTTTATTTCTAACATCAAATCACACACAACCTTTCTAAAGTGTTATTAACTAAACCCATGCATTTATGGCCATGCACGTCTATCCCAGTCTAGTGAATACTATACGAATCTTGCACAAAAGTCAATAGGAAACACCACATTTCCATATCCACACAGGTGAGCCGATCAAGAATACTTCTGAAGGTAGATACTCCACTCCATTTAGAGTATAAACCTCATTAAGAGTTTCTATTAACTCATCCTCTAATCACTTCAGGAATACGTGCTTCTAAGTACACAAACATAGCATGTTCAACTCATATCACTTTACAACTTGTTATTACTCATTGAACCTAGTTCTTGGGATCTCCAGTTATTAGGTCAGGTTACAGTTATGCATGATTCAATAATCTGAAGGCAATAATCTCATCCATTTAGATGAAGAAAGGAAATTCCCTCTATCCAGTACTTTCGTCAAAGGTTCCGCCGGATTCTCATCAGTGCATACATGATCCACTCTTACAGATCCTAAAGAGATATACTCTTTTACAGTACCATGCTAATGATGAATTTGTTGTCTCTTACCATTGTAAAAACGGTTCTCAACTTTTGCAATAGCCGCGGTACTATCACAATGGATCACAAATGGTATTGGTTTTTTCCATAAAGGAATCTCAGCTAGCAAATTTGTAATGAACCTAATTTTGACTAACATTATTTAGAACATTTAATTGGATAAATTAAATGAAATAATGTAGATAGTTAAGGGACTGAGATTTGTTAATTAAGAAGGAGCCGTTCCTTAATGAATGTATAAGTAAAAGAGAATTAAAAATAAGTAAGTAGGAGGAATATGTCAAGGGCAAAATGGGATTAGACTTTGTTCTTATACCCTAAACCCTTCTATTCTTTACTCCTTATTCATTTTAACTTACAAAAGAAAAACTAAAACTCCAGAGGAACTCGGGTAGCATCCCCTATTTGGAGGCCCGAAGCTAAGCGCTACAGATGCTGCAGTCATCCATAGTATTAACTTCTAGTGACCAAATATGGTAATGTTAATAGTATTTATAATATCAGAGGCACTTGAATATAAAATAAAATCATCACAGATTAAAACTTTTTTCTGATTACATTTCTAAACAACATTTCATATCCAAGTTACATAATCCCAAAACGTTTCCCAAGTTTAGATCAAATATTATTATTACATAAATACGCCAAGAGCGACATATGAAGATGCCTCCTTGGTTGACTAGACTACTATATAGCCATAACTGACGTAATACAACATAGCAGAATAAAACAAAATAACTCCTAAATATAGCTAACTCAGCTTTCTGCTTGTCTTCGGAAGATTTATTCATCCACCTACTAAAAGCTAAAAATCATCAACCCTCAGCCTACTCAAATTAATTTTGAGCACCCAAGGGTTTAAGGGGAAAACATAAACTTCAAGCCAGACATAAAGCCTGGAGTGAATAATACTATACATCTCGGTTATTTGATATTACACAGTGCTCGTGCAAAACCGAACGGGTCATTGAGATTGTGTATTAACTGTTGTAAGTTAAATGAGAAGATGATAAAGAATAGATATCCCTTGTCGAGAATCGATTATTTGTTCGATCAGTTGAGCTGAGCCAAAATATTTTTCCTGTTGGAATTAACGATAGGGTTCCATCAATTGAGGGTTGAGAAGGACAGTATTCCTTCGATGGTGTTTCGAACGAGATGCGGTTTGTGTGAGTAGTTAGTAATGTCATTCGGCTTAACTACTAAGCCTGCTTACTTTATGGACTAGATGACCCGGATTTTTCGAGATCATTTGGATATGTTCATATTAGTATTCATTGATGACATTTTGATATATTCTAAGGATGAAAGAGATCATGAGATTCATCGTAAAATAGTAATTGAGAAGTTGAGGCACCATCAACTAATAGCCAAGTTTTCAACGTGTCAGTTTTGGAAAAGAGAAGTGACGATTCTTGGCCATGTTGTTTCAAAAAAGGATTTTCCATGGATCCAGGTAAGATCGAAGCTGTAAATAATTGGAAGAGACCCGAGACGGTGATCAAGACAAGCAGTTTTCTTGAATTAGCTAGCTATTACCGGAGATTCATTAAGGATTTCTTTCGGATAACTGTGCCTTTGACTAAATAACGAAGAAGAACATAAAGTTTGTTTAATTAAGTAAATGTGAGGAAGAATTCCTTAAGCTAAAGAATTTTTTGATCAATGCACCGTGATTGTTGTACCAGATGGTAATCAGCATTTGATGGTGTATGCAGATGCATGTGGAACAGGATTAGAATTTGTGTTGATGCAAAGAGGTAAAGTAATTGCCTACACCTCTTGATTGCTCAGACCACATGAAGTTAGTTATCCGACTCGCAATTCGGAGTTGGTAGCTATAATCTTTGCTTTGAACGTGTGGAGGCATACTCTTTTGGGAGAAAGGTTTGTTTTGTATGCAGATCATAAGTCCTTTCGGTATTTATTCTCTTAAACGGAGTTGAATATAAGACAAAAGAGATGGCTGGATTTTTTTGCAGCTTATGATTTTGGTATTGTGTATATGCCAATGAAAAGAAATAAAGTTGCTAAAGCACATAGCAGATATAGTTTTTGGTTATATATTTTCTAAGAAATATGGTATTCAAAAGTATATGTTTGACACTCATTGATACTTTGATTTTAACATATATTCACTTATACATTATATATATATATATATATATATATATATATTGTATATGTTATTTACATTTAAATTCTCTATATAAAAATATTTCAAAATAATTTTATAAACTTTTCCCAAGTTTTTCTATGATTAAAATGGGTAATGCTTATGTCATGAAATTTTTGGTATTACGAGGAGAGACAGGAAAGATATGATCATCTCCATAAGTCGTGATAATGCTTATGCCATGAAATTGTCCACTCTGTGCTTATCAGATCATGTCTGTATTCCTTGGATAAGTTAGGCTCTGTTGGTTGTTGTGTGTTTGTTTTTTCCTTTCTCCTTTTTTTTATTTTGAGCTAGTTCTACCTTATTGTATCTCTGTAATTTTTGTGTCCATAAGTACTTTCTTACATGATATAAATAAATGGTAGGGGTCATTCATCCCTGCTAGCTTTGCCAAAAAAAATGTTTAATGCTTAAATGATTTTACAGATATCAAAATATTTTACTTAGCTTAATAATTTCAAAAAAAAATTCAAATTTGCAAAGGATATGTTAACATATATGGTACCCATACGTCAATATATGGTTCGATATTTGCAAAATTCAAATTAACAATGGAAGTGTCTATTTATTGTATCTCTTCGCGAATGGACATGATAGTTGTTTCTCTATAAATAGAGGTTCTCTCAATGAATTTCGGTTAACTACTTTCTCATATTTTCTCTCATCTTTCTTTCTCTTGATTTCTAAAAGAAATTCTAATCAAAATCTTCTCAAATTCAATCAAAATCAAATTCAAGCTCTATTGATATGATTATCTATTGTATACTTTACGATCTCTCTCACCCAAACCAAGATCAAAGCACTATTCAAAAGGTTATAGGATTATTTATACTCAAGATCAATAAATTAATTTTTTAAACTCTATCAAACCATATTCAAATGCTCTTAGTTGTGATTGGGATCTCTGAAATCCAAATGGGTGTGCTTGTGTCCAATCTGAATCAAGTGGGTGTACTTGGTATCCCGTTTGAACCCAAGTGGGTATGCTAGTGTCACATCAAAATCCTATGAGTGCAACCAAAGCTCAAAAAATCTAGCGCGTGTTTCTCGTAATCTTGAAATCGGGATTGTATAAACTTTGATATTTGAAAAGAAATCTATATAAGAAACCGTACGGGACTAAATATAGGGTAACTCCAAACCGGTGTAAAAATCCTGATGTGACCTCTTCAACTCTTTAATTTTTAGGTATATTGCATTCATATATGTCTATGTTTGCATCTATGGTTATCAATTTGCAATTTTTAAAGTATAATATTAAAAGAATTCAAAAAGATTCATAAAAGTTATTAAACATTATTTACCCCTCCTCTAGTGTTAAATTAACCTTAAGGTCTTTACTTCCGCAGACTTACACAAAGTGAAGGAAAGATGAAAAAAATGGAGAATCTTTTTTAGGTCATGAGAATGGATGAAGGGTGGAGACCGGCTTTGTGATTTTGGTACTAAAGATTTGATTTTATGCTTTTAGAGATGGTAGAAAGTTATTCTATGTTCTTGGGTGCTTTTGCTTTGTTTCTACATGGATTTGTTGAGTATACTCCCCCATTAAATGGTGCATGATGTGTTTTATATATTGTGTGCTTGAAATATAAAGTTAAAGTGACATTAACTAACTAAAATTATAAATTTTGGACCATCTTGCTTTAGGAAGAAAATGACAACTTTATATTGTACAATGTCACTCCTATTACTTTCTACAACATGTGGTGGGACCTTGACTTGATGTTTCGATTATATGTTCAATTGAAGTATGGTTGAAAGTTTTTAAAACAAGAACAGTCGCTATAAAAGCACTTTGACATCCCTTAAATTTAACTCGGCTCGTCGAACGGAGTTCTCTAGCTCTATATCACTAACTTCTCGTGCATGACAAAAATTGGAAAGGCTCTGTGCATGTACATTCTTTAGGAAGAAGAAGATTGGAGGGTATAAGCATATTTTAAATATAAGTGATTGGTTTAACTTTTAACTATCTATAACTTGCAAATTGTATATTTCTCTCATACGAAGTCCGATTTGGATGAAACTTTTTGTGTTGCAATCGTCATGACGAGAGATTTGCGATGAAACTGGTTTGGACGGATTTGGAGACCACCAGAATTTGGGCTAAAATCAGACGTTGTTCTGTTTTAGTTCCAAAAGGAACATCTCGGCGACAACGGAAAATCAAGGTGAGTGTTTTATAACTCTCACAATGTACTTGAATATTTTTATGCTAGTTAAATTTGAATTTATGAAGTGATATGAATTTGTTGGTCATTGTTTGATAAATTTGATTACCATTTTAATTGACCATTATAAATTAAAATTAACAATTAAATTTGAAACTGAAATTGAATTTCCATTAAATTACCCAATATTAATAACGATGAAACCATTGTGAATTATATTTTCTGTTTGTATGATTGATTGTGATGTTGGTTGATGTTTGGAGGTTTATTTGTTTGTATATATCCTGTTATCGCCCTGTATATTATTTACGGTGCATAAAACTATAAATTGAATTATTTCGGATAAATTAAGAAATAGGTTGAAATGATACATTGGGATTTGGATTGAAATGATATATATCCGTCTCGGAAATTAAATTGAAATAACTGATCACTAGGCCATAGGATAGAAAGTTATATACGGACACCGCATTAGTTAAATTAAATGATTTTAAATTTCTCATTTGAAATTTATTAAAATGATTTTGATTTAAAAGAAATAAAAATCAAATTTATATAAATCAAATTATTTTTGAACTTGAGCTCTAAATGTTGAAATCTAAATTTGGTAATCGAAATTGTTTGAATAATCGAAGTTGAGATTTTGAAGTTATAATCAAAATATAATTTTGAATTTGTGGAAATCTATTTGTTTTAAAAGATTGAAACTGTACATGAATATTACTAAGTAAAAGTGATATAAAAATGGTATTCCGTAATTGAAATTGAATTAATTGGGCTTGAACGTGGAATTGAATTAATTTGAAATCGAAGTAAAATTGATTTGAATTGAAATCGAAATTGAATCGATTGAATGGAAATTAGAATTGATTTGAATTGTGAAGTTGGAATTGGACAGGTTTGACTTTGAAACTATTTTCAAATAAATAATATAATAAAAAACTATTTAAAAGCTATCTTCTTAAATATACAAATCATTTTGGTTTCCAAATTATTTTGCTATATAAACCATTTAATACTTAAACTATTTAAACCATTTAAACCATTTTAACTATTTTTATTATTTGAACTATTTAAACTATTTTTCAAAAATTTAGGCTGGTCAAGGGTGAAATGTTTATTTTAAATCATGGATCTAAATACGAATGGGTTAAATGAAGTTATAACCCAAATGTAAATTTGAAATCATTTTGGAATCGAAATTGCAACATTGTGGCGAAAATGAGTTTGAATTGAAATGGTATATTTTGAGTAAATGCGATGATTTCGAAATGGATTTGATTTTGAAGCGAATATGATATTTTGATATCAAGTATGAACTATTTTCGAAATATAAAAGTACCAACCGGTGTGTAAACGACGTTTGGTTGTTAAAGAGACTGGGGCTGGATATATGCATACTCTCTGTCGATACCCGAACCACTTTAAAAACTGTGTATGTGGAGCGATGATCCAGAATGAAGTGGTTGGGTTTGGCATCGTTTGCTGTATTTGAAGAAAGAGAACAATGATGGATTAGCTTGGCACTTGTGCCAATTCGAAATGACTAAAAAAGGAGCCGTACCAGCCAAGTGGGTTAGCTACCCCGAGTGGACGCACTTCTTCGTATTACTTTCATTTACATTGTGATTGATTGATGTGCACCCTCCAGATTATGGGAGTTGAACGCGGTGGCGATCATGGCTATGCTGTATTACCACCAACCTGGAAGGGTAAACTGGTAGTATCCTACCTTGGGCATTGCCTCACGTACCTTGTCATACTTTTATCCCTAAAAGAGATCCCTACGATTTTGGTTTGGTATTGTTGTATCATGACGCATCCCTATCCACTGACTGTTTAACTGGTGTTTTTATATGAAAATTATATGGCAATGCTTAAAAACACGTTAAGGGGGATCAATGTAAAGCCTTAACACTAAGAAAATTATTTATTTTATTGATTAGACATTATATATGTAGTGTATTCTACTACATATAAATATTTTGACGGATCCCTAAGAGATGGAAGATCCTGTAATATCTCTTAAGTTATTGCACGCACATTATATACCGGATAAGAGATGTGAAATCTCATAAGCATCTTTGATGCTACTACACTCATATTATATTTCATATCGATTTGACTTACATAAGGATATTTTAGTCCTGACTCAAGTGTTTTGTCTTTTCATTATGCTCGGGTCAGTCCTGACTCAAGTGTTTTGTCTTTTCATTATGCTCGGGTCAGTCCTGAGTTTTTCAGCTTATCGAAGATTATTCTCTGGAGGACGAAGACGAAGATTTGGTATATTACTACTATTATCGGTCCTGCATCATATTGTCTGCTGCATTATTTATTTATCTCTGATGTATATATATAACTTTGATGAATGTTGTGTAGATTATAATCAAATGTAAAATATAAACTGCTTCAGGAACTGTTTATTTGATTATTATATTTTGTCGTCCCGCTGTAAGATTCTGTGTTTGTTTTCTTCTTCTTTTCTAATTTTTCTTAATTAACCTCATTGATTATCTATATTTCAGATTGTTTAAGTTAGACATGTGTGGATTATTGTCAATTTAAACCCTCTGAAATGTAGGTCGTCTCATAACCGCATTGTAAGTTTCTGCCTTAGTTTTCAAGAAATATATTCAAGTGTATCTAGTGTATGCTTCAACAAATGATATATATTACTTGTAACCATAATTTGAACTAATGAATGCTGGGCCCCAAAGATCTGTTGCAATTGACTCTAAAGGCTCCTTATACTCTGTTATAGAGTCTGCAAAAGCCAGTTTATGACTTTTGCCCATTTGACAATAATTACAAACATACGGTAAAGTAATATTATTAATAGACATTTTATTTTCTATAAGAACCTATTAAACAACACTTGCATTTTGTAACGACCCGCCTTTTTGGACAGTTTAACCGACGATCAAATACACATGCCGATTCCAAACCATTCAAAAGGGCAGATGGTTATTGGGGTAAATAAGAAAAGAAAAGAAAGAGAAATAAAGGAAAAGAAACAACACAGAATCTCGCAGCGGAACGATAAAATATAATAGTCAAATAAACAGTTCATGAAGCTGTTTACTATACTTTGGCAATTATTTATACAACATTTATCAGAGTTATACGTATACAACAGAACAATTAAAATAATGCAGCAAATAGCATGATGCAAGGGTAATAATAGTAATAGTATACCAAATCTTCGTCTTCATCCTCCAGAATAGATCTTCAAAAATCTGAAAAACTCAGGACCGACCCGAGCGTAATAAAAAGACAAAACACTCGAGTCAGGACTAAAATATCCTTATGAAAGTTAAATCAATCGTAAATAAATATGAGTGTAATGGCGTCAGAGATGTTTACGGGGTTTGACATCTCATATCCAGTGTCAACATGCGTGCAATAACTCAAGAGATGTTACGGGATTTTCCATCTCTTAAGGATCCGTTAAACTATCTACTATATAGTAATGTACGCTAAGTAGATAATGCCTATCAGTAATATAAAGTATCAAAATAGCGTTAAGACGTTACCATAATCTCCCTTAACACATTTTTATAATGCCATAGTCTATACAGCACCGTAAGCCCCACCGTAAACTGGTGGTTATCAGAGGGTACCCCATAGGTATAACACAAAACATAACGTAGTGGTCGCGAATAGGATAATCAGTATGACAAGGAACATGAGGCGATACCAACTAGGATACTAGTAGTTGCGTGATCTGGACTGATGTTGAGCATAGCCAGAAGCTACCCCAACACCGCGAAACAACACTCCCAAATCAAGGGGTGCACCCAAATCGAATCACTAATGTAATAGATATGGTATCGAAGAAGTGTGTCCGCTAGAGATGGCGAACCTCAATGGCCCGGCGCGGCTCCTGTTTTAGTCATGTCAGGGGTCATCCAATGTCGTTCTCTTTCTTCAGTCAACGCGTTCACCAAACCAACCACTTCATTCTGGATCAACACTCCGCGTATAATAGTTACTAAAGTGGTTTTCGGTATCGACAGAGAGTATGTTCATATCCGATCCCTGTCTCTTTAATAACTACGTATTATTACACCGAAGGCTCTTTTACATTTCAAATCGATTCATAATTGATATCGAAATATCATATTCGCTTCAAAAATCAAATCCATTTCAAATATCATCGTATCTATTCAAATGTAAGATTCCGTTTCAAAAATCATTTTCGCCTCAATAACTCGTTTTGATTTCCAAATCATTTCGAAATTCAATTTAGGTTGCAACTTCAGTTAACCTAACTCGTATTCAAATTCAAGATTTAAACATAAACATTTCACCTTATTAACCAGCTCGAAAATCTTAAGAAAATAGTTTTAAGTAGTTTAAAAGTAGTTTTTAAATAATTAAAATACTTAAAATCTTAAAATGGAATTGAAATAGATAAATTAGTTTAAAATAATTTAAATTGGGTTAAGTAGATTTAAAATAGATTAAAATAGTTTAAGTATTCAAAATGGTTATATAACTGAGTAATTTGGAAAACAAAATAAAACAGCTTCAAACCAAACCATTTCAATTATAACTTCCCAATTCAAAACAATTTCAATTTCCATTCTACCGATTCAATTTCGATTTCAATTCAAATCAACGTCAACTTTGACTTCAAATTTATTCAATTTCACATTCACCTTCAATTAATTCGATTTCAATTTATATCGATTTGGAGCTTGATTTTCAAAATATCAATTTATAACACTTAACAAAATTATCCTTCAATATTCAAATTTAAACCCAAATTTCAAATATGATTCAATTCCAAGCTCACTTCAAAATATCACTTTTATATCACTTTTACTTAATTATCCTTCAATATTCAAATTTAAATCCAAATTTCGAATATGATTCAATTCCAAGCTCATTTCGAAATATCATTTTTATATAGCTTTTACGTAGTAATACTCAAAGTTCGAAATAATGTTCAATCTTTAAAACAAATAGATTTTTCGAAATTCAATCATATCCCAATTTTTATTCTCAAAGTCTCAACTTAAATTATTTAATAATTTTCTTTAACCAAAATTTATTTCAACATTCCAAACTCAATTTTCCGATAAATTCGATTTCTATAAATTGATTTCTATTTATAACTTTTAAATCAAAACATTTAAATAAATTTCAAATCGACGGTTTTAAAAATTATTAATTTAGCCAATCCGGTGTCCGTATATAATTTTCTATCCTATGGCCAAGTGATTAGTTATTCCAATTAAATGTCAGGGATGAATATATATCACTTAAACCAAATCACAGTGTCATATGTATGCATAACAGTATATATATAAGCAAATAAACTTCCAAACATTTAAATATCAACCAATAACATCTATCGAAATACATCATCCAATAGACAATACAATTCATGGCAATTTCATAGTTATCAATGTCAGGTAATTTAATCGCAATTCAATTTCAATTTCAATTTAACTGTCAATTAAATTTTCAACGGTTAATTCAAATGACAATCTATATGGCAACTAAATTTTATCAAACAACGACAAATAAAATCATAACACTTCATAATGTCAAATTTAACTAGTATAAAGATATTTAGTACGTTGTGAGCGTTATAAAACACTCACTTTGATTTCAATGTAGTTCCAGCGTTTTATTTCGAATAAAATTAAACGATCGTTTAATTTTACCTGAAATTTTCACTAGCTCCAAACGATTCCAATCTAGTCCATAGCGTAGTGCTCGATAAAACGAAGCCAACGCAATTCGTTTCGTTGAATTCCGACCTCGTATGCAAAAGTTAGAGCATTTTAAAGTTTGTACACATTTTAATATAAATAAATTTACAAATCTATTTCATTTTTAACCTTCTACTGATCTAGACCATTGATTTCTTGGCCTCAACATCAGGCCGTACCCTCTCCTTCTTCCCAAACGTGATATTCATGTACAACCAAACCCTTTGCCTCCCAAAAACCCTAATTCACGCGACCAAACGACTCCACTTCACGACGATCAGCTAGCACCAAATGGAAGCCCCCGTCGAATGCTACCCACGGCTGGAGCATCATGGAGCTCGGCCCTGTCTTTGGCCTCGATTTGCGTGAAAAACGCAGCGGCTTCCATCTCGTTTTGCCGTCAATCCGTGGCTCCATTTCCGATCTCCACCGTTGGATAGCTAGATCTTGATGCCCTCTACAACTTTGTAGTTAACGACTTTTGCTAATTATTTTTAGATTTGGAGATAATAGAGGTGGAAGTTTCGAAATTCTCAGCCATTAATATGTAGGGCCGGCTGGAAGAAGAAGCATGGGTTTTGAGTGCAAAATGAAATGTTCATGTCCTTTTATAGAAAATTGCAAAACACTATTCATCGAAAATTTTCCAAACTCCAAACGAAGCGTGCCGGCTGGCGTTTCTAGGGTTTACCCCATGTTCCGGACACAATGGAATAGGTTTCGGAAGCTAATTCAATCATCTGTGCGAGTTACAGCAATAAACGATCAAATTTAAATTAAACCGATTAAACAAATTTCTATGCGTTTTGGCTTGCCCCGGACAAACGGTAAATCCGATTGACATGAAATTTGAAATCTTACAATAATATCATGTTACGGATCCGATGAAACTGGTTTCGTCGAAATCCGAGACTGTTTGAAAAATGACTATTTTAACTCGTCAATTAAATATTAAAATATTCAATTTTCAAAAATTTACTTTTAATTCGATTTTAGAAGTTCTACAACATCATTCTAACTTTAATATGATAAAATAAAATTTTACAAATCATTAATCATATTAAACCCGTTATTCAATTATTCAATAAATTCCAAATATTAAATTTAAACAATTTAACTGTTCAATATTTGACGGATTTCAATATTGGATTTTTAAATAAAAATTTCATTATCAGTCGATTTACTATATTATATCAAATGAATTCCACATTACTATTTAACTACAGTTAGAGATAATGCACTCAACTAATATATAAACTTTCATTTCAATTGCAATTGGTTCACAAATTCAATTCGACTAACTAAATGAATAGGTAACTTAAATAATTATCACCGTTAACTTTTAATTACTTATAAGTTTATTATTTACAAACAAGTGTCACAATTACCTATATAATACAAATTCACTCCATTACCGTTGACTTCATATTATTTCAATTGATTTGGGATTTCATTCAATTCATAAATAATTAACTTAGGTAAAATTTGTTGCATTTCATTCTAGTTATTATTACCATACATAAATTACAATTTTTTTTATTCTTCCAACATTAAACCATGAAATCTTATTAAATTTACATTTTTAATTATCGGAATTTTACGGGTCGTTACACTCTCCCCCACTCAAAACTTTTCGTCCTCGAAAAGGAAAAAGAAGGGAAAAGAAACTAAGTAAAGTATTCAACATTTGATATATTTTATTCAAAATTATCCACTTATAAAACAATGAAATTCCATTTATAAAGTCATAACTACGCTTCCACTAACTTACTCCGAACGGCTTTCTAACTTTAAAGTTAGTTATCAAAACAAGTTATAAAAAAAATTAAAACTTGAAAACTTTTCTAACCCCCGGATTTACGGAAAATTTCGGCAGAATCTCCTTTGCACGGCTCGATCGGGAAAAAAATGACAGTATATATATCACAAATATACATCTCATCAAGCGATGAGGCATCCCGCAGGGAAAAAGTGTAAAAGTACGGTATGTAATCCGAGATATGTACCTTATATATTGTTAGCGAGCATATACGGTTAATATAGCGCGAAAGCGAGCTCCAAATGCGAAGCAAGCGCAATCCGCACCTACTAAACACTCAACAAACCATGAGAAACATGCATATATGAAAATAATATCAATATACATCATATAGAAACATAACAACTACATGTGCCAACATAGCAAATGCAACAAAACAATAAATGCATCCACCAAATCAATTATCATCCAACAATCATCCTACAAATCCATAACCAATCAATATAAATTCACTTCTCATTAATATTTATTGGCTTGGTTTTCAATTTTTAATCTCAGTTGATTTATTAACGTTGGATTTTACTAACATTCATTCTCAATTCAATTAGTTAACATTCATTAATTTATATTTACATTAGTTCACTTCTAATTTGAATCAAATTAAATTCTATTTAAATTCATTTAACTTCCAATTTGATTTCGATGATTTATAGCTTTCAATTTCATTAACACTTAATGAATTATATACAATCAACTAACAATCATATAACAACCAAATCATACCCAACATAACCAAATTATTAATTTTACATTCAATTTGGTTTATCTCTTTCAATTCCAATTGATTCTTAGCCACATCAAATTCTTTTGTTTATATTTACTTCATATTCAGTTTTAGTTAATAACCAATTTATTTGCGGAACATTTTATTAATCATCACTTTAATTTATAGTTATTCCATAAAAGTCTAACTTCTTATATATGACTTTTCTTAGTTTATAGTTATCTCAAAAGTTACAAATTTATCTTCACATATTTTTTTTGTTGCAAATTTATATTTAAAATCTACAACCAGTTTACAAAGACATTGCTTGACTCAATGGCCTTTTTCTTAAGCTCACTTACTTGTTCCATTTATCCATTCATCATTTCATGCTATATTTAAGTATATATTATTTTTATCACAATCAAAAATTTCCATTTATATACATTTTAATTCCTTTTGAGTTTTCCTTACTTGTATATTTCAATTACTTTCAGGTTCTATTTATTTGTACAATATCTCATTACATATCCAAAACATCATTTCAACTTCTTAATATTTGGTAAGTCATATTATATGTTATTAGAATGCAAATTTGGCATTATACAAATTTATAGAATTTCATTTTACTTAATTAGAATGTTCACAAATTTGATTTATTTAAATCCTCTTTACCTTTCAACTTTAAAGGTACACTACAACTCTAAAGTTTTCCCAAAACATAAGCTTAGATATCTTAATCCTCTTATTTTATAAATTTTGGTTATTCACAATTCATTCAAATAATTTGAAAATGACAAATTAACATAACTTAGAAATTTAAATGCCCGGTTCTTTTCAAATCGTTTGAAATAAACATATACACTTATATCTTTAATATATCAAATCATACCTTTGGAGTTTAAACCAAAACCCATTTACCCAAAATAATTTCGATAAAAACAAAGCTTCTTAGAAGTCTCCCCCACTTTGAGACTCGAAAATGAATGTCGATGATGTTGCGCAGTCATCACCGAAATTATTTTCTAGCGACAGAAGAGAGGAGTACTTAATTCATTCCTTCTTAAAAATCCTTTCAAAATATTTCCTATAAATATTTTCCAACTAACATCACAATATATTTTCTTCAAAGCTTTGAAAACCATTTTAAAAGTCCCCAGGTCTTGAATTAATATTTTCCAGTTTAAATTTGTTTTAATTTATAAGTCACCTTTATAAAATATTCTTATAGGATTTTCTTTCTTAAACATTCCACAAGTTGTTTTATTACTGTTCATTTTTGTAATTCACCCTATTTATTAAATTACAATATCTAATTAATGATAGTAACCAATATATCATTTCTAACAACCAGGTAAGCTAGATAAGTCACAATAATTTCTGAAAATTTTCTTTATATACAAAATATAATTAGAGCAAAATTATTTCATTTACCCAATTTAAAACAATACTATGTCGAATTGTTCTGTTTAAGTGTTTAGAGATCCCTATCAATGACGTTAATTACTCGTATTGACCAGAATCCATAAGCCACTCAACGAATCAACCGACACAATATAAAACATTTTATATCACTAACAAATACGCTCTCTCATATATATACACTCAGCGACTCATCATAGGGTATTACTACCCTATTTATAAAGAGTCAGACCCCACAAAGCTAAGGTTATCGATAAACCAAAGCTCTGATACCAACTGTAACGACCCGCCTTTTTGGACAGTTTAAACCGACGATCAAATACACATGCCGATTCCAAACCATTCAAAAGGGCAGATGGTTATCGGGGTAAATAAGAAAAGAAAAGAAAGAGAAATAAAGGAAAAGAAACAACATAGAATCTCGCAGCGGAACGATAAAATATAATAGTCAAATAAATAGTTCATGAAGCTGTTTACTATACTTTGACAATTATTTATAAAGTGTAACGACCCGTAAAATTTCGATAATTAAAAATGTAAATTTAATAAGATTTCATGGTTTAATGTTGGAAGAATAAAAAAAATTGTAATTTATGTATGGTAATAATAACTAGAATGAAATGCAACAAATTTTACCTAAGTTAATTATTTATGAATTGAATGAAATCCCAAATCAATTGAAATAATATGAAGTCAACAGTAATGGAGTGAATTTGTATTATATAGGTAATTATGGCACTTGTTTGTAAATAATAAACTTATAAGTAATTAAAAGTTAACGGTGATAATTATTTAAGTTACCTATTCATTTAGTTAGTCGAATTGAATTTGTGAACCAATTGCAATTGAAATGAAAGTTTATATATTAGTTGAGTGCATTATCTCTAACTGTAGTTAAATAATAATGTGGAATTCATTTGATATAATATAGTAAATCGACTGATAATGAAATTTTTATTTAAAAATCCAATATTGAAATCCGTCAAATATTGAATAATTAAATTGTTTAAATTTAATATTTGAAATTTATTGAATAATTGAATAACGGGTTTAATATGATTAAAAATGATTTGTAAAATTTTATTTTATCATATTAAAGTTAGAATGATGTTGTAGAACTTTTAAAATCGAATTAAAAGTAAATTTGTGAAAATTGAATATTTTAATATTTAATTGACGAGTTAAAATAGTCATTTTTCAAACAGTCTCGGATTTCGATGAAACCAGATTCATCGGATCCGTAACGTGATATTATTGTAAGATTTCAAATTTCATGTCAATCGGATTTACCGTTTGTCCAGGGCAAGCCAAAACGCATAGAAATTTGTTTAATCGGTTTAATTTAAATTTGATCGTTTATTGCCATAACTCGCACAGATGATTGAATTAACTTCCGAAACCTATTCCATTGTGTCCGGAACATGGGGTAAACCCTAGAAACGCCAGCCGACACGCTTCGTTTGAAGTTCAGAAAATTTTCGGTGAATAGTGTTTTGCAATTTTCTATAAAAGGACCTCAACATTTCATTTTGCACTCAAAACCCATGCTTCTTCTTCCAGCCAACCCTAGATATTAATGGCTGAGAATTTCGAAACTTCCTCCTCTATTATCTCCAAATCTACAAACAATTAGCAAAAGTCGTCAACTACAAAGTTGTAGAGGGAATCAAGATCTAGCTATCCAACGGTGAAGATCGGAAATGGAGCCACGGATTGACGGCAAAACGAGATGGAAGCCGCTGCGTTTTTCACGCAAATCGAGGCCAAAGACAGGGCCGAGCTCCATGATGCTCCAGCCGTGGGTAGCATTCGATGGTGGCTTCCATTCGGCGCTAGCTGATCGTCGTGAAGTGGAGTCGTTTGGTCGCGTGAATTAGGGTTTTGGGGAGGCTATGAGTTTGGTTGTACGTGAGTATCAAGTTTGGGAAGAAGGAGAGGGGACGGCCTGATGTTGAGGCCAAGAAATCAACGGTCCAGATCAGTAGAAGGTTAAAAATGAAATAGATTTGTAAATTTATTTATATTAAAATGTGTACAAACTTTAAAATGCTCTAACTTTTGCATACGAGGTTGGAATTCAACGAAACGAATTGCGTTGGCTTCGTTTTGTCGAGCACTACGCTATGGAGCTGGATTGGAGTCGTTTGGAGCTAGTGAAAATTTCGGATAAAATTAAACGCTCGTTTAATTTTATTCGAAATAAAATGCTGGAACTACATTGAAATCAAAGTGAGTGTTTTATAACGCTCACAACGTACTAAATATCTTTATGCTAGTTAAATTTGACATTATGAAGTGTTATGATTTTATTTGTCGTTGTTTGATAAAATTTAGTTGCCATATAGATTGTCATTTGTATTAACCGTTGAAAATTTAATTGACAGTTAAATTGAAATTGAAACTGAATTGCGATTAAATTACCTGACATTGATAACTATGAAATTGCCATGAATTGTATTGTCTATTGGATGATGTATTTCGATGGATGTTATTGGTTGATATTTAAATGTTTGGATGTTTATTTGCTTATATATATACTGTTATGCATACATATGACACTGTGATTTGGTTTAAGTGATATATATTCATCCCTGACATTTAATTGGAATAACTAATCACTTGGCCATAGGATAGAAAATTATATACGGACACCGGATTGGCTAAATTAATAATTTTTAAAATTGTCGATTTGAAATTTATTTAAACGTTTTGATTTAAAAGTTATAAATAGAAATCAATTTATAGAAATCGAATTTATCGGAAAATTGAGTTTGGAATGTTGAAATAAATTTTGGTTAAAGAAAATTGTTAAATAATTTAAGTTGAGACTTTGAGAATAAAAATTGGGATATGATTGAATTTCGAAAAATCTATTTGTTTTAAAGATTGAACATTATTTCAAACTTTGAGTGTTACTACGTAAAAGCTATATAAAAATGATATTTTGAAATGAGCTTGGAATTGAATCATATTTGAAATTTGGATTTAAATTTGAATATTGAAGGATAATTAAGTAAAAGTGATATAAAAGTGATATTTTGAAATAAGCTTGGAATTGAATCATATTTGAAAATTTGATTTAAATTTGAATATTGAAGGATAATTTGTTAAGTGTTATAAATTGATATTTTGAAAATCAAGCTCCAAATCGATATAAATTGAAATCGAATTAATTGAAGGTGAATGTGAAATTGAATAAATTTGAAGTCAAAGTTGACGTTGATTTGAATTGAAATCGAAATTGAATCGGTAGAATGGAAATTGAAATTGTTTTGAATTGGGAAGTTATAATTGAAATGGTTTGGTTTGAAGCTGTTTTATTTTGTTTTCCAAATTACTCAGTTATATAAACCATTTTGAATACTTAAACTATTTTAATCTATTTTAAATCTACTTAACCCAATTTAAATTATTTTAAACTAATTTATCTATTTCAAATCCATTTTAAGATTTTAAGTATTTTTAACTATTTTAATTATTTAAAAACTACTTTTAAACTACTAAAAACTATTTTCTTTAGATTTTCAAGCTGGTTAATAAGGTGAAATGTTTATGTTTAAATCTTGAATTTGAATACGAGTTGGGTTAAATGAAGTTGCAACCTAAATTGAATTTCGAAATGATTTGGAAATCAAAACGAGATATTGAGGCGAAAATTATTTTTGAAACGGAATCTTACATTTGAATAGATACGATGATATTTGAAATGGATTTGATTTTTGAAGCGAATATGATATTTTGATATCAATTATGAATCGATTTGAAATGTAAAAGAGCCATCGGTGTAACAATACGTGGTTATTAAAGAGACCGGGATCGGATATGGACATACTCTCTATCGATACCAAAAACCACTTTAGTAACTATTGTACGCGGAGTGTTGATCCAGAATAAAGTGGTTGGTTTGGTGAACGCGTTGACTGAAGAAAGAGAACGACATTGGATGACCCCTGACATGCCAAAAACATGAGCCGCGCCGGGCCATTGAGGTTCGCCATCTGTAGCCGACACACTTCTTCGATACCATATCTATTACATTTGTGATTCGATTTGGGTGCACCCCTTGATTTGGGAGTGTTGTTTCGCGGTGTTGGGGTAGCTGCTGGCTATGCTGAACATCAGTCCGGATCACGCAACTACTAGTATCCTAGTTGATATCGCCTCATGTACCTTGTCATACTGATTATCCTATTCGCGACCACTACGTTATGTTTTGTTTATACCTATGGGGTACCCTCTGATAACCACCAGTTTACGGTGGGGCTTACGGTGCTGTATAGACTATGGCATTATAAAAATGTGTTAAGGGGGATTATGGTAATGCCTTAACGCTATTTTGATACTTTATATTACTGATAGGCATTATCTACTTAGCGTACATTACTACATAGTAGATAGTTTAACAGATCCTTAAGAGATGGAAAATCCCGTAACATCTCTTGAGTTATTGGACACACGTTGACACTGGATATGAGATGTCAAACCCCGTAAACATCTCTGACGCCGTTACACTCATATTTATTTACGATTGATTTAACTTTCATAAGGATATTTTAGTCCTGACTCGAGTGTTTTGTGTTTTCATTACGCTCGGGTCGGTCCTGAGTTTTTCAGATTTTTGAAGATCTATTCTAGAGGATGAAGACGAAGATTTGGTATACTATTACTATTAGTACCCTTGCATCATGATATCTGCTGCATTATTTTAATTGTTCTGTTGTATATGTGTAACTCTGATAAATGTTGTATAAATAATTGTCAAAGTATAGTAAACAGCTTCATGAACTGTTTATTTGACTATTATATTTTATCGTTCCGCTGCGAGATTCTGTGTTGTTTCTTTTCCTTTGTTTCTCTTTCTTTTCTTTTCTTTTCTTATTTACCCCAATAACCATCTGCCATTTTGAATGGTTTGGAATCGGCATGTGTATTTGATCGTCGGTTTAAACTGTCTAAAAAGGCGGGTCGTTACACATTTGGATGACCTAGCTTATAATGCCATAGATCAAAAATAGTTTTTTCACTTTCTGTTGATAGCATTTTAGTATTGTTACAACTCTTTACTTTCTTTATAGGATTTTGGCAATTAATCAAAGTGAAATCGTACAGTTCATTCATTGCATCACCCTACAAAAGTATTTCTTTTTTAGTATATCCTTAACCAAACAATACTTTGGATAAAATTCAAAGTAAATATTATTACCATGGGAAAATTGAGAAACACTTATAAGATTTTTCTTTATTCGTGGTACTCTCAATGGATTATTAAGATATAATTTTCTTTCACCGCTGATGTAGGCATCATCAGTGTGTGTGATCTCAATTGACTTAGCATTTCGCATGAAAATGGATTGTTTACCTCTATACTCTCTGCTGCACGGATTCAAATTTTCTAAATTGCTTGTTGAGTGATTGGTTGCTCCTGAATTTGGGTACCATGCTTCATCTTGAATGTGTTCAGACTTTGTAATTTCATCTAGGTTTTGATTATTGTTACCATTAGATTGTTTGTTTGATTCTTGCTGAACTTGTGCCAAGTTTGCACTGTAATTGTCATTTCTATGATTATTTATGCCTTGGCCTTGTACATAATTTGCATTAAACCTGAAATAGAATTTTAGTGTAGTTACATATCTGACACTTTGGCTTATTTGCCACCACTCCATCTCCCTCTACCTCTTCCTTTGACTAATTGATTCCCTCTCTGGTATTGCTGATCTATCCTTCCATAGTTTTGATTTTTACTTTTACCGTTTGTTGAAAAATTGATTGACATGTTTGTATCAAGATGTTTCTTGTAATGTAGTCTTCCTTCATGTGCTAGGAGAACGGAGCGAACATAGTCTAGGGATGGTAAAGCTTCTTGTGATAATATGACTGCTACAACAGCCTTATATTCATTACTTAAACCACCCAAGATTGTTAAAACTTGCTCTGTATTTGACATTTTATGGCATGCTGCATCAAGTAGATCACATGTAGTTTTAATCTTTGCAAGATATTTTCTCATAGACTGATTATCTTTTCTTACACTATGTAGTTGTCTTTTGTAATGCATGATCTTTGTTGCTGATTGTGCGTTGAATATCCTTTTTTACTGCTGTCAAAATTTCATTTGCAGTTTTGCATCCTATTACTTGTGGCAAAAGTTTTACACTTATTGATGACAGCAACCAAGAACTTATTAGGCTGTCTTGTCTTTGATATTTCACATATTCTTCATTGCCGGCTGTTTTGTTTTCTTGATCAGTGATAAATTTGGGTGGAATAGCTACAGCACTAAATATGAATCCTTCAAGGTCATATCCTCTAACTATAGTTTCAACCTGAACTTTCTAAAGAAAATAATTATCTTCTTCTAGTTGCACAGTGATAAGCTGTGTTTGTGGACTAATGATAATCTTGATAAGACTATCTGTTATTGAAGTGGCTTGTGGGGATGAATTTGATCCACTGTTTGACGTTGCAAAACTGCCTTCTGCCGTGATGACGCTTCTTGAAACTGAAATAGACTGGTAAAATCAGAATTTCACAACAAAAGCAAGAAACGCTTTTTCTGCAAAGATAATGTATGTTGCAACCAAGCTTATATGATGAACTTCCCCTGATAAGCTTTTGGTATGGCACTTTCTTCCTTTTTCTTCTGATTTGATGAGTTTCTTGATCTTTTTTGACTGACTTTCTAATTTTGCTTTAACTCGATCAATTTGTTCTAAGATATTATTGTAGCCAATGGTTATCTTAGAGTGGCAATAGTATTTTTGTAACAGATTCAATATACCCAGATGAAGAAATTCTATTTGATGGGTAAATTGATCCAAATGACGAGAATTCTCTGATGGAATATCAATTTCATTCGAAATTTGAAATATGAATGTTGTTAAGCTTTGAATGATGGCTTCGATACTAAGAAAGAATTCACAATATGTTGAAAGAAGAATGATTTTCTTGTTTTTATTTCACAGAAATGATTTGCTGTACATTGTACATTATGTCATAAAACACTGTTACAAGCTCTGTATTTAAATACATGAGATACGCGCTATATGGGCCATTGGGCTTATTGCATCTTCTTCACCCATTATCCAAAACAATGTAATATGAGTTATATGTATTCTTCATTCATCATTTCTAACTGATTGGTAACAAAAATTCCAAACTTATGCTTTCGCTTACTTTTGTGTTTGACATTCAAATAATTATTTTACAGATAACACAAAAGATTATATTTTACTAACAAAATGTCTACTTAGAACACCTAAAGATAATATATTAAATGATAAATTTTCTCATACATAAATACTAAACGAACTTTAATATCGAGAAAATATATAATTAATAGAAACTAACCGTTCGCACTAGTAGAAAATGGAAAGGGGAATCTAAATGAAGATAGTGCATTGATTAAGGGGTTCGTAATTTTCTTATCTAAACAGCTTAATGCATAAATATACATCAATCCAAAAAATAAATACATGTTACAATATATGTAAATCATAAAATGAATATGCTTTTATGTTCTTTTGTTTAGTCCCACATCGTGGAATAGGTTAAATCCTTTGCTCTGAAGTCTTTATATAAAGCTGGCTATGTAATGTAAATACATATCCATTCTCAGAAATGAATAATATATCTTCTGCCTCTCTTTCTAATGGCTTCTTCTTCCTTCAGTTTTAGTATGATATCTATAATTTCACAAGTTGCACTCTTTTCCTCTTTCAAGGTTTTTCCCATTGGGTTTTCCTTATAGAGGTTTTTAATGAGGCAACAATATCGACTGAATCGATAAATGCAAGCAAGATAATAATGAGGGGGAGCAATCATCATACATGTTTCGAAATGGAAAATTTCAAGTTATCAAAGCATTCAAGATTTTGAAGACGCATATTCAAGGGGGAGTGTTACAATATATGTAAATTATAAAATGAATATGTTTTATGTTCTTTTGTTTAGTCCCACATCGTGGAATAGGTTAAATCCTTTGCTCTGAAGCCTTTATATAAAGGTGGCTATGTAATGTAAATACATATCCATTCTCAGAAATGAATAATATATCTTCTGCCTCTCTTTCTAATGGCTTCTTCTTCCTTCATTATATAACAATACATCAATAATAAAGGTCATAAAAAATATATCAAAACCTAACCTTTGAAACTTAGATGTCCGATTTCAGCAGCTTTGGTCTACCATACAATTTTTATTCATAAATTTTTAAGGAGCTGGTAGCTATTAAAGCATTTCCATAGCTCAAAATTTTCACAAAAGCAGTACAAATCAACATTTAGTTTACGCTTCTAATTGCCTTAGCTTTTGCAAGAACTTGTCCTTTCCGTCATACATGAAATATGTATTTTTTGCAAGTATTTCATCAAAACAGTCATTTCCACTGCCAGTGCATTATTTCCATTCCAAATGCATTACTGCCATTGCTAGTACATTTCATGAAAGTTTAGGAGTGCTTAAATTTGTGGTTTTATTGTGAAGATAAATGTGAAGATCTTTGGTGAGGAACATTATGAAACTGCTCAAGGAGTAAAGGAAACTTTACAATGTTACAAAGAACTTCAGGACATTATAACTATATAAGGTTGGACGAATTATCCGAAAAAGATCGTTTAACTGTAGCAAAAGCATGAAAAATTGAATGCTTCTTATCACAATCCTCCTTCGTAGCAGAAGTTTTTATTAGTTCTCCAGGTAAATATGTTGGTCTTGCCAAAAAAATTAGGGGGTTTCGGTTGATTCTTTCTGGAAATTAGATAGTCTTCCCGAGCAAGCCTTTATTTGGTAGGTAATATCGATGAAGCTAACGCGAATGCTATGAACTTAGAATGGGGATCAAATTAAAGAAATGACCTTAAATCTTTGTGTACTGAATCCGAATCGAATTATTGTAGGTTCAGAAGTGAAAGAAATTATTTTATCTACGAGCATATTTTGCACGAAAGTAAATGGCATGTTTGAAATAGATTGTAAATCTAGCAATTTTTAATGTTTTTTTCCTTCTTTTTAATTTTCAAAAAATAGGTAAGATTGTAAAAAAGAAGAAGTTTGCTTGCAAACAAAATGAAATTGAGGAACCAAAATATGAATTAAAGGAGTCTAATGCAAAGGACAAACATGTTGTGCTACTCAATGATGTTCATAATGAAGATAACCAACAAGTGCATAAGAAAAATGAAATACAAAAAGGAGTTAATTCAAAAGGAAATGATGTTCAAATTCATGACAATCTACAAGATATTATAGATAGTGCATTGCAGCTCGAAGGAAATTTTTAAGCAATGAAGGAAAGCGAGAGACCAATTCAAAATGTCAATGCAAGTCCAATTAAAAAAGAGAATTAGAGGCCCAACTAAAGCAAAGAGGCTTCCTTTGTATCATTTGAGTCAAATTATAGTTGAATTTAATGTTGATGTCGTATGTAACAATCCGATATTTTCAACCGTTCGCATCCGCACATGTCGGACTCGAATTGCTTAAAATACAGCATTGTAAATTAAATTTGGAAAATCTCATAACATACAGTAAATAATAATCACATAACACAGACACAGAGTAAGAAATGCAGCGGAAGTAAAAGAGATAGTAGTTCATGAAGCTACTATGTAAATATATCAGAGTTGAATAAAATACAATAGAATAAATAAAGTACAACAAAAGTCTCAAGATGATAACCAAGTACAAGCTGAATAGAACAAAAGAATTGAATAGTACAAGATGCTACTATAGCCCTTTATTTAGTTTCAGATTTTAATTATCTTTCTGTTATAACAGCACTTACCAAGTGTTGTAATACCACTTAGTTATAATATATACATAGTTCATTTTTGTCAACCACGGCACTTACAAAGCGTTGTAATATTGATATATCAAAATAAAGATCTAATCATTTCCAAACCATTTCAATATATCAAAATATCATATCTTTTCAAAATTCATTTCAAAACCACATTCATTTTATTCAATTTAAAATACCATTTCAATTCACATTTCAAAACAGTTTATGTTTCAAATCAAATTACTTCATTAGAATTAAAAAAAGGTAATACATTTAATAATTAAATTATTAAATTTTCTAAATTTTCAACTTTCAAAGTTCATTTATTCACTTAAGTTAAACAAAACAGTGAAAATTCACTTTTCGCAGCATTTAGAAAAAGTTACGGAAAGTTACATTCAAAACAGTTTAATTTAACAAAAGACAACATTTTAAAATGCTGTAATAGGGTTTACTTAAATTTCAAATAAAATTAGTTAAATTCAATAATTATAGCACTTACAAAATAATATAATAGCCTTTAATTCAATTTAGCTTTTTAGTTCATTATCATCAACTACAACATTTACAAATACTGTAATATCATTTACATTACAATTAATAGCATTTCAAAAATGCAGTTAATTAACTTCAAATATTCAATATAATTTCACAACCAATTATATTTTTATTTAAAACATTTTTAACTTATAAAATTATACTTCACATTTATAAACATCATTTAATTTTCCTTAAGTTCATGATTTTATAAAGTTAATTTTCCATTCAAAAATCAAGATTTAATAATAATTCACTTATTAAATTTCAACATTCAATTTTAAATTCATTGAATTAAATTTCAACTTAACACTTAAATTTAAAATTTCAGAATATGACTTAATTTCAATTTTATTTACTTAACTTAAAATTCACTTTTAAGACAAATTCACAAATTTCCATTTTGATTATATTTCAAAATTTCAACTTAAATAATCATTCATTTCATATTTTAACTTTATTCAAAAATCATTAATATATTTTAAGATCACTTTAAATTCATTTTAAATTCAAATTATCTTAAATTTATCATAATTTCATATTTAATTTAATTTCCAGTTATAATTAAATCAAAATTTCCAAAATAACTTACATTTAAATTTTCTAACTTTTCCATAATTTATTTAACTTATAAATTTCCTAAAAATCAATAGAACTTTACAAAATTCATTTTTAATTAAGTTTAAATCAAAATATAGTAATATTTACATTTTAAAAATACTTCAGAAATTTTAGAAAAACATATTTTAACTATGGTCTGTATATAACTTTCTACGCCAGGTAAAGTGATACGGGTAATATACCATTTCAACCCGTAATTTACAAAGAAAACCTGGGTTTTATCATTTCAAACCCGCGGTCCCAAGTAAATGAAGTAAATTGAAAATCGCTTAGGCCTATCATTTTAGCCCATAACGGTTTTTCTTTATTCTAAAGTCCGTTCAGGTATGTATCATTTCAATCCATAGTGATTCTAATCTAAAGGGAACTAGCAGTGTGATAAACTGATATAAACAACATAACATCATAATATAACAGTAACATATGATATAACAAGTGTTTAAGCATGGGTGAACATCATATGATCATAATATAACAGATATAATATGGTAATGCATTCTATAGATTCACAGGTGATCGATTTACTAGTAATATAAGGACAAAATTGTCTGGTGAGAATAACTCACTTGTATTAGCTGGAGATGACAAACAACTACACACAACAGAAATCTTTGAAGGCACGAAAGCATGAATATGATTTGAGAGTGGAGAGCCAAAGATTAATAGTCTTGGATATATTGAAACAAAACAAATATATACAACATAAGTTTCAAACTCAAATATACAATTAAACAATGTTAGAGATGAATGCATAAATCATCTCCAAACCACTTGCACTTGCCTTCTACCACCTATGCTTCAGCTATAAGTCAGAAATACATGGCTAAGGAGTGGGTTTGTATCTGGTTTGGGTTCAAATGGGTCGGCCATACATAGGAAAAGATGATGCAAAGGTATGTGTGCATGGAACTAACACTACAAGGCAACTACCATGGATTCTGTGAAACATATGGGTTCAGCCACAAGCTAGCATGGTGCGACCATCACTGTATTGGGCTGGAGGATGGTGTGGCAGAGGGTTTCAGGTGGTCCATGGGTGGTGGGGGTGGAGTTGGTGACGGCCAAAGGAAGGTTGAAGGTGATGAAGACATAGGTGTTGGCTATGGTGCATATAGGTGAAATTTTGTGCAAATATTGTTAGATTTGGTCACATGGGTGCACGGCCATGGGCTTTGACAGAGGGCTGGAGGTGGTGGTGGGTGTTCAGGTGGTGGAGGAGGCAGCCACGGTGAAGGAGTGGAGAGGAACCTAGCATAGAAGGTGAGAAAGCATGTAAAAATCAACAAACAAGAAGAAAACAATGAAAAGTGAAAAAGAATTTTACCCAAAATTCTTGGAGATGATGGAGGCCGAACGTTTTTCATAAATGAGAAGAAAAATCACTAAAAAAATGGTAGGGAGAAGTGGTCGGCGAAAGGAAATGAAGAGATATGACCAATTGAATGAAAAGTAAGGTTGAAATGTGAAAAGGTGGGAATACAAATAGCCTTCAGAAATAAGAAGCCACAAACATTTCACATTTCTCTATTTCTTTTTATAACTTTAAAAATAACGGAAATAAATATAATAATTCAGTCAAAATTCAAAAATATAACAAATAAACAAAATATAAATAAATAAATATTAATTATATATGATTAAAATAAGAAAATTGCAAAAAAAAATGAAAACTAATCTGGAAAATTTGAAAATAAATAGAATAAACTTCGGGAAAATTTTATGGACTTGGAAAATATTTATAAATAAGGATAATAACATAAAATAAAAATGCATTCAAAAAAATAAATAAATAAATTTTAATTAAAGATAATTTAAATGAAGAAAATAGCAAACAAAATAGAAACTAGGCTTTAAAAATAGAAAATAAATTCAATAAGCTTTGGAAAAATTCAAAAATCACTTTAAAAATATTTAAAAGTCAAAATATACATAATATAACATAAATATACAAATTAGAATAAGATATATCAAGTAAAAATATCATTTATATAAATTAAAACAAAGAATATTGCTAAATAACCCTATATACACACAATATTGTAAATGGTATAACTTTCACAATTTAAATCCAATTTCATTGAAACGAAAAGCAGTATTCATGATATTAAATGTATTTTCATAATAAAATATTGTGTCTACAGTAAAATAATAATATTGCGCTATTATAATAATGTCTACAGTAAAATAAACTTACTTTTAAATAGCATTTCAGGCTACCCATATCACCCTTCACACATAATAGTCCCAGTAGTCCATCCAGTATCAGCATATCTCCAGATCGGGAGACTACCCTAAATACTCCATGGGCTACAGGAGAAAAAAAACTCGTAGTAAAGGCTCGGTATGGTAGGTGACACGGCACATAAGGCAATGCCAGGGTAGATATACCAATTACGCACACGGGCTGGTGGTAATGCGGCAGCCACATACGCCCATCTCGGAACACACTCCCATATCAAAATCAGAGAATGGCCATCTAATCAATCACAAGTAAGAGTACAGTATCGAAGGAATGTGTCCGATCAGAGGAGCTACCCCTTTTGGTCCGAGATCGCTCCTGTTTTAGCCACGTTAAGCCAACTCACGGGAGTCGGATCCACGTAATATACCTTAAGAACGTAGCCACCATCCTACTTCATTCTGGAAACTCCACCGCGTACACGGTTGTTAAAGTGGTTTTCTATATCGATAGAGAGTATGTCCATATCCGATCCCAGTCTCTTTAACAAACAATCGTTATTATAACCCGTAGTTATAAAAATAATAATGCATTCACAAAAATAAATAAATAAATTTTAATTAAATATAATTTAAATGAAGAAAATAGCAAAGAAAATAGAAACTAGGCTTTAAAAATTGAAACTAAATTCAATAAGCTTTGGAAAGATTCAAACATCACTTTAAAAATATTTAAAAGTCAAAATATACATAATATAACATAAATATACAAATTAGAATAAGATATATCAAGTAATAATATCATTCACATAAATTAAAACAAAGAATATTGCTAAATAACCCTATATACACACAATATTGTAAAGGGTATAACTTTCACAATTTAAATCCAATTTCAATGAAACAAAAAGCAGTATTCATGATATTAAATCTATTTTCATTATAAAAGATAAAATTCAAGAATTCAAATATTTAAATTTTAAAATTAAAAGTCAAAGTTTGACCAGTTTTAAGCACAAATCCATTTTTCAGGAAAATATTCAATTTATACCAGTTTGAAATTATAATTCATATAATAATCAAAATTTAAATTTAAAAAAATGTTTGAAATTAAAAAGGCTTTAAAAAATTTCAAAATAAAATAAAGTCAAATTTAAATTATATGCAAAAAAAAATCTAGCGTTGTTACATTCTCCTCACTCAAAACTTTTCGTCCCCGAAAAGGAATGAGGTACGGGAAAGCACAGAAAAAGATAAAGTGAAATAAGATTAAGGCAAGATGACAAGGAGATTGAAATTATACCTAATAACTATTGTTATATGTAAGTTTAACAAGGTGGAGATCATCAAAGATTATCAAAGATTATAGAAAGATTTCTACATAGAAAAATTATAGAAAAATGCCTACACCAGCCTGAAGCAAGATAAGGAAAAATAAGGATAACCAAAAGATAGTTTGAAAAAAAAAATAAGAAAATAAGTTAGAAACCATGGAAATTTCAACTTAAATAGATAATTAATTTTTTACACAACTAAAATAAATCTTAACTATCTTAAATTTTATTATCTTATCTTCTAATCATCTTAAATTAACAATTTCTAAGATCATGGACTTGAAAAATAATCATTCATTATACTCATAATGTACTTAATAAATTTAATTCTTCTTTATTCCTACTTAAAGTTAAATTTTTTCCTCTTAATATATTTTATCATCTATTCCCATTATACTTACTCTTATTATAACTACTTTAATTTATTGTTAGTTCCATTAACATCATTTTATATTATAAATTATTCAATTAACCTTTTATTCTATTTACTCCTGTAATCATTTTATAACTAAAATTTAAGTGTATAACATTTATTTTAACCATTAAAATTTTATTTATAAAGTCTTTTTTTATATTGCATATTATCCAATTACATTGCTAACTTCTGTATAATTTGGGTAAGTTATATTTAAATGCAATTGAGTAGTATACAAATAAAACTTTCTAATTCCCTCATCTCAAATTTGAATCATTTATCTAAAATTTTGATTTTCTTTTTATAATTGAAATGATTCTTTAAGATTAAGTTTAAGAATAAAAATTCCGATTCCTTCAAACCATTTAGAGATAAATAAATATATATATACATAATATGTCAAATCAAATTTAAATCATATATCTATATATATTATAAATCCAATCTTATTTTAGAAATTCAAATCAATTAAATTTCCCAAAACAAAGCTGTAGCAAGACTACAGAATGGTCTCTTCACTTTGAAACTCGAAGACGAACGTCGATGATGCCGCGGTCATCACCGAAGTTATTTTACAGCGACAAAGAGAAGAGCACTAATTTTAAACTTTAAAATTTCTTGGAAACAAATTTCTATTAGAAAATACTTTAAATAATATACCCTTTCAAAACTTTAAACACAAGGTTTGAAACCATCGGAAATTAAGTTCTCAAATTTCTTGTTTTAAACTCATTTCAGTTCCTAAATCAATTTATAAATAGCTATTTATAAATTCATTTATAGAACAATAAATGATAAATCAAGTATTATCATTTCAAATGATTAATTTAAATCAATTTATTAAGCTCCATAAATTTACTTATATCAATATTTATTTCATTAACCAAATTTTAAAATAATATTGTGTCAGTTTGTTCCGTCAAAGTGTTTT
Organism: Allium cepa; assembly: GCA_030765085.1. NCBI lineage: Eukaryota > Viridiplantae > Streptophyta > Magnoliopsida > Asparagales > Amaryllidaceae > Allium > Allium cepa. The sequence continues at coordinate 881,566,215 of CM060945.1, forward strand.
AGAAATCCTATCGATAGCGTTGTTCAGACGAATCAATCGAAAACCCAAATCAACATCAACAACTCAAACAACACAATATAAAACAAAACATTAATATTGATTTACAAGTACAGTTAAAAATGTTTGGAAGATAGATTGGGAACAAAAGACAAGAGATTGAATAACAACATAAGGAGGTGGATAAGCTTAAATAAATCACGGGCAACCTTAACCGGGTCAACCGTGACTTAAAGAATAAGATCGATGTGGATTTTTCTATGGTAAATCTACATTGGATCTCAATAGATAGAGTTTGGAATAACAAAAGATATTAGCATATAAACCAAGGATAGATTTAAATCTCATGGTAAATCGATGCTAATTGTAAAGGAGTTTCCCCCTTTACAAATGAATTTTTGAGATTGGCGGGACCGCCAATTCACTATAAAGCTCATTCGAAGTTGAGTTATGAGATACTCCAGAATCAAAAGGAGATGAATAGTGAAGGACACGAATGAATTTTGGAACCGCATGGAACGTTCCAAAATTCAAATGAAATTTAAACCAAAGAGGAAGAGATTCAATTTTGGATGAAAGTGATTTTGTAACTAAATTTACCATACATTCTAAGTTTTTCCTCAAAGCCAAAGCTATGCTACCAAATGTAACAACCCAATATTTTCAACCATTCGCATCCGCACATGTCGGACTCGAATTGCTCAAAATACCGCGTTGTAAATTAAATTTGGCAAATCTCATAACATACAGTAAATAATAATCACAGAACACAGACACAGAGTAAGAAATGCAGCGGAAATAAAAGAGATAGTAGTTCATGAAGCTACTATGTAAATATATCAGAGTTAAATAAAATACAATATAATAAATAAAGTACAACAGAAGTCTCAAGATGATAACCAAGTACAAGCTGAATAGAACAACAGAATTGAAATAGATAAAACTGGATAAGTAGATAATCTCCAGCGGTTCCAACCTCCAGAAAGTGGAATCCAAATCTGTGAATAACTCAGGCTGACCCGAGCGTAAATAAAAATACAAACACTTGAGTCAGGACAATATATACTTATATAATGTAAATCAACTCAAGTGAACTGTAATAAGGTACAAGTAACTTAAAGGATGCTTGGGATCGCCCATCCTCTAAGGATCCGTCAAACTATTTACTATATAATAATATTGCGCTATTATAATAATGTCTACAGTAAAATAAACTTACTTTTAAATAGCGTTTCGGGCTACCCATATCACCATTCACACATAATAGTCCCAGTAGTCCATCCAGTATCAGCATATCTCCAGATCGGGAGACTACTCTAAATACTCCATGGGCTACGAGAGAAAAACAAACTCGTAGTAAAGGCTCGGTATGGCAGGTGACACGGCACACAAGGCAATGCCAGGGTAGATATACCAATTACGCACACGGGTTGGTGGTAACGCAGTAGCCACATACGCCCACCTCGGAACACACTCCCATGTCAAAATCAGAGGATAGCCATCTAATCAATCACAAGTAAGAGTATAGTATCGAAGGAATGTTTCCGACCAGAGGAGCTACCCCTTTTAGCCCGAGATCGCTCCTGTTTTAGCCACCTTAAGCCAACTCATAGGAGTCGGGTCTACGTAATATACCTCAAGAACGTCGCCACCATCCTACTTCATTCTCGAAACTCCACCGTGTACACAGTTGTTAAAGTGGTTTTCGGTATCGACGGAGAGTATGTCCATATCCGATCCCAGTCTTTTTAACAACCAATCGTTATTATAACCCGTAGTTATAGTTTAAAAATCATAGTTTATACTTCAAAATAAAGTATCATTTCAAATTCAAATCTTTATCAAAATAAAGATCTAATCATTTCCAAACCATTTCAATATATCAAAATATCATATCTTTCAAAATTCATTTCAAACCATTATTTGAATTGAAATCCAAATTTACACATTTAAATATCATTTCTAATTTAAAGATATCATTCATTTATTATCATTTTTAATTCAAAGATATCATTCATTTATTATCATTTCAAATCACCTTTTAAGTAGTTTTATATTTAAATCAAAACAATTCATTTAAACCAATTAAAAGCGAAGTCGTTATATTTAAAATCAAATATTTAGTTCCCAAAATTTTAGACAAACTCTGAGCTCATTTATTTATTAAATCAAAACCTCAAACATTCATTTCAGCCTACCACAACACTTATCAAGTGCTACTGTAACCCTTTATTCAGTTTCAGATTTTAATTATCTTTCTGTTATCACAGCACTTACCAAGTGTTGTAATACCACTTAGTTATAATTTATACATAGTTCATTTTTATCAACCACAACACTTACAAAGCACTGTAATATCAATATATTAATCATTTTCAAACCATTTCAATATATCAAAATATCATATCTTTTAAAATTCATTTCAAAACCATATTCATTTTATTCAATTTAAAATACCATTTCAATTCACAATTCAAAACAGTTTATATTTCAAATCAAATTACTTCATTTAAATCAAAAATGAAGTTATTACATTTAATAATTAAATTATTAAATTTCTAAAATTTTCAACTTTCAAAGTTCATTTATTCACTTAAGTTTATCAAAACAGTGAAAATTCACTTTTCGCAGCATTTAGAAAAAGCTATGGAAAGTTACATTTAAAACAGTTTAATTTAACAAAAGACAACATTTTAAAATGATGTAATAGGGTTTACTTAAATTTCAAATAAACTTAGTTAAATTCAATAATTATAGCACTTACAAAAATGCTATAATAGCCTTTAATTCAATTTAGCTTTTTAGTTCATTATCATCAACAACAACATTTACAAATGTTGTAATATCATTCACATTACAATTAATAGCATTTCAAAAATGCACTTAATTAACTTCAAATATTCAATATAATTTCACAACCAATTATATGTTTATTTAAAAAAATTTAACTTATCAAATCATACATTTTCACATTTACAAACATCATTTAATTTTCCTTAAGTTCATGATTTTATAAAGTTAAATTTCCTTTCAAAAATCAAGATTTAATAATAATTCACTTACTAAATTTCAACATTCAATTTTAAATTCATTGAATTAAATTTCAACTTAACATTTAAGTTTAAAATTTCAAAATATGACTTAATTTCAATTTTATTTACTCAACTTAAAATTCACTTTTAAGACAAATTCACAAATTCCCATTTTGGTTATATTTCAAAATTTCAACTTAAATAATCATTCATTTCACATTTAACTTTATTCAAAAATTATTAATATATTATAAAATCACTTTAAATTCATTTTAAATTCAAATTATCATAAATTTATCATAATTTCATATTTAATTTAATTTCCAATTATAATTAAATCAAAATTTCCAAAATAACTTACATTCAAATTTTCTAACTTTTCCATAATTTATTTAACTTATAAATTTCCAGAAAATCAATAATACTTTAAAAAAATCATTTTTAATTAAGTTTAAATCAAAATATAGTAATATTTACATTTCTAAAATATTTTAAATTTTTTAGAAAAACATATTTTAACTACGATCTGTATATAATTTTCTACGCTAGGTAAAGTGATACGGGTAATATATCATTTCAACCCGTAATTTACAAAGAAAACCCGGGTTTTATCATTTCAAACACGCAGTCCCAAGTAAATGAAATAAACTGAAAATCGCTCAGGCCTATCATTTCAGCCCATAACGGTTTTCCCTTATTCTAAAGTCCGTTCGGATATATATATATCATTTCAACACATAGTGATTCTAATCTAAAGGGAACTAGCAGTGTGATAAACTGATATAAACAGCAGAACAAAATAATTTAACAGTAACATATGACATAACAGGTGTTTAAGCATGGGTGAACATCATATGATCATAATATAGCAGATATAATATGGTGGTGCATTTTACAGATTCACAGGTGATCGATTTACTAGTAATATAAGTACAAAATTGTCTGGTGAGAATAACTCACTTGTATTAGCTGGAGATGACAAACAACTACACACAACAAAGATCTTCGAAGGCACGAAAGCATGAATATGATTTGAGAGTGGAAAGCCAAAGATTAATAGCCTTTGTAACGACCCAGAATTTCTATCATTTGAAATTCAGATATTTAATTGATTTTAAATATCAACAAGTAAGATTTGTAGGTCGAATAATTTATTTTTCGAATATCTGGATTTAATTGGATAATTAAATCGAAAATTTAATATTTGAAATTCCAGAAATAATTGGAAATCGGGTTAAATGTGATTGAAATTGGTTTATAAAGTTATATTAAATCATATTGGAGTTAGAACAATGTTTGTGAACTTTTAAAATTGAATTAAAAGTTAATTTGTGAAAATTAAATATTTTAATATTTAATCGACTAGTGAAAATAGCCATTTTTCAAACAGTCTCGAATTTCGACGAAACCAGTTTCATCGGATCCATAATGTCATATTATTGTATGGTTTCAAATTTCATGTCAATCGGATTTACCGTTTTTCCGGGGCAAGCCAAAACGCATAGAAATTGATTTAAATCGATTTAATTTAAATTTGATCGTTTATTGCCGTAACTCGCATAGATGATCGAATTGGCCTCTGAAACCTATTACATTGTGACCGGAACACGGGGTAAACCCTAGAAACGCCAGTCCCCGCGCGAGATTTGGAGTTCGGAAAATTTCGAGTGAATAGTAATTTGTGAAATTTTCTATATAAGGATGATTATGTTTTCATTTGCAAACCTAACTAAAACCAAACCCTAATTCTAAGACGGCCAACTTGATAAATCAATGGCTGAGGATTTCAATCCTTCTTCCCTTATTTTCTTCCAATCCCTTCGATATTTTTGAAAGCACTCTAAAGCAAAACTGTAGTTCTTCGCGCGATCTTCACATCCATATGGAGATGATTGATTCTCGTTGGGTAGATTGTCGGCAATGGAAGCTAGAAGGCCTCTCGTTCGCGCACGTTTTCCCATGGATATAGGCGACCGAGTTGGCTAGGAGTTAGGGCGGTGGTGGTGTGCGTGATGGCCTTCGTAGTGGCGTAGGCCGATCGAGTTCAAGAAGAAGAATAGAGGAGCGGCGAGCAAACCCTAGGGAACGATGTTGGGTTCGGTTTTCTCGTGTAAACTTGGGAGAGAATGTGTTTGGGAAGAAGCTTGAACCTTCGGCCGTGATTCTCTAGTGAAAAACGTGCGGCCTGGATAATGTTTTGGGTAAAAAAATAAAAAGAAAATAGTAGAAGTTAATTTTATTTAAATCGTACAAACTTTGTAATAACGTAACTTTGTCATGCGAGGTCGAAAAATTACGAAACAAGTTGCGTTAGATTCGTTTTGTCGAGCACTACGCTATGGAGCTGGTTTGGAGTCGTTTAGAGCTAGTGAAAATTTCGGGTAAAATTAAATGCGTGTTTAATTTTATTCGAAATAAAACGCTACAACTATTATCGGAAAATCAAGGTGAGAACTTCTCACTCAATCGAATTGTTTCGATTTAAATTTTAAATAGTTAAATTTAAAATTGCTTGATTGTGTGATTGGATGATAAATTGTTATCTATTGTGTTAAATAGACCCTATACGTCGTATATTAAGCGGATGTTGTTTATTAAAAACATATACCGCGATAATTCCAACTATTTCTACGCGACGATTTATTTAACATTTAAAGGGGTCAAGTTCAACATATATAATCCATTTTAAATTGTTGACTATCCTATATCAATTTCGATTTCATATTAAATTTCACTTATATTAACAACCAAATTCAACATCACATAATAATTTTAGTGTCACAACTATTTGTCGTAAACTAGCAATATTCAAATTTAACTTGCATAGCGATTTACAATTTTTTTTTATTTCAACAATTCCAACAATCAACAATTTAACATCCAAATTAATATAAACAACAATTATCACTTGATTACCATAGCATAATAGATCGAGTCGTGAATGAAATATTCACCTTGCGTGGTTGAAGAAGATGACGGCAAGCACGAAAATGGATAGACTAGATAGACGACACAAGCACGGATACGAACTATAAATCAAACAAAAGATTATTCAACAATAGTTTAATACAATGTATATATATCGATTGTATATATATAAACCATACCAAAACGAGTCGGGATGAGAGCGAATGAGCCGAAGCGATGTCCTAAGAATCCGGAGCGGTGGCTGAAACAACACGCAAGGTTTATTAATATACATATATACTGCTAATTTTAAACTACCGGAAAACCACTGTATATTTATAAAACACTGCCGTATAAAACTACATAATTTTACTAAACAACTAAAGTTTATATAATAACCACTCACACATATATAAAGTTTTATACTGTACCTCACCAAATAACATTGTTTTATGTTTCAACTTTATATGCAACCTGGAGGCTAACTAACAATAGCCGAAGCTGGTACATATCAAACAAAACAAGTACACTTATTTTTCTTAACTAAATATGTACACCCAAACGCTGCATAAAACTTTATTTTATAACTTAACTGACAACTAAAGTTTTATAAAATCACAGCTCATACCTATGATATATTACTTGTATGCAACTGTACCAAAACTTTGCCAACCAGCTTTATTTTTTTTTTCTTTAACAAATGAACATGACAGATTGCATTGATCTAAAGTTTGTTAAAATTTCATAAATTGTTCCATGTTTTTATTTTGTAGCTCACACTGGCTAGCACGAGTTAAGCATTCTACATGAATACACATTTTACATGGACTAAACGAAGAAACAACAAATTCAAATTTTTACATGTCTAGTTTACTTTTTCTTTGGCAAAAGAAATGGGCTCGGGCGAGGTGTGGGCGGAGCTGCAGAGGAAAGCAGAGGGGAGGTGGCGGGCGGTCGTTGCAGTGGGCAGTGGAGGCGGGTTGGTGGCTGACATGTGGGGCGGGCTGCATGGGGCGGAGCTGATGGATTTGGGCAGCATGGCGGAGATGGAGGTGAGGTGGTGATGGGTGGTCGTTGCAGTGGGCAGTGGAGGCGGGTTGGTGGCTGAGTGGGTAGGGGTTTGGTTGCGGGAAGGAGAGGGGAGGTGGCGGGCGGTTGCATGGCTGATGGTAGGTGAAAAGGAGTGGGTTTTTGAAGTTAAATAATAAATAAATAAAAATGCGCAGGAGGTTGGAAGCTTGCTTTCAGTTTTTGTAGAGAAAAATAAAACAAAATATAAAACGTGAACAAAAGAAAAACAGAGGGAGGGAGCACAGGGAGGAAACAAAAGAAAACGTGAAGAGAAGAAGAAGAAGAGGAGGAAGGAGAAAAAGAAAAACAGAGGAGAAAAGATTACGTACCAGTTTCTCTGAGGCGAAAGGTTATGCAGAGCAATAAATGAAGGAGCTGGTGTACAGTATAATAAATGGAGAGGGATATATACACGTTATTCAAAGTGTGCATACGTCAGTGCAATGATGATTTTCAAAATGGTGGCTATTGGGTTCCCAAAGCAACTGAATGGCTCCAAAATTTGAATGCTGGGAAGTTTGGGTACTGGTTTGCTGCGTAGCGGACCGGTTTGCGCTCCGTTAACAATTATAGTTTACAACGCCGAACTTCAATTGACACAAATAAATATACCGGTTTGATCAACGCGTCGAGGCGGACATAACGGTATAAAGATATTGATGGTTCGACACCGTTTGCAAAGTGGTAAATCTTATTGAACCATTTGCACGAGCGAACATTTTAGCTAGCAATTAAAAGAGAAATTTGACGAAACGGAATGCGCCGTCACGTTCAGAATATTTTTCTTATGCGATATCGAGAAAATATTTGAGTTCGGACGATAGGAAATTTTCACATAAGATTTAAACTAAAATTTAAATGCGACGAGCGTAATTTACTTCAATATTTTTCAACGAAATTTGGCGCACGCCTATGTCTATCTAGACGCATTCCAAATGCGAAGTTTGGATGGCAACGGAAGTTGTTTGTGAAAATTCGAATTTTTACATAAAATAAGCGGTTTTAAAATTTTAAACTGGGTCCGAATTTCAGAGTCGTTACAACATATTTCAATAATTTACAGAATCAAATAGAGTTTGATACTTCTGGATCAATATAATACTTCATTAAAAACCTTACAAAGGAAAAACCGATGGGAAAAACCTTAGTCAAGGATAAAAATACAATTTAACTTAAATAACATATTTGAGATGTTATTTGTTGAAATGATGTTTGATTCTTGTAGATCAAGATAATGCCTCGTTAAAACGTTAGTAAGAAAAACCCAGTGGGAAAAATCTTAAGTAAGGAAAAATAGTACATTGGAACTTATTTTCAAATGTTACACGGAAGTTGATAGTACTAGATCAAGATAATGCCTCATTAAAACATTATTAATAAAAACCTAGTGGGAAGAATCTCACTTAAGAAAAAAGAGTGCATTATAAAATACTTATGGATGCCCCCCGGATTTAAAAGTTTCCTCTTCGTATTCGTCTTTCGATAACTTAAATTGGTTATATATACTTCTGGATCCATAAGTATGTATCTCATTAATAATACAATTTATTAATAGTTTCCTTCGATACAATCAAAATTTTCAAGATTGTTTCTTCCAAATATGATTTGCATTTTACGCATTTTGTTTGCTACTTTATGAAAAACACATCATGTGCTTTTATTTTTATGCTTCAAATCAGTTTTGCATATTTCAGCTACATCTTTGATGAATATTAAAAGTTCCATTACAACAATACTTAAAAGCAGGAAGTAATCAACTCATCTTGTAGTGTGTCAAGATTTACATTATAGCAATACTTAGAAGGTTGTAGTCTACATTCCATGTTCTTTGCATTCTTTATAATCATCAAAGTTATTTATATTCTTCAGGGACTTATATATATTTTAATAAGTTTTGCATATCGCGATTAACACTCTGATGGATATTAAGAGTTTCATTAGAACATCACTTAAAAATAAGAAGTAATCTACTCATAATGAATTATATCAAGATTTTCATTACAACAATACTTAAAAGTAGGTTGTAATCTACGCTCCTTCTTCTTTGTATTCTTTATAACCACGACAGTTATTTATATTCTCTAGGAATTTGTATACTTTCATCATTTAGTATGATTTAAACCATATTTATACCTTCGGGGTATATTAAGCATTTCAAGTACTTTTGCTACTTTGCGGACTACATGTCCATATTTCTTTGTTAGTAAAAGATTCATGATGGCCAGTCATGTTTTCCCCTAATTCAAGATCCTTAATCTATTTATAAACATAAGCGCTTTATTATTTACAAATTAATCATTGATTATTATTTCTTACCAGTTCTTGACATGATTTATCGAGATCTCTTTAATTATCATGTTTTAGGTACCTAAACCACTTCTAGGGTAATTTGACACATGTTATTAGTCTCTTCAAGAGAACCCTTAAGTGTTTCATCAAGAACACTCACCTCTTTTGCTTGGCATCTTTGTTACTTACTCCAAAATTATTTCAAACTGACTTTTGTACCATATTTCGAATGTGGTTTACACATTTTGATCCTTCAGGGATTCAAATCTATATTGCAGAAAGTCTAATAGGGACATTATTAATAATTTATTCAAGTTACTTAATATTTTGTATCATTATACATGTTAATAAATATTTGACACTGATGATCAAAATGAACTTGTATCCCTTTATCCTCCCCCTCAATGTTGACAAACATTGTCACATTAAATAATCATCATCTTTGGATTCTCAATTTGATCTATTATCATATTGCTACTAGCAAATACACCATACATATTAATAATAGGAGGATAATTCTTTTATCAATTAATAAGATGCATTCAAGTGATATTTGTGAGCTTCTTACTCATGTTTAAATATAGGATTCAATTATGCCAAATTTCATAAAATATAACCCAGTTGAAATTGTACCAAATTTTTCTAAAATAAGCTTCTCGCTTTCAATTTTAGAAATAATGCAAAGATATTCTTTGACGTTTTCATTATAGTTCCAATATGGTAGCCATTCATTTATATATCCTCAAAACTCAACAATTTTTTTTTAAATTTGCTTGAATATAATGTATTTTGAATTAAGATATATGTACCATTTGGTAATACTATATAGGCTCTTCCGGACCCTTCAATTATATTAGCAAATTTATTATGGTTGAAAGTTTTAGCTAAAATATTTTCAGATAGTTCAGAGAAAAACTTCTGGTTTTTCAAAATCATATGAGTAGTTGCAGTATCTAGTAGGTATATATTCTCACTCAAATATTGATGGTCCATGTCTTAAGAATTAAAGACAATATAGTTAGTCAATAATTAAAATCTGTAAGCATTAAATAAATGCCAATACTTTCCCCAAAAAAATTAACAAGGACTACTATTTAAAAGACAACATTTATTGGTACGTTATTTCAATTAGTTATGAAAGGAAAAATATACAATCACCAACTTCCAAGTGGTTGAAACTTCAGGTTCAACCACTCTTGTGTAGTTTTTGGAAATGTGACCATCTTCTAGTGGTCATAATGCACCTTCATGGAGTTCCATAAGTAAAGATGATCCTTTTCAGTTAAATGTATTATTTTAACATTGGCATGGATATGACGCCTTACAAATATAAGAGCCTTTGTTTTATCCTACTGGGATATATTATTATCATTTTTAATGGCAGTTTCTAGGCATTGAGATTGTAATTGAATGTCAGCATCCAATATCTATGACAAAAAGTTACCTCCTAATAAGTTCAAAGTTTTAAATTCAAGCTTGGCTATGTTTATCGTATTACCAACTATAAGTGGAAATAAAAATGCATAAGCATCAAAATATTGTTCATGGGTATATAATCAATGCATTTCATAACATAAGAACTCATATCTGATAGTAGTTACAGTGAAAAAAACATTACTGCAAAATAGTAAAAGACAACCAAACATAATCTATAAAAGCGACTAGAATTTCTTATTTACATCCTTTTGATAGCTCTAGATCCAATCTCATTAATTGCATTCATTAATTTCCTTGAAAATGCAAAACTACCCTTGAAAATATGGAAAGGCTTTTATACGGATTGATTGGTGGGAAATGGATGAATTATAATCAAAGATTGTGCTGACTTTATTATGTTTACTTTCATAATATAGGAAGATTTAAGAGTATGAATAGGTAGTATTAAATATCATTTATTAATTTATAACAACTGCAATAGTAAGGAACATAAATATGTATCATGTAAATACGTTATGATCCTTATCAACAATAAGCGATATTAAAGAAGAAAAAATGAATGAAGTATTCGTACGCATCTTTGTTGGACCATTCTGATTAATCAATTAATTTTATTTAAAGATTTATTAATTGCTCTGATTAATATATGAATTAATATATGCGGCTATTTACATATTGTAAGCTAAACAGAGAGAGGATATTTGTACATCACATAGTTCATGAATAATTTCATGAAAAACAAAATAGTTTGACTTGGCAACTAAAAAGTATGTTGCATGAGTTACTGCTATTGATAACTGTCAATAAGTATATTCTTGTGACATCACAATAATAGTTAAAAGATTAAGCATGTAAAATAGTAAACATTGGAATACCTCTTTGCTGAAAGAGGAAAGATGAATGATTTTTATATATAATATAACAAAATTGATGGATGTATAAATATTAACATTTATTTTATGAAGAATCCAAAATACTTACTTGATGAGCCAAAGGAAGGAAACTTGATCTATTATATATTTTACCTTTTGGAAGGCATGATTGGATGCATGGAAGAAGAAAAAAAAATTAGGAAAAAAATTCCTGTTAGAATATCTTGTTTTCTGTTAAAAAGAAAGAGAGTGGAAGAGTAGATATATTTCTATGTATTTATTTGGTTTAGTAAAAGCACAAAATATATCAAAATCTCTTTCGGAGATTTTATTTTATCACCACTTCTGGAGTGACAAATTTCTATACAATTATTTGGTTTAATAATTAATACTATTGGCAAATTTTTGTTAGAACTTAAGGTTCTAATTTTACTTTAAAATAAAGTCTTTTTTTAGTACTTTAGATCCTAAATGGCACGACTTGATTTTCTTTATCGAACTTCAGGTTTGATTGCAAACATGGTTGAAATTTACCATAATTTGAATTAGCTTTTCTAATGATTCAAAACTTCACATCTCAAATTTATATATTTGATTTTTGATATATAATTCCCTATTTATTTTTTTTACTTTATGAGCAACGCAAACTTATGTGCATAATTTTTATTTGAGAACTTTAGGTCTCCAATATTAAATAAACATAATGAAACAAGAGGATTCTTCATAATTCTATCCGAACTAATACTATTTCTCTTTGAGGAAATAGTATTTACCAAATTTGTAAAGTTATTCCAGCATATTGTTTTTATGTTATGTCTTTTGGACATATCAGCATCTTCTTCTGCAATTGCTCGTTTATTTTCTTCAAGGCTTTATTTTAGCTTATGAAAACTTTAATCTTTCGCCTTCGCATATATGAACATCCGGTTCCAATTCTTTCATGTATACTTAATACGATCTTCTAGATACGTATTATCCTTATATTTGTTTCTTTAAGAAACAATGAAATATTTCTTCTGAAAATATAAAAAATGTGGCAAAATTATTTCTACAGTTCTCATTCAAACCGAAATACAAACAAAAATAATTTCAAAATGAAAACCCTTTTTTTCACAAAACAATGGAAATTTAAAAGTTTAGATCGATGATAAAACGAGATATAAAATGATAAGATTAATAGAGCAATATCTATGAGATAATATATATATATATAATGAAATCTAAAAAATTAGATCTATGATTATTAAGATCTAAAAGGAAAACTAACAGAATAAGGTCTGACATTATATTTTAGTCTATGAAACAATTTTAGTTTCATATCAAATTCAAGATTATCACAAAAAAACGACATACACGAATAAAAATTAAATAAGAGATCCGATGATTAAAATCTACAGATCTAAAAAATATATCATTTGAACATGATAGTAAAATCTACAAAGCTCTGAAAAATTAGAATTAAAAAAAAGATCTACAATAAAACGAGGTCTGAAATACATGGAAAAAAATAAGATGTACAAATAAAATCAGTTCTGAATAATTAGATCAATGATACAATGAGATCTAAAAGAAATAAAATTAATAGAATGAGATCCAAAAGATTTGATCAATCTGATTAGAAAGATAGCTTACCATTTTGAAGATTTATAAGAGCTTCATGCTGATAACTTGTTATAAAATAAAGAAAGTAGAAGCCATCAGAGAGAGAGGCAGAAGATATATTATTCATTTATGAGAAATAGATATGTATTTACATTACATAGCCTCCTTTATATAAAGGCTTCAGAGCTAAGGATTTAACTTATTCCACGATGTGGGACTAAACAAAACAACATAAAACCATATTCATTTCATGATTTACATATATTGTAACATTTGTTACATTATTTCTTTTATTTGAACTACTAGTGTTTATAATTTATGATCTTTCTTACCAAAAAATGAATATGACTTTAACAACCTGATATTTCAACCATTTGCATTTGCACATGTCGAACTTGAATTGCTTAAAATATCAGATTGTTAATTTATATTTGGCAAAACTCAGAATATATAGTAAATAAAATCAATCATAGAATCACAGACACAGAGTAATATAACAATAAGCAGCGGAATAGATAAATAGTAGTTCATGAAGCTACTATAAAAAACCAGAGTCTGAAACAAAATACAACAGAATCTCCAATACAAATGGATCTCTAATACATAAGCAACTGACAAGTCTGGACATAAATGACTAGAATAAACTGAAATAACTGAAAGCTGGATAGATAGATCTACAAACATAGCTTCAACCTCCAAATGTGAGTCTCAAATGGTGTGATACTCAGTCTGACCCGAGCATAGAGCAAAACACAAAACAGTCGAGTCAGGATTAACATTCTTATACTAGTAAATTTACTCAAGTGAAATGTCAACCGAAACACAAGTAACTTAAAGAGTGTTTGGGATTCCCATGCTTTAAGGATCTGTGGAACTATCTACTATGTAGTAATATACGCTATTATAGTATGTCTATCAGTAAAGTATTAAAATAGCATTAAGGCGTTACCCATATCCTCCTTAACACATTTTTGTATATTTCCATAGTCTATACAGTATCGTAATTCCCCCTTAAACTGGAGGACTATCAGAGGGCACTCGATAGGTATGGTACAGATCAAACTCGTAGAAAGCAAGATAGAGCATGTGACAAGGCACGCGAGGCAATGCCAGGGTAGATATACCATTTACGGATCCGGACTGGTGGTAATGCATAGCAGCTACTACCGCCCACCTCGACACACTCCCAAATCAAAGGTGCACCCAATCAAATCACAAAGTAATAGTATGGTATCGAAGAAATGTGTCTGATAGGAGGAATGACCTCACTTGGCCCAGCATGGAATTCAAAATTATGAATATGCATTCACATTACATTTCCTTTTGTTCTTTTGGTTACTTTTTTTTTTACTTGCAACAAATGGCCCATCTACCGCTTGTAAAAAATAAAAGCAGTACATTATATTTGGCGTAAATAAAAGAAGATTGCTGTGAAGATTGCTTGTAAAAAAATAAAAGCAGCACATTGCAAGCTCTAGACACTGACTAGACCATCCCATCCTACCACCTTCACAACTTCGAGCACTCCTTCATCTTGTTGACCTTCTGTGACGTTTGCGATTTTTCGTCACTCGAAAACCGACATCATTACGTCCACTGTATCAACTGCCGAGCAATCGAATGCCGGAAAACTGTACCGTTATGGTTAAAGAAGAAGAAAAAGATAGAAGAAGAGAGAAAAGGATAGAACAGAACAGAAAGAAACAACAGAACAATATCAGAATCTCACAATCGCAGCGGAACAACATATAATAGATAAATGAATAATCATTAAAACAAAAGAACTGTATATTTTATACATTACATCACATTACATTCATTATCAGAGTTTACAACAACAAACAGCGAAAAAGAAATACTATATACTAGTGAATACGCCATGCCATCCAGCTTGTCTCCAGCAACTCCTGAATTCCAGAATATCCTGGTAAACCTGACTCTTGACTGCTCGTGTGGAAATTGGTGGGCACCCAGAGTTTAGGAAGGAAAACAATAAACTCCAGGTCAGTCATGGAACTGGTGTGAGAACTTAAAACAGTTTATCTTTAAAACAAAGAACATGATAATTTTAAAATAGATTCGCAATGCTTTTTTTTAGAAAATGAGACTACCATAAGGCCTCCCGCACACACACACAATGCAAACGCAGAATCGGAGGAGATTTCTACTTATGATAGTCAAAGATGCTTGATACACATTAAAAAGAAACATTTGATATTATTACTAGTGCATAGTGTAGGAAAAATCATTTCGAAAATAAAGATATAAATCTTAGCCAGCATAGGCATTTCGCACTTATGCCTACTATAGCTACCATCCAAATAGTGGTGACCACCATAAGTGAATGATAGGTTCTACAACTAAAACCGTACAAGATCGTATTGTTTCTTTGGATTTTCAACAAATGGTCAGGCCAAGGAACTTCCTATTGCTACATAGGTACGCCTCTAGAAAGACGACCCGAGAACCTAACCAGATCTCTGCCAACACAAGGCCGGGTTACCGCTAACTGGGTAACTACTGACACGAATATGTCATTCCCCGATCGTAACCGATCTATATCCGAGGATCCTCGATTTCCAACAACCACAAAGCAATAAATTTGCAGCAACAACATAGGTTAAGTATCTGGGCTCCATACCATGATACCACCTCTATCCAGAAGGAATGACATACACTAAAGGGGCGCTACCCCCTAATAACCTTGCCGCATCCTTCATGTTTTGACCATTTCCGGGGTGTGAGGTCCGACGAAGTCTCGTCCATAAAGCCACGCATTATACAAAAGTTGTGCTTTGATCATCAAATTCTCAAAAGCACTTCGTATGCCACATCACCAATTTGGGAATGTATCACTAGTAACCATCAACTACATAACCTCTAAGGGTGTTAAGCTAAGAGAATAAATTCTCCGCCACCAACGGAAATATATTTGATAGAAACCAGCCTTACATCTCAAATTTTAACGTCAGACACACATCCATACAAGTCCGTTCCAGGATCAAACGGAACCGAAGGCACTTCCAAAGAAGTCCTTGCAATCCGGATATTCAGTAATCACGACCGTACTTCCCATCACAAAGGGTAATAAATTTCTATATCGGAGATCAGCCGATGCAGAAACATTCGACGGTAATCCTTCCGTTTTCACAAATATCTGGTCTTCAACACCGGTCATCAAATGTAATACATAACGACGTATCACATATTCGGAATGGGTTATACGACCCCAAGGTCCTTTCCCGGCTAACCCGAATAGTGAGCGCTTATTCAAAAATAAGTGTAGCATTCAAATTCAAGCAATCACAACAAATACCTATTTAAAGGTAAATATTGATAGTCGGATTTTTAACTATCAATAGGCGTGTTCAACATCACCAAATTCCAAACAATTTCCCAAATTATTTATTTTCCAAAAATATCTTTACAAGTTATATATTTTCCACACTTTAACATTTGAAAAAAAAATTCAAATCACTTTTCACCTTACCACTTTTGAAAACAAATTTCAATCATTTTCCTTACGCGGAAATACTTTCATTTCAAAATGGTTCATTTAAACCAATTAAATAAATCCTTACCGATTTACTTTATATTTACGTTCCAAATCCGTAAATTTATTCCCACACTTCAAAAATAAATCAACGTTTATTTTTTTAAACAAATTCCCCTTTCTTTTGTAAATTCCATAGTGAATTTACAATCCCAAAATATCTATGAATATACGATTTTCTAATCGATTTCTATTATTCATTTTTAATTTATCTTTAAAAGATAAAATCTCAAAACATTCACTTTATATTGGAAAACATTTCCATACTTATTTAATAATAAGTAATTCACAAATCCATTTATTTTCAACACTTGGAAAATATTCAGTATACTTAAATCGAAACTAAGTATATATTTCATTCTTTAAGAAATCATTATCTTAAACACATTTGTTTGGGCCAAAACGAATGTTACGTAAAACATCGTTACGACGACCCAAAATCACTAGTATAGGGATTCAAAATTAAAATAGATATATAAATCCCAATACTATACAAAACATTTCCCTTCGGAAATCATTTACTATAACAACAGTGTTATAGTCCACCATTTCCTTCTATTTCTTGAAAACGTCTATTTCAACAATGAATGTTGAAATCTATGGTTTCGATAGTTAATCCGTTTTAAAACATCTTTAAAACAATTAACTTCATTTGATAATATTTATTTTCCCAAAACATATCCATTTTGTTTAATAATATATTCACTGTCCAAAATCGTGAATATACTTCACTAACCAAATTCAGTATTTTCTACATATTTTATTTCAAGGATAATTCGCTATCCGAAATCACGAATGTATCTCCTTTAATAACCTTCTATATTCAATTTATCAAATTCAATTGATTTCGGATTTATAAACAATGTCTATAAATTCCATTTCTATTTATAAACTTCGATTTATAAATCTCCTTTATTAATCCAATTCAATTTATATATCTCAAATATATACCAAAAGTCCATATTATAAGTTAAATACTTATAATTCATTTATTTACAAAATCGTTCTTTTTAAAACTTGTATTACTTATAAGATTCATTTATATTTTATAACAACTTCAACTTATAAAATCTCCTTTATTAACAATTTCTATTAATATCCCATTTAAATGCCTAAAATCCAGTTTATAAGTTAATTACTTATAAATCTTTTATTTTACAACATCTATTCATTTTATAACTTCACAATTTATAAATCTATAATTTTTAATGAAATCCATTTTATAATTCATTTTAACACTTAATAAACTCGTTTTATAATTCCAATATTATATATATATTATTATAAATATCAATGTTAAAAATCTTTTATATACATCCTTTATAATAATTCAAAAATCCAAATTTAAACTCTTTTATAAATCTATTTATTTTAAAAATCACCTTTTGGTTATATTTCACAAAAATCTTAATTTTTATAACATAAAAATTTATAATGTTTTAATTATTTAAAATGAATCAATTCAAAAATTTAATAAAACGTATACTTTGAAAAATCATTGTTAACGCTAAAATTTGAACGCTAACACCCCGGTGTGTGAAGTGTAGTTGTGAAAGCACCACCCGATAGATCGGGAATGAATTACAAGCAGGTAATAGCAGAAAAACAGTAAACAACAACAATTTTATAGTGGTTCGGCTTAAGGGTTTAGCCTACGTCCACTTTAGGTACTTTTATTAATAATCCCGTTACAAGCTGATACAATTCTTCTCAAGTACAATATACTTCAAGTTACAAGTGATTTGGAACAAGTAGCTTAAGCTTCAATGTCGATTAAAGTCCTTAAATTCATGTTGAAGATGTGTGGTTTCTTCGTGAAGTTCTTTGATGTATTCCTCTAATCTTGAAAGCTCTAAGTGTTGATGAAGTTCTCAATGCAGCAAGGTAACGGTGTATGAAGAGAATGTGCCAAAAGTCCTTTGAATGTTGGAGGTGGCTGCCTATTTATAGAGAGTTCTGGTCTGAAATTTTTGCCAAGTCCTAAACCGTGGCCGACTCAAGTTAAGCCGTAACCGACTTAAGGTGAGTCGTGACCGGTCTAAGGTTACCTCCGAGTCAACACCACCTCTTCTCAGTAACATGGCATCGGGCTTATATTAGGTCGTGGACGAGTTAACTTGGTAAGTCGCAAGTCACGGTCCAAATGATAAGTCCTGGATCGTGAACGAGATAACTGGGGAGCTGGATCGGTTGTGACTTGGGTCGGCAACTATTCTAGGTCGCCAGCTTGGTAAGGCATTAGATCGGTAACTCGGTCAAGTCACTGAGTCGGTATCTTTTTTAGACCTTAGGTCGGCCTTCTTATTAAGTCGGCATCCTCTGAGTCTTAGGCCAGTACCCACGTTAGGTCGGCAACTGTTTTAGCCTTAACTCGGTATTTCTTAAGTCGGTATGCCTCTCAATCCTACTAGGTCGGTAACCCTTTGAATCTTAAGTCGGTCTCCCTGATAAGGCAGTTAGGTCGGCATAACCATTAGGCGTTAGGTCGGCACCCCTGTTGAGCCTTAGGTCGGCATCTCCTTGAGTCGTAGAGTCTAAACCGAGGCGGAGTTAACAATTGCCCCTCGAAGTATACGCCTACTGGTTAGGTCGTGTGCTTTGATAGTCCTTAACCCGTCCCCTCTTAGGTCGGTAGGTCGTACGCGAGCTAATAGTTAAGTCGCATGCGCCGCTCCAGATCCCTCCATTGCAAGATATAAATCACAACCCCTTCTTCTCTCTCATTACTTGCTCTCTCGATCCCGCCATTAAAAAATTTCTCCAAGCTTAAAAAAGGCGATTTTGCTCCATCAACCACCGATAATTATTACGTAAGTGAATTTTCCTCAATCATAGGTTATTGTTCGTCCACGAACTCCATTATTCACAACTAAACCACCACCTCGCATAATGCTTCATCATGAATTCCATTGCACCCATGGCCGATGGAGTTTATGTTGTTTGGTTCGATTTTAACTGACCGATGATGAAGATGATTCAAGCTAGTTGAATTTGATTCGTGCTAGGGTTGTAAGGTGTTGAACTCGCGGCAGTTTCGAACTACTTGGTGGGACGATCCGATAGCTTGAATGAAACGAAGATTGTGGTTGATGGAACAGTTATTGGGTTATCGGGTCGATGGCCGTGAGATGTTGATTCGGGAACGAGTCAGTGAAATTGGATGAACTAGTCTTCGGCCGACCTAGCCCTTAAATGAAGTGGTCTAAACTCTAAGTCGCGGCTGAGTTGACCCTTGGGGGAAATCTGCCGATTTAACCTTCTACTGATTTAACCTTGAACCGCGGCCGAATTAACCCCTAAGTCGCGGCCGAGTTAATCCCTTAAACCGTGACCAAGTTGGCTCTTAAACCGCTGCCGAGTTAACACTTAAGCTTTGGGCATGCTGACTTTTTGAGAGCATAGATCCACTTTGAGTTTCTGACTTCAACTGTCAAACTAAGTTGCCTAAATTTTGAACTGCCCCAACTTTTAAATTTGCTTGAATCTCATTGTATTATTTCACAGATCGCATTAACTTATAAGCTGCTAACCTGCTGAAAATAACAAACAAAGAAAACCAAGGCGAAAATACTGTCATTGACTGCCCACGTCAGATGACAGATTAGTCAAAACAAGACAAGCAACTTAATTATATTGCATGAAATGTTTGTGAATCAATCAATTAGAGTTAAACATTAATGCAAAGTATCAATAATCTGAACTGATTTATCTGCATCAACATCTTACTTGCATATTTAGGCTTAAAACAATAGTCCCTGAATTTCATAACTAACAAATGCTTGCTAGTTTTCATTCCAGTTATATTTGTTTACTGCTTGATTGATTTTACACAACACTTCACACACTTTAGGAAACGTGCACCTTCATGTTTGAATACCCAGTTGTTTATGTAGAATGACTTCCCACCGAGAAGAAGAAGTGGTAACTCAAGAGGAAGAAACTTTTCCGACAACTGTTCCCATAGAGAATCCTCCAGAGAGAACCTCGACTATTCTAACTTCGAGAGCGTTTATCCAGCTGCGCACTCAATTTGGCTTTGCTGAAAGTGATGTTCTACTCCCTGGGCCAAGTGATACCGCCGAAAATCCTCCCCATGGTTTTGTTGCAGTCAACCGCCAAATGTGCTTAAGTGGGGCGATTCCTCTTTTTAACGACTTCCTTCGAACTCTTCTCCATCGGTTGACCATCTCTCCGTTTCAACTTCATCCTAATGGCTATGCCATCTTGACGGGGTTGTGTGTTTTGTTCCGAAGAACTCTTGATCACCTACCAAGTTTTGAAGAAATTCGTTATCTGTGCTCGTTTGCAAAGAGTAAAGATCATCCTTCCCTCATTATTGTGAGAAGTGCCAGAAACCGCAAGCTCATTTCCGATCTTACTGAAAGTGTTCATGGATTTTTGAATCAGTTTTTCTTTGCTCGCTGTCCCCCAGGGTTTTATGCCATCTGGAGAGTAGGAAGTAAGATTAGTGTTTCTATTTTTTCCGTTTTGAAACCTTTTCGAGATCCGAACTTTCAGTTGCTAATTTCATTCTTTGTTCCTTTCAGCACTTCCTCTCCCTTCTAGAGATCCAATTCATAAGCAAGTTTTTGAGAGGTTGAGTGCCGTGGCCGCAGAAGAGAGGAGCATAAAATTTCTATTGAGGGATGAATTTTTACATCAACATGGGCTTCTACACGCTTCTCGCTCTATGCATGCTCATGAAGTTCCAACGGAAGTCCCTGATTCTCCGATAAAGACTCCTGAGTCTTCGCTAGTGAAGTGCTCCACTTCTGTTGATGTTGCGGGGCCATCTGATAAACTTGCCCCGGTTATCGAAGAAGAAGAGCCTCTGGGATCTTCCCATCATTCACGAGATTCTGGTGAAAAGGCTAAGAAATCCAGTCCTGTCAAGCAAAGCAGGGACGATACCTTCGAAGGATTGAGCGACCTCTTCGCTACTTCGCAAGAGATCTTCAAAGATGACCCTACTACTGCCGGGATTTCTTCTTCAGTAGTTGAAGCTACTTCTATTTTGCAACAGTCGCCGTCGACTCAAGAGTTGACGTTAACTATTACACCCACAACCACTCCCCAAATAAAGAGTGGTTCGTAGATTAATGCGCGTAGTTTGCACATCACACACACTTAGAATTTCTCATCACTTCTATGCACTTATCTTCTTGTACTTTAAAGATTTCTAAAGCTTATTATTTTAATTCCAGATTCTCCTATGGGGCGCAGCGGCTCGTACTATGATGATTTCCAGCGCTACGGGAGGCGTAGCCAGTATGATTACAGGCGTTACCTTCCTTCTTACAGAGAGTCGGATGAAGAGAGGGCCATCAGGAAAGCCGACGAGAGACGAGCATATGAAGAACGTCGCCGAAGGGAACAAGAAAGACATGATCTTCCCCACAGAGATGATGATACCCAAAAGAGAAAAGCTCATGATGAGAGAGGAAAGAGTCACATAGACGATTCTTCTAGCAAGCGGGCTAGACTTACTGAAGAAACAACTCCTTCAGCTTCTGAACATGTCCCTGCTCAATCTCCTGCTCCCGCTCGCTCCGACATTCAAGCAATCATCAACCGGCCCGCATACCAAGTCGGGCAAGGTCCTCCCACTCTTCAAAGTCGATTTCCTCAGTGGTGCCTGAGAGGGGTTCGATTTGATCTCGACATGGTTCCTCTCGACAAACCGGCTATGCTGCGAAATCTTGATACTGTCAGGACCGATATCGAAAGAATGTCGAACTGGCAAAAACTCGTCGACGAACTTCAGAGGGTTAACCGAGCCAATCTCGAGGCCATGCTAACAATGGAGAATGATAAAGCTGAGTGGCAGAAGACTCTCGAACAGCATGACGCCGAAATGAGAAGTATTGCTTCCTACAATGAAAAGCTGGAAGCGGAAGTAGAAAAACTTAAGGAAGAATTAGCTACTTCATCTACTTTCCATTCACAAAAGGAGAGCATGCTTCAGCAACAAGTACGAGATGCGCATGTCAGTCAAAGAGCAGTCGAAGATAAGCTTGCATACAAAGAAAAGGTCATAGAAGAATATCGTGCTGAAACTGTACAACTGCGAGAACAGACCGGCTCTCAAAGCTTGGAGATAGAGTTGTTAAAAACTCGACTTGCTATGGCCGAGAAGGAGCGTGACGAGGCTGTTGCTGGTAAACTTGCGGCCGAAGAGGCCCATCAAGCAACCAAAGCTGACATTGGCTCCACATTATTTGATTTTTATCTGCACAGCATTCTGGGGCGTGGCAGCCTTGCCTTTCTAGGCCCTAAGTATGAAATTACACTAGCTGAAGTTTGGGAGGTAGCACTCGATATGCTCGGTGGTAAAGGTGCTGGCTACGCTGAGTCAGCTCTTGAAGAGCGTTATCTTGATGATGATGCCCGCGCCGCTCTTGCCAAGGGAAAAGAGCAACTCGCCAGAGTGCGGGCCGGAATGGCGGAAGGGGAACGTTCTGAAAAAGAAATACCACCTACCACTTCTGAACGCCCTTTAGTTTCTTCTGAAGTTGACATCACAGGTTCCAGTGCTCATTCGCTGCCTCCTACAAGAACCGGGGTAATTACCCCTACTGATGATGAGGCTTTGGAGGATATCGAGGCTCAAAATTATGAGATTGAACTAACGAAGCAAACATCTTCAGGTAATTTTGACATTGGTCCGATTCAGGTGGATTGCCTTCTTATTCCTCAAAAATTTGATGAGCTTCTCGATTACCTCTTGAATCTCGATGAACCCATATCTCCCTTCTTTCGGGAAGATACTAACATTTTCAATTTTTCTTCTTCTGCAGTTGAAACAACAAGTGCCGTGCAGACTTCGCCTTCTCTGGTTATTCCTCCTCCATCTCTTCAGGTGACTCCTCCTTCTGCTTCACAACCTGGGTCACAAGAGGAGAAAAT
Source organism: Allium cepa (assembly GCA_030765085.1). NCBI lineage: Eukaryota > Viridiplantae > Streptophyta > Magnoliopsida > Asparagales > Amaryllidaceae > Allium > Allium cepa. The sequence goes on from CM060945.1 coordinate 881,589,881, forward strand.
TGAGGCTCTTCATGGTTTGGATGACCCTATTGCTTCGCAGGAGCAAAAAGATGAGGGACTCGAAGGAGGCGAGATCTCTCCGGAGCGGACTCCTTCTGACGACGTAGTTTTGTCCGCTCTCGTTACTCCGGGGAGTGAGTCTTCTTAGAAGAAAAGGAAGAAGCATGGGACATCGAAGAGGAGGGGGAAGAAAATTATCACCACAGAAGAGGAACCGGAAATTACACCAGTTGCACCTCCCTCCCTTTCTTCCCTTATGCCTTCAGACTAACCTGAAAGACCTGAAAAGTTAACCACTCGGCCGGGTAAAGGGTCTAAAGGCGGCAAGAAGAAATGAAGAGTTGAGATTTTTGATTCCTTTTTTGTGTAATGGTCGGATGTTGTGCAGGCACCGGCCCCTGCTTTTTTATTTTGAAACCTGTATCTGCGATATCTGCAATTGAATAAAATGATTCTTTATTTGTACAGACTTTTGTTTGAATTTGAGAATGCATTTATTATTCATTTTTGCACAAGTTTATTTATACGATGTTGCGGTGAGCTTGTGGTATGTTGTTTGAGCGTACTTTACCGACATAGTTATACCGCTTTGTATGTAACTATACCATGTTGCCCCTATACCATGAGCTTACTGCAATATCGTATACTTTGAGGGGACTTGCACTCTCGTTTTCTAAAGAATAATTACTTCATTCTCGAAGAGAATTTTCGTAGAGTGCAACTTCCTTCATATAAGTTTCTACGCTTTGCCCTTCGAAGAAATCACTTTTTCCTTTTGCGTATGTATACATTTTGCCAAGTGAATTCTTCTATGTGGTAAAGCGGACCTCTGAATGTACTTTAACTTTCTTTCCCCCTTCTTTTTTTTTTTTTTAGAATAGGTAAATCGCTCTTCCTTTGAAAGTTAAAGTACGCTCTTGATGAGGATTTTTTTTCTCTTTTTTTTTTTTTTATAAAAATTTGTGCCTCTGAGGAGATATTTTTTCACGTTTCAACACTTGGAAGTTTTATTTCAATCTTGGTGAAACGTGGGCTTCTGAAGAGGTCTTTCTTTTTAATTGTGTCCCCGGGAGGGGGTTGTACCTCTGAGGAGGGATTTCTCACGTTTCAACACTTGGAAGTTTTATTTCAATCTTGGTGAAACGTGTACCTCCAAAGAGTTGTGCCTTCGAGGAAAGCCTTTTCACGTTTCGACACTTGGAAGTTTTATTTCAATCTCGGTGAAACATGGGCTTCCAGGAAGGTCTTTATCTTGTTTTGCATTTCAACTTTGGTGAAGTGAAATTCGGAAGAGCGGTTGTTACACTTCAACTCCTGGCGAAATGTGCCTCCGAAGAGGGCTTTTATTTTGTTTGCATTTCAACTTTGGTGAAGTGAAATCCCGAAGAGCGGTCATAACACTTCAACTCCTGGTGAAATGGGCCTCCGAAGAGGGCTTTTATTTTGTTTGCATTTCAACTCTGGTGAAGTGAAATCCCCAAGAGCGGTCATAACACTTCAACTCCTGGTGAAATGGGCCTCCGAAGAGGGCTTTTATTTTGTTTGCATTTCAACTCTGGTGAAGTGAAATCGCGAAGAGCGGTCATAACACTTCAACTCCTGGTGAAATGGGCCTCAGAGAGGGTTTTCATCGCCTGGAAGTTACTCTCTCATGGTTGGAGGGTCATGACTCCTCCAATCTTTTTTGTTGAGTAGAGAACTTTCTTTTTTGTGGCGTATGACCCATTAGAGGTCTTTATCCTCCGAAGAGTTGTGCCTCCGAAGAGGACTTGTGCTGCCGATGATGGCTTTGGTTGTTCCTCTGTTCACTTGCTCATGCCTTTTCAATGATCCTCTGCCCCCCCTTTTTTTTTCTCTTTTTTTTTTACAAGTAACTTGTTTAATCCAAGGAAGTGTGCTTCATTGCCAGGCAATTTCGTGAGAACGAGCACTAGCTTTTTAATTGGATGTTTGTTTGTTCAAACGATCTCAATTTATTAGCAAAGACCCGTTTCTGTCGAAATCATAGGCTGTTCAATTGAAGTACTTCCTATCTAGGATTTGAATTCGGGGCTCTTGTGACTTGAAATTTGGCGAGAATCACTTGGTCTTTTTATGTGCAAGTTTCACTTCCATTGTCTGCAAAAATTCAAATCGACATTTCAGCAATACATTCTATGTACCTTTTATATCGAGAATAAAGCAAACATGTAATAATAATAAGGAACACAAGATTTATAGTGGTTCGGCCATGAAATTGGGCCTACATCCACTTTATATTCTTTCATTATTTACTTGCATCAGTTTTACAATTGCTTTCAATTACAAGAATCATACATTCATAATTCTTTTTACAATGTTTCAACAAAATTTTCAAGTAAAGTATGGACGCAAATGGTTGCTGTTCCATGCCCTTGGAATTTGATCTCCATCAATAGTGGTGAGTTTGAATGTGCCGTCAAGAAGCTTCTGACCTATTACATACGGTCCTTCCCAATTTGGCCCAAACACACCTGTCGCTGTCATAATTCTCTTCAGGACTAAATCTCCAATCTCAAAGCTGCGTTGGCGAACTTTGGAATTAAAATGTCTGGCTATTCTTTGCTGATGAGCTGCAATTCTAAGATTGGCCTCATCTCTTTTTTCATCAAGGAAATCTAGCGCTTCAAGCTGTAGCCTTTCATTTTCTGCTTGGTTGAAATGGATCCTTCTGTGTGAAGGAACCTCTGTTTCTATCGGGATCATTGCTTCCGACCCGTATGCTAATGAGAAAGGAGTGTGCCCAGTCGCAGTTTTGTGAGTGGTTCTGTATGCCCATAGTGCAAGTGGTAGCTTATCGACCCAACCACCTTTTGCTCTTTCGAGTTGCTTTTTGATGGTTGATTTGATGATCTTGTTTACTGCTTCCACTTGCCCGTTTGCCTGCGGATGAGCAACTGCTGAAAAGCTTTTCTGGATTTTGAATCGCCTGTAAAAATCTTGGAATTCCTCGCTTTCAAACTGAGTACCATTGTCTGTGATTATTTTCTGAGGCACTCCATACCTGCAAATGATATTCTTGGTCACGAAACTTATCATCTTTTTAGAGGTGATAGTAGCCAATGGTTCAACTTCAGCCCATTTAGTAAAATAATCAACTGCAACAATAGCATATTTAATCCCTGATTTGGCAGTCGGTAGCGGCCCAATGAGATCCATTCCCCAAATTGCAAATGGCCATGGACTGACCATTTGTGTGAGTTCAGTTGAAGGTGCTCTAGGAATTTTGGCAAATCTTTGGCATCTGTCACATTTTCGGGAGTAATCTGCCGCATCTCGATTAATTTCTGGCCAAAAATATCCGTATCGGAGAATTTTCTTTGCTAATGTTTGGCCACCTGAATGATCACCACATTCGCCTCCATGTACCTCAGCTAGGATTGTTTTGGACTCTTCCCTGGATACACATCGAAGTAAAGGCATTAAGAATCCCCATCTGTACAATCGGCCATCCTGAATTACATAGCGAGAGGCTTTCCTTAGTAGCTTTCGTCTTTCTATCGAATTTTCTGGCAGAGAACCTCTGAGTAGGTAGTCCAGTATTGGAGTCATCCATGACTCTTGTTCTTGAGACACATTCATAATCCAGTCTATATCCATCTCGTCTATACTTGGTGCTGAGAGGACTTCTACGGGAATCAACCCCAATAGTTGGGCTTCACCAGAACTTGAATACTTTGCGAGGGAATCTGCCTTCGTATTCTCTTCCCGGGGAATATGGCTTATTGAATAATGATCGAGTTCACATAGAAGTTCCCAAGCTTTTGACAAGTAGGAAGGCAAGTTTCCACCTTTTGTTTGAAATTCCTTCTTGACTTGGCATACAATAAGCTGAGAATCACTGAAGATCTGTAATGCTCGAATGTTTAGCTCTTTAGCGATTTTCAGACCTGCAATAAGAGCTTCATATTCTGCTTCATTGTTTGTTGAAGGAAATTCCAATCTTAGTGCATAACATAATGATCGACCTTCAGGAGTTTCAAGTACCACTCCGGCTCCAGAACAGTAGTCATTTCTTGCGCCATCAACATACATCTTCCACTGGATTGGGGAATCATTGATCGTTTCTTCCTCACCATTATCTTTCTCTGTGAATTCTGCAATGAAATCAGCTAAAGCTTGTCCGTTGATTGCTTTTCGGGGGTGATAAGTGATGTCATATTGACTGAGTTCGATGTTCCATTTTAGAAGGCGACCCGAAGTTTCAGGGCGAAATAGGACATGCTTTAGAGGTTGATCAGTGAGTACTCTGATAGGATGAGCTTGGAAATATTGCCTCAGTTTCCTTGATGCAACTAGTAGGCAATAGGCGAGTTTTTCCAACTTGGAGTAATTCAGCTCTGCCCCAGTGAGTCTTTTGCTGATATAGTAAACCGAATGTTGAATCCTTTTGTCTTCCCGTATCAGCGCTGCACTTAGAGCATGAGATGATACTGCCAAGTATATAAGAAGATCCTCACCATTGCCTGGCCTAGAAAGTATTGGAGGCGTTTCCATATGACGGATCAACTCATCGAAGGCTTTTTGGCATTCGGAAGTCCATTCAAAATTCTTCTTTCCTTTCTTCAGGGCGTCAAAGAATGGGATGCATTTATCAGTGGCTTTGGAAATGAACCGACTCAGGGCGGCGACCTTTCTGTTGAGACTCTGCAATTCCTTCTTCGTTCTAGGAGCTTTAACTTCTTTCAAGGCAGTAATTTGAGCTGGACTAGCCTCAATGCCCCTAGCACTGACGATGAAACCTAAGAACTTTCCGGACTCGACCCCAAATGTACATTTCAGAGGGTTAAGTTTCATTCTGTATTTCCGGAGGATTCCGAACATTTCTGCTAAGTGTTCAATGTGATCCGCTGCTTTCCTGGACTTCACTAACATGTCGTCGACGTAGACTTCCATAGTTTTGCCCAATTGCGGTTTGAACATAGCATTAACAAGTCTTTGGTAGGTTGCTCCTGCATTTTTCAATCCGAAGGGCATAACTCTGTAGCAATAAAGTCCAACATCTGTGATAAAGCTTGTATCCTCCTGATCCGGCTCGTGCATCATGATTTGGTTATAACCGGAGTAGGCATCCATGAAAGATAACAATTCATGTCCCGCAGTTCCGTCTACCAGTTGATCGATCCTGGGTAATGGGAAGCAATCTTTGGGGCAAGCCTTGTTTAGATCAGAAAAATCGATGCACACTCTCCATTTTCCATTAGCTTTTTTAACCAGCACTGGATTTGACACCCAATTCGGATAAGTAGATTCTTTAATGAAGTTATTTTCCATGAGTCGATCAACTTCTTCTTTTAATGCTGCTGACCTTTCTGGACCTTGGGTTCTTCTTTTCTGTTTAACTGGCGTGAACTTTGGGTCAATATTCAGAGCGTGTACTGCAACTTCTGGAGATATTCCACACATATCGGCATGAGTCCAAGCAAAGACATCCAGATTTGCTTTCAGGAAAGATATCAAGATATTCTGAATTGACACATTAAGCTGTGAACCCACATTCAACACCTTATTTGGGTCCTTCGGGTCAACGGGTACCGGAACCGTCGTTTCCACCGGTACCACTCTATTCTCCCCTGCACTGGCTTTTCTGGGATCCATTTCTTTCCGTGCCCCGCTGTGCTCGCCAGTGCAGGGTCCGCCCCGTAATTGCTACAAGGCTGGTTCCTTGATGCGGACTGGGGTTGCCGCATCCTTTCCCATTTCTCTTTTTCTTGACTCTCGCAGCTCTGTCAAATAGCACTCTCGCGCAGCATTTTGATCCCCTTTTATAACTCCTACTCCATTGTCAGTAGGGAATTTAATAGTGAGGCACCACGGGGCTAGGATAGCTTTGAATGCTGCGAGTGTTGGACGGCCAAGAAAAGCATTATAAGCAGAAAACTCATCGACAATCACAAATGTTTGCTTGCGGACCACTTTCCTTTCTGCTTCCCCAAGTTCTACAAGCAGATCGATGGTCCCAATTGGTTGCTTTGGCTCCCCAGTGAAGCCAGCGATCTTCTGTGATGAGGCTTGTACATCGATCATAGGGATTTTCATCTGGTCAAATGTCTTCTTGAAGAGGATATTACATGATGCTCCGCAGTCAATGAGGACTCTTCTGACAATGGCCGGTCCAATACCAGCCGAGATGACCAAGGGATCTAGGGTAGGAGCTTCAATACCTGTGGAATCTCTGGCTCTGAAAACAATATCATCACTGAAAGTTTTTTGTTGTTTCAGGGGCGTAGTGTCTTCTAAAACAAAGACGTCTTCTTCGGTTGGAGCATATTTCAAAGCCCTGGAATATCTCTCCATCTCACCCCAGCTCTTGCCAGCTGGGTGAGGCCCTCCTGTAATGACATTGATAATGGGCCTTCCAGATTCATGCCCCGTAGCTTTCTCACCTGTCCTAGGCTGATGAACAGGAACCTGTTGCCCCTGACTTGACGATGCAGGATTGTTGCTATTCTTCTTCACAAATTGCTGCAGTTTGTTTTCTCTTAGCAACTCTTCAATCAGATTTTTCAACTGGCGGCATTCATCAGTCTCATGACCGGGTTGATTGTGGAAGCGGCAGAATTTCCCACTCTGTATGGCTTTTTTCCCAGTTCTCAAAGGGATAGGTTTAGGGAAATCGACGGAATCTTTAGTGGCAAGGTAGATGTGCTCCGGCGTAAGTGATAATGGAGTATACTCTGATGGCTTGAAGGATCGGGGCTTCTTCAGATTACCCTGTTTCTTTCCATTATTATTCTCCCTTTTCTGCCCCACCGATTCACTCTTGCATGGAGCGACAGTGTTGTCTTCAGCTTTCTCCAACACTGCCTTTACTGGCAAAGGACGACTTTCCAAGCGAATGAATTCATCTGCTTTTTTGTAGAACTTTTCGAGAGAGGTTGGCTCTTTCATATTTAACCATTTCCCAAATTCGCTTGACTTATCAATAGCCCTCATCGGATAAGTCAGTATCATTCGTGGTTCAGCATTGTCCACCTCAGCCAGCGCTATATTAAAGCGGTTCAAGAAAGATCTGATAGACTCACCAGGATTCTGCTCTAAACTCGACAGTGACATGATGTCCTTGGCCTTCGAAGCATATAGTCTAAACTGCTCCTTGAATTTTCTGGTCAAGTCTGAAAACTGATCAATAGATCGGACTGGCAACTTTGTGAACCATAGTAGAGCCACACCTTCCAGGTACACGGGGAAATATCGGCACTTTATTTCGTCAGAGGCTCTGGCACCTGTCATGTGCCAATCATATTTATACAAGAATTCATTCGGATCACTTGTCCCTTTGTAAGCTGGAATAGTCGGAGGGACAAACTTCCTTGGAAATTCCGCCTTTAAGATTTTTTCAGTAAACGGAGTTTTACTTGGGGCGAAACCCCATTCCTTCTCATCTTCAACCCTTTGCATACTTTCTTTCATGATCTGCCGGACCATTCCAGAAAGATATTCCTCATCATGCCGAGTTCTAGATCCACCAGCCTCAGGAACTGCCTGCTCAAAGGGACTAGTAGCCCTTTCAGGAGCATCCCTTTCATTAACATCATGAACGTTGCCAGCATAGTTCCTTTCATTACCAGCCGGTTGATTGTTTGCCCCAAGTAAGTCGTTCAACTTATTCAGAATCAGAGCATTCTGGGCACTTTGAGCCTCTAATTGTGCATTTTGGGCGTTTATCTGCTGGTTTAGCCCTAGAATCACAGCATCCAACTCCGCTTTCGTAACTCCAACTGACGGAGTGGGTTGATTAGGTACAGGGGAAGCGGAGGTTCCCTCTTGAATGTTTCCAGATCTGACAGATCTACTTTTCCTTCCAGGAGCCATAATCTCAGATAGACTTCTGGTTTTTAAGGAAATTCTTTCTACAAATCTCTGTGAAGCAATGATGACAGTTTTCCTGAGTTGGGTTCTCAGTGAAAGCACCAAAAATGTTAACGCTAAAATTTGAACACTAACACCCCGGTGTGTGAAGTGTAGTTGTGAAAGCACCACCCGATAGATCGGGAACGAATTACAAGCAGGTAGCAGAAAAACAGTAAACAACAACAATTTTATAGTGGTTCGGCTTAAGGGTTTAGCCTACGTCCACTTTAGGTACTTTTATTAATAATCCCGTTACAAGCTGATACAATTCTTCTCAAGTACAATGTACTTCAAGTTACAAGTGATTTGGAACAAGTAGCTTAAGCTTCAATGTCGATTAAAGTCCTTAAATTCATGTTGAAGATGTGTGGTTTCTTCGTGAAGTTCTTTGATGTATTCCTCTAATCTTGAAAGCTCTAAGTGTTGATGAAGTTCTCAATGCAGCAAGGTAACGGTGTATGAAGAGAATGTGCCAAAAGTCCTTTGAATGTTGGAGGTGGTTGCCTATTTATAGAGAGTTCTGGTCTGAAATTTTTGCCAAGTCCTAAACCGTGGCCGACTCAAGTTAAGCCGTAACCGACTTAAGGTGAGTCGTGACCGGTCTAAGGTTACCTCCGAGTCAACACCACCTCTTCTCAGTAACATGGCATCGGGCTTATATTAGGTCGTGGACGAGTTAACTTGGTAAGTCGCAAGTCACGGTCCAAATGATAAGTCCTGGATCGTGAACGAGATAACTGGGGAGCTGGATCGGTTGTGACTTGGGTCGGCAACTATTCTAGGTCGCCAGCTTGGTAAGGCATTAGATCGGTAACTCGGTCAAGTCACTGAGTCGGTATCTTTTTTAGACCTTAGGTCGGCCTTCTTATTAAGTCGGCATCCTCTGAGTCTTAGGCCAGTACCCACGTTAGGTCGGCAACTGTTTTAGCCTTAACTCGGTATTTCTTAAGTCGGTATGCCTCTCAATCCTACTAGGTCGGTAACCCTTTGAATCTTAAGTCGGTCTCCCTGATAAGGCAGTTAGGTCGGCATAACCATTAGGCGTTAGGTCGGCACCCCTGTTGAGCCTTAGGTCGGCATCTCCTTGAGTCGTAGAGTCTAAACCGAGGCGGAGTTAACAATCATTTTAAAAATCCTTTTAAAATCAAAATCGTTATTTTTAAACTTTAAAAATGGATCCGATGATGCAACAACACCAAATAGTCAATCACGACATCCAAATATCATATATCGATATGATAATCAACAAACATCACAATGTCTATAAATAAATAAATACTCGTGAGGAATCCAGTTGGATCCCTCCAATCTGTTTCCCTGCATCCACAAACATTAGCACAATACCAATTCCGTTCCAGTACGGAATTATCATGGTACACGAGATTTATAAAATATTATCCGCTTAATAGAGGCGCAATAGGGTCTCATCCGCTATATAATGCGGGAAATCAACTCCAAGTACATAAATAATACCAATTCCAATCAAGATGGAATTATCGCGGTATATGTTTTTAATAAATAACATCCGCTTACTAACGGCGCATAATGTCTATTTTAACAATCAATAGATAACAATCATCATTCAGGCATACAATCAAGAAATTTTGAATATAAGTATTAAAAATTTAAATCGAAACAATTCGATTGAGTGAGAAGTTCTCACCTTGCTTTCAATTCAGGTTCCGCGTTTTATTTCGAATAAAATTAAACGAGCATTTAATTTTATCTGAAATTTTCACTAGCTCCAAATGACTCCATTCCATTTCCATAGCGTAGTGCTCGTCCATACGAACCCAACGCAAGTTGTTTCGGAATTTTTCGACCTCGTATGAACAAGATATGTTATTACGAAGTTTACACGATTTTTAAATATAATAATTTCTAATTTCGTTTTATATTTTTCAACCTTAAACATCCTGGACCGTTAGATATTGCCTCCCCCAAATCAGGCCGCATCTTTCCTTCTTCTCTCCCCCCTGTTCACGTTCGAACGTGATAACTAACCCACGGCCGCCCCCTTTCTTCCAATTTTCGCGACCTATCCAAGCCACCTGACGACGATCAGGTTACACCACCTTGAAGCCCATCACCAACTCCATCAACACCCTAGTTGTGGTATAGCTTGGCCCTCTATTGGGTTTCGAATCTCGTGCCAAACGCGTGATGAACGCGAGCACATAACATCACCCTCGCCACGCCATACTTCATCATCCCCGTATAGATGAGTAGCCCTTACAATCCTCTACCATTTCCTAGTTGATAATTTCTCATGAAAGGCTGTTGATGGAGAGAAAATAAGGAAGAAAGGAGAGAGAAATTTTGGCCATTGAACTCTAGAACTGGCGGCTAGGGTTTGTAGTTAGGGTTTTTGTGAAATTTGTGAAGTTAGGGGTCCTTTTATAGAAAATTTACAAATTACTATTCACCAAAAAATTTCCGAACTCCAAACGAAGCGTGCCGGTTGGCGTTTCTAAGGTTTACCCCATGTTCCGAACACAATGGAACGTGCTTCGGAGGCCAACTCGATCATATGTGTGGGTTACGGCAATAAACGATCGATTTAAAATTAAATCGGTTAACTAATTTTCTGTGCGTTTTAGCTTGCCGCGGACAAACCGTAAATCCGATTGACACGAAATTTGAAACCATACAATAATATCATATTACAGATCCGATGAAACTTGTTTCGTCGAAATCCGAGACTGTTTGAAAAATGACTATTTTTACACGTCAATTAAATATTAAAATATTCAATTTTCACAATTTAACTTTTAATTTAGTTTTAAAAGTTCTATAACATTATTATAACTTCAATATGATATAACAAAATTTTACAAATCAATCATATTAAACCCAATTTTCAATTATTTATGAAATTTGAAATATTAAATTATCGATTTAATTATCCAATTAAATCCAGATATTCGAGATAAAACTATTCGACTTATAAATTTCACTTATTAATATTTAAAATTAATAAAATATTCGATTTTAAATTGACAGAAATTCTGGGTCGTTACAAACTTCCCCCCTTAAAAGAATTTCGTCCTCGAAATTACCAAGTAAGAAAAAGTCTAGAAATCCATTAACTTTTCAAAACAAACAGTTCAAATTAGATTTTATTTACAAATCTCTTAAGTGTTTAACTTTCTCAAAATTCATAGTTAAACTTCTTACAAAATCTTTACTAAGTTCCCAAATCCAAACTTAGTTTTCAAAAATTTCCCAATTTTCTTAAAAATATTCTAACGCCTTAAATTTTCGGAAAAATTCGCGAGAGCCTCCTTTGCGCGGCTCGATCCGGAAAAAAATGACAGTATATATATCACAAATATACATCTCATCAAGTGATGAGGCATCCCGCAGGGAAAAAAGTGTAAAAGTATGATATTTAATCCGAGATATGTACCTTATATTTTATTAGCGAGCGTATACGGCTAATATAGCGCAAAAGCGAGCTCCAAATGCGAAGCATAAGCCATCCGCACCTACTATACACTCAATCAAACAATGAGAATATGCGTATATGAAAATAATATCAATATACATCATATAGCAACATAACAACTACATGTGCCAACATAGCAATGCATTCAAAAGCAATAAATGCAACTACCAAACAACTATTATCCAACAAATCCATATCAAATCAATATGCATTCACTTCTCATTATTATTCAATGAATTGGTTTTCCAATTTAATCATATTTAATTTGTTGACATTGGATTTACTAACATTCATTCATATTCAATTTCAATTATTTTGAATTCACTAATTTACATTCAAGTTAGTTTACTTTCCATTCAATCAAATTCAATTTCATAGCTTTCCATTTCATCAATTCATTTTCATTTAACACTTAATGAAATATACACAATCAATTAATAACCATATAACAACCAATGTATATTCAACATAACCAATTTATTCAATTCATATTCTATTTGGTTTAACACTTTTTAACTCCAATTGGTTCAACATTCAATTGACTTCCATCCAATTATTCAACTTCTCAACTTCATTAGCTTTTAATGAATTAACACTTACATTCATTTTTCTATATCAATTATTTACATTCAATTGACTAACATTCAATCCATTTATCAATTCAATTGCTAATTCTTTTAACTATATCAAGTTGAATTTCATTTATATAACTCAAGTTCATATTTTTAATGACTTCATTTCATTAATTCACTTATTAATTTACTTTGACACCAAAATCAACTTTATTCAACATCACTTAAGTTATATTCTCTTTCAATTTATTTTACTTAACTTAAATTTTCCACTTATAAATTAAATTCAAATTCAAATTCTGAAGAAAATTTTATTTAACTTTTACCAAAGCTAAATTTATTAACTCATGCTATAAGTTCAAAACTTATTTCACTTATATTCATCAATTACAACTTGGATTTTTAATTGATTCACTTATACTCCCTTTAACTTAACTCCATCCTTTAAGTTAAATTTATTCTATCAAAATTTAAATTGTATAAGTTATCAACTCATTTATCATTCCTATAATATTTTAAATAGGATTCCAGAGTCTTTTCAACCTTTCAAAACCATTTTTGAAATTAATTCAAATTACCGTTTTGAATTTCAAAACCCAAACTCAATTTTTCCAAACAACTCTCATTTAAAACAAGTTGGCAGCAATCCCTCTTTTGGAAACCCGAAAATGAACACCAATGATGTTGCAATCATCATCGGAATTATTTTCCAGCGACCGAAAAGAGTTTAGAGCTTTAATTTCTCCAAAATAATTTTCCAAAATATCAAATCCTTTCAAAACACTTCTCTGGAATTTTGTTTTTAGATTATAAATCACATTTATAAATCTTTTACTTATATAATTTCACTTCTTATATATATAAGATTATTTCACAAGTGTAAATCACATTAATTATAATTCCATACCTTATAATTCAATTGCTTATACAATTATTCTTTTAATTAACTTATATTCATTCTTACATTTTTTTTAACGACCAAACAATCAATTCATATATACCTTAATAATTCTGAAAAATTATTCCTTTATATACAAAATATAATCAAGGTAAAATTATTTCATTTACCCAATTTAAAACAATACTGTGTCAGTTTATCTTGTTTAAGAGTTTAGAAACCCCTATCGATCACGGTTGTACTTCCCGCACCAACCAGAATTCATAAACAATCAACCGATAAGTCAACACAATACAAAACAATTTATATTCACTAACAAATACGCGTTCGTATCTATTATTACACTCAAACTCTTTCTAGAGCACTGCTGACTCTATCTCTAATGAGTAATTCCCAACAGAGCCATGGTTGTCGCTTAACCATATGCTCTGATACCAAATGTGACGTTTGCGATTTTTCGTCGTTCGAAAACCGACATCAATACGTCCACTGTATCAACTGCCGAGCAATCGAATGCCGGAAAACCATACCATTATGGTTAAAGAAGAAGAAAAGGATAGAAGAAGAGAGAAAATGATAGAATAGAACAGAAAGAAACAACAGAACAATATCAGAATCTCACAATCGCAGCGGAACAACATATAATAGATAAATGAATAATTATTAAAACAAAAGAACTGTATAATTTATATATTACATCACATTACATTCATTATCAGAGTTTACAACAACAAACAGCGAAAAAGAAATACTATATACTAGTGAATACGCCATGCCATCCAGCTTGTCTCCAGCAACTCCAAGATTCCAGAATATCATGGTAAACCTAACTCTTGACTGCCCGTGTGGAAATTGGTGGGCACCCAGAGTTTAGGAAGGAAAACAATAAACTCCAGGTCAGTCATGGGACTGGTGTGAGAACTTAAGACAGTTTATCTTTAAAACAAAGAACAGGATAATTTTAAAATAGATTCGCAATGCTTTTTTTTAGAAAATGAGACTACCATAAGGCCTTCCGCACACACACACACAATGCAAACGCAGAATCGGAGGATTTTTCTCCTTATGATAGTCAAAGATGCTTGATACGCATTAAAAAGAAACATTTCATATTATTACTAGTGCAAAGTGTAGGAAAAATCATTTTGAAAATAAAGATATAAATCTTAGCCAGCATAGGCATTTCGCACTTATGCCTACTATAGCTACCATCCAAACAGTGGTGACCACCATAAGTGAATGATAGGTTCTACAACTAAAACCGTACAAGATCGTATTGTTTCTTTGGATTTTCAACAAATGGTCAGGCCAAGGAACTTCCCATTGCCACATAGGTACGCCTCTGGAAAGACGACCCAAGAACCTAACCGGATCTCTGCCCACACAAGGCCGGGTTACCCCAAACTGGGTAACTACTGACATGAATATGTCATTCCCCGATCGTAACCGATCTATATCCGAGGATCCTCGATTTCCAACAACCACAAAGCAATAAATTTGCAGCAACAACATAGGTTAAGTATTTGGGCTCCATACCATGATACCACCTCTATCCAGAAGGAATGACAAACACTAAAGGGGCGCTACCCCCTAATAACCTTGCCGCATCCTTCCTGTTTTGACCAATTTCGGGGTGTGAGGTCCGACGAAGTCTCGTCCACAAAGTCACGCTTTATACAAAAGCTATGCTTTGATCATCAAATTCTCAAAAGCACTTCGTATGCCACATCACCAATTAGGGAATGTATCACTAGTAACCATCAACTACATAACCTCTAAGGGTGTTAAGCTAAGAGAATAAATTATCCGCCACCAACGGAAATATATTTGATAGAAACCAGCCTTACATCTCAAATTGTAACGTCAGACACACATCCATACAAGTCCGTTCCGGGATCGAACGGAACTGAAGGCACTTCCAAAGAAGTCCTTGCAATCCGGATATTCACTAATCACGACCGGACTTCCCATCACAAAGGGCAATAAATTTCTATATCGGAGATCAACCGATGCAGAAACATTCGACGGTAATCCTTCCGTTTTCACAAATATCCGGTCTTCAACACCGGTCATCAAATGCAATCCATAACGACGTATCACATATTCGGAATGGGTTATACGACCCCAAGGTCCTTTCCCGGCTAACCCGAGTAGTGAGCGCTTATTCAAAAATAAGTGTAGCATTCAAATTCAAGCAATCACAACAAATACCTATTTAAAGGTAAATATTGGTAGTCGGATTTTTAACTATCAATAGGCGTGTTCAACATCACCAATTTCCAAATAATTTCCCAAATTATTTATTTTCCAACAATATCTTTACAAGATATATATTTTCCACACTTCAACATTTGGAAAAAAAATTCAAATCACTTTTCACCTTACCACTTTTGAAAACAAATTTCAATCATTTTCCTTACGCGTAAATACTTTCATTTCAAAATGGTTCATTTAAACCAATTAAATAAATCCTTACCGATTTACTTTATATTTACGTTCCAAATCCGTAAATTTATTCCCACACTTCAAAAATAAATCAACGTTTATTTTTTTAAACAAATTCCCCTTTCTTTTGTAAATTCCATAGTGAATTTACAATCCCAAAATATCTATGAATATACGATTTTCTAATCGATTTCTATTATTCATTTTTAATTTATCTTTAAAAGATAAAATCTCAAAACATTCACTTTATATTGGAAAACATTTCCATACTTATTTAATAATAAGTAATTCACAAATCCATTTATTTTCAACACTTGGAAAATATTCAATGTACTTAAAACGAAACTAAGTATATATTTCATTCTTTAATAAATCATTATCTTAAACACATTTGTTTGGGCCAAAACGAATGTTACGTAAAACATCGTTACGACGACCCAAAATCACTAGTATAGGGATTCAAAATTAAAATAGATATATAAATCCCAATACTATACAAAACATTTCCCTTTGGAAATCATTTACTATAACAACAGTGTTATAGTCCACCATTTCCTTCTATTTCTCGAAAACGTTTATTTTCAACAATGAATGTTGAAATCTATGGTTTCGATAGTTAATCCATTTTAAAACATCTTTAAAACAATTAACTTCATTTGATAATATTCATTTTCCCAAAACATATCCATTTTGTTAATAATATATTCACTGTCCAAAATCGTGAATATACTTCACTAGCCAAATTAAATATTTTCTACATATTTTATTTCAAGGGTAATTCGCTATCCGAAATCGCGAATGTATCTCCTTTAATAACCTTCTATATTCAATTTATCAAATTCAATTGATTTCGGATTTATAAACAATGTCTATAAATTCCATTTCTAATTATAAACTTCGATTTATAAATCTCCTTTATTAATCCAATTCAATTTATATATCTCAAATATATACCAAAAGTCCATATTATAAGTTAAATACTTATAATTCATTTATTTAAAAAATCATTCTTTTTAAAACTTCTATTACTTATAAGATTCATTTATATTTTATAACAACTTCAACTTATAAAATCTCCTTTATTAACAATTTCTATTAATATCCCATTTAAATGCCCAAAATCCAGTTTATAAGTTAATTACTTATAAATCTTTTATTTTACAACATCTATTCATTTTATAACTTCACAATTTATAAATCTATAATTTTTAATGAAATCCATTTTATAATTCATTTTAACACTTAATAAACTCGTTTTATAATTCCAATATTATATGTGTGTGTGTGTATATATATATATATATATATTTTATTATAAATATCAATGTTAAAAATCTTTTATATACATCCTTTATAATAATTCAAAAATCCAAATTTAAACTATTTTATAAATCTATTTATTTTAAAAATCACCTTTTGGTTATATTTCACAAAAATCTTAATTTTTATAACATAAAAATTTATAACGTTTTAATTATTTAAAATGAATCAATTCAAAAATTTAATAAAACATATACTTTGAAAAATCATTTTAAAAAAATCCTTTTAAAATCAAAATCGTTATTTTTAAACTTTAAAAATGGATCCGATGATGCAACAACACTAAATAGTCAATCACGACATCCAAATATCATATATCGATATGATAATCAACAAACATCACAATATCTGTAAACAAATAAATACTGGTGAGGAATCCAGTTGGATCCCTCCAATCTGTTTCCCTGCATCCACAAACATTAGCACAATACCAATTCCGTTCCAGTATGGATTTATCGCGGTATACGGGATTTATAAAATATTATCCTCTTAATAGACGGCGCAATAGGGTCTCATCCGCTATATAATGCGGGAAATCAATTCCAAGTACATAAATAATACCAATTCCAATCAAGATGGAATTATCGCGGTATATGTTTTTAATAAATAACATCCGCTTACTAACAACGCATAATGTCTATTTTAACAATCAATAGATAACAATCATCATTCAGGCATACAATCAAGAAATTTTAAATATAACTATTAAAAATTTAAATCGAAACAATTCGATTGAGTGAGAAGTTCTCACCTTGCTTTCAATTCAGTTTCCGCGTTTTATTTCGAATAAAATTAAACGAGCGTTTAATTTTACCCGAAATTTTCACTAGCTCCAAACGACTCCAATCTAGTTTCATAGCGTAGTGCTCGTCCATACGAACCCAAAGCAAGTTGTTTCGTAATTTTTCGACCTCGTATGAACAAGATATTTTATTACGAAGTTTACACGATTTTTAAATATAATAATTTCTAATTTCTTTTTATATTTTTCAACCTTAAACATTCTGGACCGTTAGATATTGCCTCCCCCAAATCAGGCCGCACCTTTCCTTCTTCTCTCCCCCATGTTCACGTTCGAACGTGATAACTAACCCACGGCCGCCCCCTTCCTTTCAATTTTCGCGACCTATCCAAGCCACCTGACAACGATCAGGTTACACCACCTCGAAGCCCATCACCAACTCCATCAACACCCTAGTTGTGGCAGAGCTCGGCCCTCTTTTGGGTTTCGAATCTCGTGCCAAACGCGTGATGAACGCGAGCACATAACATCGCCCTCGACACGCCATACTTCATCATCCCCGTATAGATGAGTAGCCCTTACAATCCTCTACCATTTCCTAGTTGATAATTTCTCGTGAAAGGCTGTGGATGGAGAGAAAATAAGGAAGAAAGGAGAGATAAATTTCGGCCATTGAACTCTAGAACAGGCGGCTAGGGTTTGTAGTTAGGGTTTTTGTGAAATTTGTGAAGTTAGGGGTCCTTTTATAGAAAATTTACAAATTACTATTCACCAAAAAATTTCCGAACTCCAAACGAAGCGTGCCGGTTGGCATTTCTAAGGTTTACCCCACGTTCCGAACACAATGGAACGTATTTTGGAGGCCAATTCGATCATCTGTGCGAGTTACGACAATAAATGATCGATTTAAAATTAAATCGGTTAACTAAATTTCTGTGCATTTTAGCTTGCTCCGGACAAACCGTAAATCCGATTAACACGAAATTTGAAACCATACAATAATATCACATTACGGATCTGATGAAACTGGTTTCGTCGAAATCCAAGACTGTTTGAAAAATGGCTATTTTTACACGTCAATTAAATATTAAAATATTCAACTTTCACAATTTAACTTTTAATTCAATTTTAAAAGTTCTATAACATTATTATAACTTCAATATGATATAATAAAATTTTACAAATCATTTACAATCATATTAAACCCAATTTTCAATTATTTCTGAAATTTGAAATATTAAATTATCGATTTAATTATCCAATTAAATCCAGATATTCGAGATAAAATTATTCGACTTATAAATTTCACTTATTAATATTTAAATTTAATAAAATATTCGATTTTAAATTGACAGAAATTCTGGGTCGTTACACCTTCCTTCTCTAAGCAACTTTCGTCGTCATATTGGGGTTTGGTTCATTATAACGGGGTATGCTTTATGGACGCCGAGTTTGATTCCGAAAGGGTGTTTTATGAACACGGAAGATGCGAATTATGTTGTTAGATGCAAGGACAACGAGTCTTTACATAGGCTATGTCCTTGGTTAACATTGAGTTCAGTTGGGTTTTGGTGGGTCTGGTTGCTTTTAGCATATGTTTTTACTTGTTTTTTATGAAGAGGTTCGGTGATGAAGGGAAGTATGTTGCTTTGGATGATGAGGGGAGCAATGGAGATTTGGAGTCTCAGAATATGAAATTGGATGCGTACATATGATGCGATAGCTTTGTTTATATTAGCAAGGGAATTTGAAATCTTGAATAAAAGCAGATTGCTGTGAGGATTGCTTGTAAAAAATAAAGGCAGTACATTATATGTGCCAATGCAGTACATTAAACACGAACAACATATTTTTGATAGTATTACCGCAAAGAGTGATACAATTGCATAAAGTTTGCACGCATCATAACATAAACTACTAGAAACTGAATTGATGCATCTTTGGAAGAACCAACTACAGCAACCTAATAATGATACTACTAGAAACCGAAGAAAAAAAGAGTCCTCCAAACATGAATTCAAAATAACTCAAGGTACATAATCTTCAACATTGACACAACAAATTGATGCATCTCTGGATCATTGTCAAGCGTTCCTTCTTCACTAGACAGCTTGTTCAAATCGAGAAGCCGATCGACCTTCTTCTTAGGTTCATCTTGATAATTGGGAATTATTTCTTCATCAACCTCTTCTTCATTAGCAGGCACCTTATTCAAATCAAATTCTTTAGAAACCTTCTTCTTCTTAAAGTCATGAGCTCTATGCTTCATATCATCAGATTCGTCAATAATGCTTCTTTTGAGTTTTGGAGAAGATGGAGAATCCTCTTTTTTACTCATAATAGATTATGGTTTTTGCATGATTTCTCGATAAGAAATTTGGATTGGAATATGAGATGGTTGTTATCATTTTTATAAGAGAAGAACTGAGAGGGAAATGAGTTGGCAGATTGCTGTGAGGAGAAGTTGGAGGGAAATACATGCATGCATTGGAAGACTAAAGGGGTACCAGCATACATGCGTTGTTTTTTTTATTAATACAGCAATGAATACTCTGCTTTTTGAAGAAGGGTAAAATAGAAAACAAAATACTGATTTATCTCAAACGTCGTATATTTAGCAAAAGGGTCCAAACTTTAAAAAGTCTTATATTTTGAACTGGAGGGAATAATAGATATGAATTTTATACTATAAATTTTTCTTTCTTTTATCAGAACCAAAGAATGGAAATTGAAGTGGCTCAAGGAAATAAACGAACCGACTGATAACATATTGAAATAGGGAAATGGAAAAGTCAAAATTGAAATCTGGGAATAATATTAAAATCGATGATCATTGGTTTTGAACGGTGGGCAATGAATGATCACAAAGAAACAAAAAAATGTACCGTTACAGTTAATCGTTTCGCATGTTTCATCGCGCATCGGACGCCGAAACACACAAATGAATATAATTCGAAGATCATCACGACGAGATGATTAGAACGATACACAAATATCATCGATACGATAATTCTATCAAAAGTCGTTATTCGCTGCAAAACTGCTGTAAATTCGTCGAAAATAAGATAAACGGGGCTAGAGAATTCCAAATTTGACGAAACGAATTATAACTCTCACTCAGAAAATGATTTACAATTCTATTATATAAAAATATTCAGGTTTTGAAAATTTTTTATTTTCATCAAATTGCTAATTTTAAATTAAAATTGAAAATTACACAACAGATCTCAAATTTTTCAATGATAATTTATTCATTTACCTTGTTTAAATATACGTATTTCAAATATTCAATTTTTACTTCAAAATTTTAAAGTTTAAATTTCACGAAAAATTAAGTTAATTACGTTATAAAATAGTTAAAATTTTCCAGGTCGTTACAATGACGGTGTTTTCTATTCATATTGCTATCCACCAAGCTCATAAACAACTTGCATTGTTGTTCACCAAGCACTGTTTTCTAGTTTTTTTAACGGTAGCTGAACTCATAATCTTCATTTTATACAAAAATACAGAGACGTTCTCTTGGATTTCCTACTGCAGCAAGAAATTGGTTTGCATTACTTTGTAACATTTAAATATTCAAGTAATATGGTGAAAGATATCTACTTGTCACATGAAAAAACTTAAATGCTTCTGCTGAATTTAGAAAAATTAATGAACAAATGAATAAAATGGAAGCAACATGCCAACAACCTGAGAACCAAAAGGAAAATGAAACTGAGCATGTAAGTTTAACTTTTGACTATTGATAAAATAAAACTGAGCTCTCTGCACTGATATATTGTAGCAACTAAAACTGTCTGTCTTATGACCTTGTTAAGGTTGCTCATTAGAGTCGTACGTACTAATATACTGTAGAAAATAAACCTGAGCGTTGCTACTTTGCTAGTAAATAATATTATGCTAGTAATAATATCTTTGCACTCATTGCTTGCTATTGAAAAGAAACTCTTAATATATTTTACATTTTAAGAAATGTTGTAGCTTAGATCTAATTTGGATGAAGAGTGTCAAAAAGGTCCAATATTTCAGCAAATGGAAACTATGTGGTAGGCCCCAAATCTAGATTAGTTCAAAAAAATTGTAAATACAAGGACCAAAGAAAATAAGCTTTAGTTGAATCCCGATAACATCAAAAGTATGAATGAGTGAAATGGGTGAAAATAAACTTGAAGTTTAAGGTAAATGAGCTTGAAGTATTGGTCATTGGTGTATATGAAACACATTAATATACATACTATAATAATGTATTATAATGCGTTACTTCAGGCCATAAGTGGGAAATATAAAGCTCTTAAAAGCAAGCGGATGCTACATACATGCAGTCATAGACTAATGGATCGCTTGTCCGAAGATATGATAGGAATATTATATTTATTAATTATTTAGTAAATATGTTATTGTTTTCAACTTTTTATGAATGTAGAAAAAACAAAGTGTTGGCCATTCCATCTATAGAGCTTGTAACGATCCGGAATTTTCTAACCAAAAAATTCCAGATAGTTATGAAAAGAAGAGATAGAATAAGAAGAATAGAAACACCAAACATCTCACAATCGCAGCGGATAAAATATAATAATAAATAATAATAGCTTACAAAAGGATTCTATATCAGTCGATTACAATTATATACATCAGAGTTTTACATATATATACAGTCACTGAGTATTTACAATTATTCTGTCTCAGACTAACAATAGTATAAATACAGCGGATATACTCTATTGATATTTCCATCCAGCTCGCCTCCTGAGCTCCAGAACGTACCTATCTGAAAATCTGTAATACTCGGTCTGACCCGAGCATTACACCAAAGTAACACCCGGATCAGGCTGGAAACCAGCGTGAGTAAACCCAACTAACATGAAATCCCAAAGTAAACAACTTATGTAAACCCGGGTAACTTATCAATTTAACCAATTCACAATTTACTATAGGCAATGCTTATTTCACATATAAATTTCTAAGTACCAAACTTATATACAACCATCCAATTTACTTAAATCATTTCATTACAGCCTATTGATTTCTCAAATCGATTTATAAAAATTCGAAGTGGTTCCGGGTATCTCCCAATACCCGGTTTCGGCTTCTTCAAAAACTCATCTAACCCCAGTTATTTGGATAAAATATACAACATTTCACATCGTAGATATCAACTCATTCAAAAACATCCAATACCATTTAATCATCCATAAGCAAAACTTAATCACATACAAATTTAATTTAATTAATCCTGATTGAATTACTAAACCTCAACGACTTAAATTTCTTCATTTAACATTAATTAATTTCACATCAATTAATCAATCATCCCTTCATAATTCTTCTTAATCAATTACCCAGGATTAATTGTCTTTCAATTTCATTTAAGTAATAATCTTTAATTTATTGCTCAATAATTATTCTCAACTCAAAACACTAATCAATCTTTACATACTTCACAGATTAATTAACTATAGTAATTATATTAATCTTCAATTCCCTGTATAATTAATTTCTCATAAAGTACTTAGCACTGATTAAATATATTTTTGTCAATCAATTTTATTTTATTTTTATTCCCCCATCAATTATGTATATAAATTAATGACTTCCCATTAATATTTCAATTTATCTTAGCATTAATTAAACCCGCAATATTAATCATTTTAAATCTTCCTTACTTAATAATTAGTTATGATCCATTTACTTATCATTTCCTAATTATCCATCTCAAATTTACCACTTAGTGTAATTGTTTTAAGGGATAGTTAATTTTATCTAATTAATCTCCTGCTAATTTACCTTCAATTACTTCTACTAAGAAATTATCCTTCTGATAAACTCCACCAAGTAATTTATATCTAAATTACTTATTTCCATTTATTAACCATCCATTTATTTACTTTATAAATTACATTAAGTAATTATACCTACCAAATTTCACGATTGATTATCCTGAATTAATTAATAAAATTAATTACCTTAAATTAATTACATCATTAAATTACTTCTCTAAATACTTGATTTAAGTTAATCACTTAATTACAAATTGATTCGTAAAATTATTTCTTAATTACAAACTATTTAATTTCCTTATTACATCATCAATTGATAGACTTTAACTAAATTTATCTTTAATTACTCGAATAACTAATACTTAATCATTGATTAACAATCCAAAGTTATTTAACTAACAACTCATAATGGTACTGATTTACTGATCGTTCCCACATATTCAAAAATGTTTTCATCCAAATTTCAAACGGCAAATCAGTGAAGATTTCTCACCTGTAACGATGCTCCTCTGCTAGTTCATCATCAATCGCCGGCCACTGTCAGAAGGTGCTCACCATCAGCTTCCACAAATCCTTCATACTTCTCCCTATCACCGCCCACCAGTCACCGCGAGCACACATCACTGAAATTGAAACTCGAGCTCGACGCAGAGGAACCCATGACCTCGAACCACTGCATCACGAAATCGCCCCTGCCTCTATCCACTGCACCGAAGTCACCACCGCTGCCATTAGCCCCTTCGACACTTATTTCCAAAATCTCAAAGCCCTAGCTACACGAGCTCGCTGGTCTCGAGCGACTTCGAGCCGCTATCCCCTTATTCGAACGTGACTGGAAGACTTCGACCATCCCACTTCCTCGAGCACGAGACCGCCCTCGCCCCTACGACGCTTCCCATGCGCCTCCGCTTATGGATCTCATCACTCGAGCGAGCTTCAGGCTAGCGCGATAGCCTTCGAGCGAATTTCGTTCGATTTCTTCCGCTTTTAAATTGAATATGTTTTGGGGATTTGAAGGAAAGAGGGGAAGTTTATTAACAACAACATTTGTTTCGAATTATATTGATATTAAGAACGAAGGCTCGGCCATTTGATTTCGATTTTGAGATAAGGTCGATACATTTGATTTTATCTGAAGGAACGATGAGATATTTCCCTAAAAGAGGCTTCCAGAGTACGCTTGTAAATGAAAATATCTTTGACCTTTTGACCCTAATTTATATATATATATATATGTATGTATATATATATATATATATATCTCAAAACGTCTCGTTAATTGCTATTACATTTCGAACTCCTCTTAAGGAATGCCGCTAGGCAATTATAAAGCTTTACCCATATTCCGAACACAATGGAACGTGTTTCGGAGGTTAATTTGATCGTATGTGCAGGTTACAAAAGAAAATGATCAATTTTGAATTAAATCGATTAAAATAGTTCGAAGGGTTTTGAGCTGCCAGGGTCAAACGACAACTCCGATTGCTACGAAAATTGAAATCCGATAATAAACTAACTATTACGGATCCAATGGAACTGGTTTCGTCGAATTCCGAGACTGTGCCTCGGAAGGCTATTTTTAAATTCAATTTAAACGATTTTTTTTTAAAATTGAACAAATCACCTTTAAATTGAATTTCAACCATCATATTATCTTCAGTATTCATCAATATAAATTTATAAGCCTTCAAACTATTTTTAACAGGTTTAAAACTACAGATTCAACATTTACCCAATTTTGAATTATAAAATTTAAAAATTTAATTACCAAGAAAATATTAATATCCGGAATTCAAGTTTAAAATTAACTTTTAAATGTTTAAAAAAAATCAATTTATTATTCCAATTTAAATCGTTGAATTTTCCGGATCGTCACAGAGCTCAAGTTTGGATCAAATCCCCCACTCGAAATAATGTTGATCCAGTGAGCATAACTGTTGCGTATGATAGAAAAGTCGTATTATTATTGAAATAATATTTCTCCCACACACTTGTTACACTTATGTGCTTCCTTATGTAGAAGTGAATACAATGATTACAAGAGTAAATATTCTTTATATTGGGCCTTGGGTTGAACTTTAGCCTTGAACCCGTATTGCTTGATTAAGATAATTGTATGCAGCTACACTTCAGTATCATTATAACCCTACTCAAATTTAGCTAAGGCTTCCTCTATTATTTTTCATTTCCTCCGCCATCTTCAATACTCAAATCGACATCAATTTGAGAATTTTTTTACTGAGAGAGGCTTTGTTAATATATCCGCCCTCTGATAAATTGCAGGAACACGATTCACCTCAAGCTTTCCCTTAATGATCTGTTCATATATAAAATAAAAGTCTATTTCGATGTGTTTTGTACGTGAATGGAGAACCGAATTAGCAGATATAGATACTGCATTGAGGTTGTCACACCAAATAGTTGATTTCTAGTGGATTTGATTCCTTTTTTGTGAAGAAGTGACTCAATCCATATAATTTCAACAGTGGTGCTTGCTACAGATCTATACTCCGCTTCAGTGCTAGATCGAGAGATGGACGGCTGCTCTTTGAAGCACCAAGATATGGGATTCATCCTCAGGTAAATGCAGTACCCAGATATTGATCTACAATCATCTAGGTCTGTAGCCCAATTGGCATCAAAGTAAGCTTGAATATTTAATTCTTTAGGAGTTTTTAAGAGTAATCCATGATTCTGAGTAGCTCTTAGATATCATAAATACGTTTGACAGCCTTCTAATGTTCATCTAAAGGCTTCTGCATATATTGACAAACCTTATTGACACTGAAGTATATTTCTGGTTGTGTTATAATTACGTGTTATAATGCACCCATCCCACTTCTATACTGTTTAACATTACTTATGGGCCCTACTTTATCCTTTGAAAGTTGTAGATTGCTAATCATAGGAATTGGTAATGGTTTAGCTTAATGCATGTGTAACATCCTCCTATTTGAAGGCCCAAAACTTACGGCTACAGATGCTACAGTCATCCATAGTTATTAATCCTCGGCGACCAAACACGACAATATTAGATACATCATTACATGGAAACACATGAATATAAAAAAATTAAACAACAAAACAAAATCCACGTTTCATTTCAAAATATTCCAAATTGATTACATAATCCCAATTCACCGACCACGTTTCAGATAAGATATAATTATTACAAAATACGCCAAGAGTGACATATGAAGATGCCCCCTTGGTAGACCAAAGTATATAGATAGGCAAGAAAATAATTTGCTATTACAAACAAAACACACAATGGAAATAAAAGAACTCTAATAAAAATCTTGCCTTCTGCATGTCCTTGAAAGCTTTTATTCATCTAAAAGAACACCTGTAAGCCTTAACTCTCAACCTACTCAAAACCAATTGAGAACCCAAGTGTTTAGGGGAAAACAAAAACTTCAAATTAGACATAAAGCGTGCTATGAATAATAATTTACCATCTCAAACCATTTAGATATCTAGTGAGACCACACTGCTTAACGAATGAGTTTTCCCCTCACTAGTATCTTAAAACATTTATAAAACCATATATTGTGCTCCTACATCCACAATGGTTAAAAGCATAATATTTCATAACATTATGATGATATGCAAAACAATTAAATCAAGTTTGGATTGCCCATCTCCTTTCATTTTGATTACCTTTCTCAATTATAGTTTCTATGGTTACTATTAACCTATTAAATATTAAGGACTATATGTCCAATTACTTAGTTTTCATGAAATCACCAAGAACCTATTGGTGACTCCAATATCTTATTTCTTATCTTACTTTTCATGGGCTAACTAGGAACCTATTGGCTGACTACTAATATCTTAATCCAGATATAGTTTTCATGGGCTAACTACAAACCTACTTACCCCTGTCCATATCAAACCATAGTTTACATGGGCTGACTATGAACCCATTGGCCCCTGCCAATATGATACTGTTTTCATGGGCTTACTGTTAACCTATTGGCCCCTGCCAATATCTTAGATAAAATTTCTAACATCTGTTAAGTTATATTCACTATTGGATCAACCTATCTTGTTATTCTACCCTTTCCTCAAAATAAAATCATGGGTTAATAACAATGTAAATAATATTTCCAAAATCTTTATTTATGCCATGGTTATTATTTTAAAATGAGATTGGGTTTATGTTTTGAAACCATAAAAACATATCTTTCGAAACCTTTGGATAGCCTCGTTTGAAAGCAAAGGCTTCTTTTCAAAACATTATATATACCTTTCGAAGCCCTTAATAAACATTCTCTTTTGGAACCTATTGTACCTTTCGATGTTATCAAATCATCTTTTTAAAATATAGAGCTTCGCAACAAATGGAAGTACCTCTTTCGAAAGCATTGGGTTTACTCTTTAAAAATATCATTTGGGTCAAAATAGTTACATATGAAAGTATCTCCTTCGAAACCAATAAAAATTAGTTAGGGGAAAATTGATGGTGTTGGAACAATCTTAGTCGAAAGCAAAAGACTTTAAAAATCAAGACTTCAAAGGACGGATTCAAAACTCCCTTTCGACTCCATTACCTTCGAAACCTCAACCCCTTTAAAAGCATACAATAGAAGGCTTAAGTAAAACAGAAATAACCCCTTCGACAACATAAATGACTTCAATGCAGTCAAAAGGGGAATTAGCAGCTTAGTTTCAACTTGGACGAAACCTACCCTTCCAAAAGCATTTATTTAAAGGAGAACGACACCCCTTCGAAAGTAAACACTTTAACACAACATGACAACATTCCTCGAAAGCTAATTGTAAAATCTTTTCGAAAGCATAGCTTTCAACTGTGTCGAAAGTAATAGGTAAAACCGGGCAAGACTTTAACTTTTGAAAACAAAGCAGGTCTCGACCCTATCGGAAGCTACCCTTTCGACACTGTGGCTTCCGCCTTCCTTCCAATCTACTACATACCATCTAAGTGATATCTTGTGCATTGGTTTTGATTACGTTGGTTTCGACTATGTTGGTTTCGACTGGGATGAGATGGAATCAAAGGAGTTGAAAGGTCCTTATTGATATGGGCGGAACACCTTTTTCTGGTTTAAAGGCTGAATTATAACAACTTTTAGTGATTATTTTTTAAGAACTTGCCTATTTGTAAAACACTGATTGGCTGCTATATATCTTTTCAAATACTTTACCTTTTTATAATTGCCACATTTATTTAGATACAAATTAAAGATTTAAACTTTTAACCCTTTCAAAAAAACTGACATTTGCTAAAGAGCCCTTCATTTAAAATAATTTATTTCCCTTAGCAAATCAATTGAGAAAATCCCCAAAAATTATAGGAATTTAATTTCATCATGTAATTAAACATATTAAAATTTTAGACCCAATTTCTTCTTGAAATTCTCAAAACGAATTTATACCCAATTATATCATATTTTTCAATAAAATTCATAATAAATTTCCATAGCTTGGAAAATTCTGAAAATTAAAACCCATCTCCAAAATCATGTTTTACTTAACATAAAATATTTCCATGGTAATCTGAAATCATATAATCTCGGTCTTATACTAAAACCGTACATATTCGTATGTTTATGGATATAAAACAAATCATAATAAATATTACTCAAGCATATCATCATCCATTTTATCACAAAAACAAATTTAAATCATAAATTCGAAACCATACTATCATAGAACAAAAATAGAAATGTGAGAAAATTATTATTATCCTTAAACTTGATATGGAATTTGAGATTTGTTGTTGATTAATCCTCCCTAACTTTTGGTCCTTAGCTTTAGATTAAAATTCCTCTTCTCCTTTGTTAACGGCCGATTCTATTAGGGTTTTGTGTTTATATTGATTTGAGATAATAAAAAGAACACAAAAAGACAAAGGTAAATGTATAGCCATAAATATAAAGTGTGGTTATTTTTACTAATAAGGCCTTACATAAGTTAACTATCTCACAAACCAATTTTATGCCCATTTATTTCATTAATAAGCACGACCCAATCGATATTTTAATCAAATTTCAATCTTCTTATCGTCATTATTTTATTTTATTTATCTAATTAAATCTTCTAAATAATGTTATAAAAATTTAGGGATGTTACAACATGTTTGCTTCAATAAGAATCTCTAATATGTATTTGCTTTGGCTCATGATTAATTCTATCTCTGATTTTTTGGTAACCTCAATCCCCAAGAAATAATTTAGATTGCCAAGATCTTTGGTTATGAAGATTTGATCTAGATTCCATAGTGTTGGTGATTTCCTCATTGTTGTTTCTTGTGATGATGATGTCATCCATATATACAAGTATGTATGTTTTTTGTGTTCACTTATCTTTGTATACAATGAGTTATGAGATCTAGCAGGCTTGTATCCCAATTTGACTAAGGTTAGCTTGAGCTTTTCATACGATACTCTTGGTGCTTGTTTATTCCTATAAATAGCTTTGCCAAGTTTGCACACTAACTCAATGTCTTTTCTTTGATTGTATCGTTTTGGTTGTTCTACGTACACCTCTTCTTGTAGTTCACCATTTAAGAGTGCATTTTTTTGCATCTAGTTGCCTTGTTTTCCAGTGTTTATGCAGTGCTATTGTTAATATAATTCTTATTATAGTTGGCTTTACTATAGGAGAGAATGGCTCATTGAAATCAAATCCATATTGTTGAGTGTATCCTTCTGCAACAAGCCTTGCTTTGTACTTTCATATGGTTCCATCTGAATTTCTTTTGATTTTGTAAGTCCATTTGCGGCCAATGATGTTTTTATGACTTCGTGGAGGCACCAGACTCCATGTTCCATTTCTTATTAATGTATTGTATTCTGCATCCATAACATATTTCCATTTATCGTATTTAACCGCTTCTTCATAAGTGCTTGGTTCTGATTGATCTAACAATGCAGTGTATATGTTTGGCTTAAATATTCCACTTTTGGCCCGTGTAATCATATGGTGTTCTGCTTTTGCAGGGGTCTCCTCTTGTTCTCTAACAATGTTGCTAGATGGTTGAGAATATGATGATTGATTTTCATCATGTTCTAAGCCTCTTTCATGATTATAACTGCTTCGAATTGGTTAGAAAAGGTAATCAGGGGGTGTTAGTTGAATAGCGACCTGATCTTGTGCCAGATATTGTGAGTTGAAGTCCTGATGCCTCTTGAGTTGCTTTTATCCTTCTCCTCAGTGATCTAATCTGAGAGTACAAGTATTGATGGAATAGATATTCTTGGATTATATATCTTTTGAGTAGTTTTGACTTCTTTATCTACAAAGCAAAGACATTCTCATTAAACACAACATATCTAGATATAAATAACTTATCATTGCTACTAAGACATTTGTAGCTTTTTTGATTATTAGCATAGCCTTAAAAAGTGCAAGGAGCAGACATGAGACTTAGTTTATGAATATTGTAGGGTCTGAAACAAGGGAAGCATAAGCATCCAAATGTCTTTAGATCTTTATAATCCGATCTTACATTAAACAGTACCTTAGTTGGGCTTTTATGCTTTAAAAAGTTGGCTGGTAACCTGTTAATGAGGGATACGGATGTTGAAAAAGCATATGGCCAGAATTTCTTAGTCAAGGAACCCTGTGTCAGTAAGTTAAACCTGTTTCAATAATATGCATGTGTTTTCTCTATACTATGCCATTTTGCTCGAAAGTGTGGGGACTTGTTGTTCTATGCATGATTCCTCTCTTTTGAAAATAGTCTTTCAGAATTTTAAACTCTACACCTCTATCTGTTTGAATGATCTTTAGACTACTATTGGTTTGCTTTTCTGCTATGGTGATAAACTGGATTACTGTATTGTGTGTTTCCTACTTAGTTCTGAGAAATTATATCCAGGTGAATCTATAATATGCATCTACAAATGAGAGATAATATTTAAAACCATAATTAGAGTCTATTGGAGCTGGTGCCCATATATCTATTGCTACAAGTTCAAGAGGTCTATTACAATTAGTAAGAGAATCATAAAATGGTCATTTATGGCTTTTACCAAGTTGACAGTATGTGCATACATAAGGAGTAGCTAAATTCTGAAAAGAAATATTATTATTTTTCAATATTTGTTTTACAACATTATTACTGGGGTGTCCCAGTGCCATAACTCAAGTACATTCTTGTTACTTTTCACATTAGAATCTATGTTATTGCAATATTTTCTCCTATCAGTACTATTTCTTTAGTTCCAAGATTGAATTTATATAGTCCATTGTCCAACCTACCTATAACTGTACATCTCGATTCAGCAAATCTCTAACTAAATAGAATTTGGGGTGAAACTCAAAGTATGCATTGTTGGCATTAGCAAATTATGATACACTTAATAGACTCTTTTTATTTTTGGAACTCTTAGTAGATTGTTAAGATAAACTTGACTTTTACCTTTAATGCTGCTATTTCCAACATGTTTAATACTTATAGCTTCACCATTATCTATATGTATAGTTTGCGTACCTATATAATCCTTATTACTAAGATTAAGATTCTGAAGGTTGCTAGTAATATGATTGGTAGCACCCGAGTGTGGATAAAACCCTTCACCATTTATATCTTCTGATCTGGTGAGATTATCTGAATTTTCCTATTGAATTCTTAAGCTTTCTGCTTGACTTCTTGGTTGTTGATTCAATTAAGCAGCATTTATGTTTGGATTGTAGCTTCTTTATGCATTTTGATTTTGCTAATTCACATTAAAATCTGCATTGAATCTAAAGTAACACTTGATTGAAATGTGACATTTATCCATGTTGTTATTGTTCCATCTTCCACTACCCCTTTGTGTTTGATTTCCTCTCTGATTTTGTCCTTTTTGTCTTTCTTGATTCTTTCTTTTGGAGGCTAGTTGATTGTGTATACTGTTTGAGGTGATTTTCTTTGTTCTACCCTTCCTTCATGGTAAAGAGTGTAGAATGAATATACTGTACGTTCGGTAGTCTCTTTTAAAGATATAACATCCACAACAGACTCATATTCTTGATCAAAACCATTCGTAGTGATCAAGATTTGCTCCATTTTAGATATTTTGTGCCCAGCAGTATCAAAAATATCACAATAT
Source organism: Allium cepa (assembly GCA_030765085.1). Classification (NCBI taxonomy): domain Eukaryota; kingdom Viridiplantae; phylum Streptophyta; class Magnoliopsida; order Asparagales; family Amaryllidaceae; genus Allium; species Allium cepa. Next base: position 881,622,020 of record CM060945.1, read on the forward strand.
GTTTTGATCTTTGATGAATAGGCTCTTATAGACATATTTTCCTTCCTTAAATTTTGTAATTGCCTTTTATAATGCATGATTCTTGCCGTAGACTGGGAATAAAAGATTTGCTCAATAGTAGTCCATATTTCATGTGAGGAATGACAATTAAATATTTGATATAACAAATTTGCATGATGATGACAAAAGCCAAGATGACAGTAAACTATTTGTCTTTGATACATGACATACTCTTTATTGCTTATCAGTTTCCCTTTATTGTCTGCAGTCATCTTTGTTGGAAGTGAGGTTGTTCCGTTGATGAAACTTTCAAGTCCATAGCCTCTTATTGCGGTTTCCACCTGAAATTTCGAGAGCAAATAATTGTTTTCGTCAAGTTAAATGGTGAAAATTTCTCCTTTGGGTTTGATAAATGAAAGAGTGGCTGATTCAGTTGATGGTGATGTTCCATTTGCATCTGACTTAGATGAAGCTGATGAAGCATCATCGTCTTTGTCTTTGGCCATGCTGATGATTCATTGAGAAGAAATTCTCTAAGATCTTAAAATGATGCAATAAGAAATGAAGATAAATTCTTGGCAAGGCAAACAGTATTGCTGTATGCAGCCAATGGTGAATAACAATAAAATCAATGATGAAATACTTCAAGAACGTATTTCTGATGATCTTTGATTTGCAGGCAATCACTAGAATGATGATTCTCACTTTGACTGGATGATTCTAGCAAGGCAGACAGTGTGGTCGATTTCTTAATGATTCTAAGATTTGGTAGATGATGCCTCTCATGTGGTGATGATATGATCTGATAAGAATTGTGCAATTGCTCCTTAGATGATGATATAATTTCTGATGAAGATCTCGATGAAGTTCTTCTTGCCTTTAGGCGATTGGCTTTGATACCATAATAGAAAATTCATATTATTATTGAAATAATATTTCTCCCGTACCCTTTTTAACTTTTGTGTGCTTCGTTATATAAAAGTAAATACAATGACTACAAGAGTAAATATTCTTTAAATTGGGCCTTGGGCTGCATTTTAGCCTTGAACCCGTATTTCTTGATTGAGATAAGTCTATGTAGCTAAACATCAGTATCATTATTAGCATATCCTAAATATACTATTAGAAGCTCTGCTATTACAACTGTAGAGGGTGAAACTCTTTATTTAGTCAACTGTTTTTTTACCGCTTTAATAGTATGTACATGAAAATATATGAATGTTTAACAACTAATGCAAGATTTTTAATTTCATCCAATATATCTTATTAAATAAAAATTATTCATATTTGTTATAGGATAAGATATAAGAAATTGAAAGTGGATAACAATCTAGCTCAGTAATCAATTATAGAGAAGATGCACTTTCAAAAGTGTTGGGACAAGATAGACTGGGACAAATGAGAGCAATGTGAAGGAGTATGACCTACTCTAAAGCAATTTTGACACAAGTCAAAGATAGGAAAATGATCAAAATGCAAGGTAGAATTTCTAAATTAGAAGGTACGGTTCAAATGCTAATGAAGCATTGGGTAAACAGTTTAACTTTTTTTTCTATTATATTAATACTGATCATTGATGTAGTTGCAATTTTAATATTTTAGCATGGTAAAGAGAGTTTTGGAGAAGCAAGCACACCTCTAATGGTAAACATAAATTAGTTTATTTGTGTAATATTATTTAAATTTTAGTCCAATAATTAAAATATCTACTTTTGATCTAGGCATGAAAATCTATATGAAAATTTTGATTTACTGATTAGAGCGGAACTGAAGAAATCGTAGTAGAAGGAAGAGTTATGTTTAGTAATCCATATAAGCTTGTATAAAACATTCCTTTATGACCAGATGCTGTGAAAATTTTGCTAAATTTTCCAAAGAAACAAGATGCTTTTCTATGGAGGTCTACACTTAGTTTGACAAATATTGGAGATGTCGAGGATGAGCAGTAGCATGGCCATCTAATAGAGTTTGACAAGCACTTGCTGCAATTGGTCATGTGAACCAAAAACCTATTAATAAATAGGAACACATTCCTACAAGTTCCCAAAAAATATAAATTTGTATTAAATTAGAACTAGTAACTAATCCAAACATATAAGAGCATGGTATCTCAGTTTGAAAGAGAAGAGAATGTGGTGTTTTATTTACAGTAATTGGTTTTAATTGAGTAAAACTAGTAGCACATATCACAAATGCAAGCTTTATGATTGGAGTAGGAGCGAAGATTTAGTTGCTAAAGGAAGATTGCACTCAATTTATTTGGAACAACTTGTGCATGATGTTCCTTTTGGACCATCTACCATGGCAGTTTGGATAGATGCAAAAAAGTAAGATGGCTTTTTATGGTGATCGGTAGCTGGTATAATGCATGTTGGATAAGCTTTTGGTCGCAAAATAACATGGCCAAGTCAAAAGTAGTAATTTAAATTGTTAATCCATCACATCTTCTATTCATATGGTTAATGCTGAAGTATCTCATATGGTAATATATTTATTGAATTTTTTAGTAATTAATTTTTTTAGTACAAGATTGAATATAATGAATAATTAGTTTTATTGCTAATTTTTGATTTTACAAGCTCATTGTACATGATTATATATAACATAATTCTACGACCCATTTCTTATTTCCTAAATTATAATTATATCAGCCGTTGCTTATTTTCTAAATTATAATTGCTTAATAACACCCTAATTATAGGCTAAGTACCAAGTATAGCTAACAGTTGTATAATGCATGCTAAACTTTTATTTATTTCTTATTTACAGGCTATTATTAAATATTCCAAGGCTATCATTCCTATATCTCCACAGCCTTTTATTTGTTTCCTGTTTACAGCTTAAGATGAAATATTCAAAGTCTATTATTCGTATTTCTCCATAACATTTTATTTGTTTCCTGTTTATAGCCTACGATGAAATATTCTAAGGCTATCATTCCTATTTTTCTACATTCCCCCTCAAGTGGGGTTCGAATAAATTTATAAAACCTAACTTATTGAGTATGTTCATATGATTGGTCTTGTTGAGTGCTTTTATGAAAATTTTCCAGTTGTTCTTTGCTTTTGACAAATGGATTTTGTATTTCTCCTGATTGCACTTTTTCTTCAACAAGTTGACAATCTACCTCTATATATTTTGTCCTCTCATGGAAGCCTGGATTAAATGCAATATATCGTGCAACTTGATTATCATAGAATTGCTCATGTGTTCCCTATCTTCATGTCACTGTAATTGTTTAATCCAAATATGCTCACTTGTTACGGATGTCATTCATTATATTATACTTCTACACTTGATCAAACCACAACATTCTGCTTCTAGCTTTTCCAAGTGATCAAGTTACCACCTACAAATGTACAAAACCCTTTGACTGATTTTCTATCGCAACTTCCGACCCAATTTTCATTAGAAAAACTAACCACATTCTTAGAATTATTTTTCTTGATCCAAATTCATTGACCTAGAGTGCCTTTAAGGTATCACAATATCCTACCAATTGCACTCTAGTGTCTGGTGCATGAAGCGTAAATAATTGACTTATGATACTAACTGGAAAGGCAATGTTAGTTCTGGTTACTGTAAGATTAATTAATTTGCCTACCATCCTTTGATATTGTCTCGTGTTAGATAATGTCTCACCATCTTCAGTTCTTAGTTTAACATTTGTCTCCATAGGAGTACTGGCAAGTTTAGTCCCAATTTACTAGTCTCTTTTAACTGATCAAGGACATATGTTCTCTAGGATAAGAATAATCCTTTGCTTGAGTGGATTATTTCTATTACAAGAAAATATGAAAGTTTCCAAGATATTTATTCATTTTTCAAATATTATTAACCTTTTTAATTTTCTCATTATTATTTCTGGTGATGATAATATTATCTACATAAACTAGAAAAATAGTAGTGGTATTTTGTGAGTGTGATGAACAAAGGGAATCAACGATACTTTTAAAAATTAATCTTAAAGGAGAAAAGTTTAGCTTGGAAAACCATACTGTTGATGATTGCTTTAGACTATATGTCATCTTTTTTAATATACACACTAGTGATGAGTTTGACTCATTTTTATGGATCGAAGGAAGAATCATATAGACTTCATATTCTAAATTTCCTTAAAGGAATGTATTTTTTACATCCATTCAAGGCAAATCCCATCCCAATTTGGCCGCTACCGATAGCACAATTCTAACCGTATTCATTTTTACTATTGGTGCAAAAGTCTCTTGGTAGTCAATACCATAAGTTTGGGTAAATCATTTGGCCACTAACGTAGCTTTGTACCTTTCAATTTTGTCGTCAGTATTGTAACATCCCATATCTGGAGACCAAAAGCTAAGTGCTATGGATGCTGCAATCTTCCACAGTATTAACTTCTGGTGATGAAATACAACAGTGTTGGTATCCATAATATTAGAAGTACTTGAATATGAACGAAATCTCAAATTTCCAAAAACAATAATTTCAGTGATTATATTTCAAATAAATCATATACAAGTTACAAAAATCTCAAGCATAATCCCAAATATAATTTACAACAATACACCAAGAGCAACATAAGAATGCCCTCTTGGATAATCAAAGCAATATAGAAATAACTATCTTAATACACAATAGAAACAATTTTAAAACAGAATCCCTAAATTAGCTACCTGTCAGCCACCTGCTCATCTTTGGGTGCTTTATTCGCCAAAATCTGCTAAAACTTGAAAACCAAAACCCTCATCCTACTCAAATCAAATTTTGAGCACTCGAGAGTTTAAGGGGAAACAAAAACTTCGAGTCGGACTTAAAGCCTGGTATGAATAACATCTATTACATTTCAGTTTACTGATAACTAGTGAGACCGTGCCGCTTAGTGGAATAGGTTTCCCTTCACCAATATCTCTTTCCAAAACATATATTTTGCAAACCCTTTCCTGCAACCAATCTGGTTAATCAACAGACTATAATAATACATAGCAATATCCATTATGCTAAAACAGGAAATAAAATAGACTATCTATCTAAATCTGAACTATCTGTTCTTTACTGGACTATCTGCCATAATTCTGAGCTAACTGCTCTTTTCTAGACTATCTATCCTAAAACTGGTTATACCAAAATAGCAATATCTTTTATGCTAGATAATAGGCTATCTAACCAAAATAGATAAAAAGGGTGGACTAACTATCCTTAAAAATTTAGCAAGGTCCGTTATGCTAATAAATGAACTACCTATTCATATCAGAGCCAACTTCTCTTTTTGCACTAACTGTCCTCTGGGATGACTGCCCTCGAAATGGACTGACTATCTGAACTTAAAATGAGCCATCTGCCCGAATTATCTTCTGGAATAACTTTAATTCAAATATCTAAGCTAACTGCTCTACAAAGTAACTAACTGCTCTTCAAAATATCTGAGCTATCTGCTCTTTAAATTTTCCTTGTAACCTTTTCAAAATGATTTTATCCGTCAAATAACATATATAAAAGGAAAATATATCTTTAGCTTTACTCTAAGCTATTTTTTTGCCATGTTGTATATACTATACTCAAAATAATATTGATGATATTCAACAAGGATCGTCTATCCTTTAAAATAAGTTAAAGTCCTTTATAACCTAAAACACTTAGGCTATCTGCCTAGTCCTTTCATTTGAAACCTTAGTTTAAATCCTTCAAACAACCTTTCGAAAACATTGAAGGTAGCTCCTTCAAAAACATTGATAAAACCCTTTGAAAGAAATGAAGGTAACCCCTTCGTATCCTTTAATAAATATTTCGAAAACATTGATGATAATGCCTTCAAAACCGTTTATAAAACCCTTCGAACGTATTGAAGGTAACCCCTTTGTATCCTTTAATAAACCTTTCGAAATCATTGATGGTATCTTTTTCAAAACCATTTATAAAGCCTTCCTTTTGCAAGTTTTAAAACATATGGCATCTTCCTTATAAATCCTTTAAACCTTAGCCTTTCGAAAACATTACAAAACGATACCTTATGACGTTGCCAAAAGGTCCTACCTTTCGACCTTGTCAGAAGGTTTCTTTTCAACCTAGTCAAAAGCAGGGGTACCTCTCCTACATAATAAACCTTTCAAAAGCAGTGAAACTCAAAAACTTTCGAAGACACTGGGTTCAATTTAAAAACAGTGGAAACCTTCTGAAACCATTCGAAGTTAAATACTTTGAAACCTTTAAAACATTCGACTTAAACATTTGGTTTATGCAAAGGGATCAGAAAAACATTGGAGTCAAAAGCAACTGCTTTGGATCCTTTATAAACCCTTTCGAAGCCTCTCAAAAACAACGAAGTGTTGGTGTTGGATCCAACCCTTTGAAATCAATGGAGAGAGGCGACAAGTTTTAGAAAACAAAAGATAACCTTTAACTCCATCTGTGTGGAAAGGTTTGGAAGTGGCAACTATGCTTTTAGCCTTGTCGAAAGCTATACCATTCGACCTTGTCGGAAGGTTTCATTTAAAACAAGAAAGCAAACCAATTGAAACCTTTTCCATTTAAACCTTTTGACAATTTCGAAAGCTTTTTGTCGAAAGCTAGCAGGTGCATTTTTCTTTAAAACCAAAACAAAACTTCATCTCTTCTGAAAGCTATAACCCTTCGTCCCCAACCTTTCGACTTCCTCCAATTCACTACGTGCCAATTTCTTGATACTATGTGCATTGGTATTTGATCTAATCGGAAGGTTTGGTACCCTTCGACCTTGTCTGAAGGTTTGGAATAAAGATAAAAGCTATTGTCGAAAGAGTTGAAACAGTGAAAATACTGTTTAAAATATTTCTTTTGTACCCCATCTGCCTTGTTTTTCTAAATCTAATTGGTTGCTAGAATTTTATATTCAAAAATTGTTGCTGATCTTGCATATATGGAAATTTGAATAATTTAAAAGAGCCGCTTTCTCCTTTATAATTATATAAAACAATTAAGTTTCATACCTTAAACAATATTATATAACCGTCAAAACACCTTGAATTTTTTTAAAAAAAATCTAGAATGCAAATTAATATGTTCTCTTCAACATATAAAAATTTCGGATCCAAACAATAATTGATTTACCTGTAAATAATTTTTATAATCCAAATTAACCTTTTCTTCTTTTGAAAATTATAACAAATCCAGTAAATTCAGAAAATTCTCAAAATCGAAACCCATCTCTAAAATAACTTTAGATCGTCACAAAAATTCGCAAGGTTAACGGATGTCATTTAATAAGGTTTTCATCTTAAAACATGACATAAAATCTATATGAACATACATAAATCATCAACATGTATATATAATCTTTTATCAATCGAAAACATGGAAAACATTTGCAACATCATTCGGAAGTAACCTTAAAACCGAAACCATAAAAATTTAGAGATGTAAACGTTATTCACCTTTCCTTTAATGATTAAGGAGGTTGAGATTTGAATGGTTTAGTTTGAATATGTTTTCCTTAAGGTTTTCTTTTGTTTCCTCTTCTTCTTCCTTTGTTAATGGTGGTCGGCCAAGCTTTTAAATTTTTGAAAATGATAATGAACGTATGTTTAGAATACATGGCCTAAGGAAGACAATATAGGAATGGCCTCTTTCCCATAATACCCCTCAATTAATTTATTTTTAAACCCTTCATTTAATTTATTAGTTAAAAAGGCATGGCTACCTTAATTAAATCAAATCCCAATCCTCTTATCATCACATTATTTAGTTAGTTTATCTAACTAAATCTCCTAAATAATGTTATCAAAAATTTGGAGTATTATAGACTCCTCTCCTTAAAGAATTTCGCCCTCGAAATTACAATAAGGCTCAAAACAAATAAGAAGGTAAACATGCCATCAAAAAAAGTAAGGATAAGTATCTCTAATCCTGCTCTCAACCTCCAAAGTATATCTCTGTCATTGTCACTCCACTGGGCTTTGACTAATTGGACCGTCTTGGTTCTAAGCCTCTTCTCATCTCTCGCAACAATGCAAACTGGCTTCCTCACTACTCAAGTCCAGTTCTACCACTAGAATATCTAGCACTGTCGGTGCAATAGCAGTCCATGGGTCTCTAACATACTTTTTGAGATGAAAATATGAAAAACATCATGGACACCTGTCAAACTGCTCGGTAACTCAAGTCTATACGCGAGCTTCCCGATCCTCTTAAGAATAGGAAAAGGTCCTATGAACCTAGGAGATAACTTCCTCGACTTCCCAAATCTAAGCACACCCTTCATCGGTGATACTTTGACGAAAACCTAGTCCCCAAGTGAGAACTCTAATTCTTTCTATCTCTTATCTGCATAACTTTTCTGCTTATACTGAGCCTCCTTCATCCTCTCTTGAATGACCTCAATCTTTCTGTAGCTTCTCTAACCAAATCGGGACCAAGAATCAACCTATCCCCAGTCTCCAACTAACAAACGAGAGATTTTCATGGCCTTTCATACAAAGCCTCAAACGGTGCCATCCTAATACTAGCCTGATAACCGTGGTTATACGAAAACTTGACTAGATGCCGATGGTCCTCCCATGATCCCCCAAAGTCAAGAACATAAGCTCTCAACAGATCTTCCAAGATCTTATTAACTCTTTCTGTTTGCCCATTTGTCTACGGATGGCAAGCAGTACTCATCATAAGCTTCGTTCTCAAAACTTCCTACAGACTTTATCAAAACTCACTAGTGAATAAGGAATCTCTATCACTAACTATGCTGTTAGGAACCCCAAGCAGTTTAACCACATTCTTCATGAATAACTTTTCTAAACAGGTGCCATCCTGGTTGACTTAACTGGAATGAAATGGGCACTCTTGGTCAATCTGTTCAATGTAACCCATATGCTTTCATTTCCCCTATTCAACCTTGGCAACCCGTCTATAAGGTCCATAGAAATAGAATTCCACTTCCATACTGGAATATCCAACGGTTGAAGCAAACCACTCGGTTTCTGCTATTCGGGCTTTGCTTGCTGGTAACTCAAGCACTGCCTTATACACAAACCAATATCCTTCTTCATTCCTTCTTAGAAGAAATTTCTCTTCATATCCTGGAACATCTTGGTACCTCCGGGATGTATAGTGGACTTCAAACGATGACATTCATCCAAGACTTCTTTTCTTATGTTTCCTACACCCGAAACACATAACCTTCCTTTCTTTCTCAACCAACCATTTTGGTGAAAACTAAAATCTTTCATGTCATCACTCTTGGTTCCTTCCTTTAGCTTACCGATCCTTTCAGCTAACATTGGATCCACTATCTACTTAGAAGTAATCCGCTAGATCAAAACTGGTCGAACTTCCAAACTAAATAATTCAACTATATCACCACTAGATCCTGCCTTAGATCTCCAATGCACTCTACAATCTGCTAATGCTTCTAAATCTTTCCACTCAGCCATCATTGCCTACATTGCATTTTGATGCTTCCTGCTAAGTGCATCTGCAAACCGGTTGCCTTTCCCTGGTGTATAGACAATCCTAAAATCATAAGCGGCTATGAAATCTAACCATCTCTGTTGTCTCATGTTCAGCTCCTTCTGAGAGAATAAATACTTCAGCGACTTATGATATGTAAATAGTTCAAACCTTTCTCCCAAAAATTAATTTCTCCATAGCTTCAAAACAAAAATCATAACAACCAAATCTAAATCATTCGTTGGATATCTGACCTCATGCGGTCTAAGTTGTCCCGAAGCATAGACAATCACTTTACCTCTCCGCATCAACACAGTTCCTAATCTAGCTCCAAATGCATCAGTATAGACTACCAAATCCTAATTCCCCTCTGGAAATATCAATACAGGTGCATGGGTCAATAAGTTTTTCAAATGTTAGAATGCTTCCTCACACTTATCGGCCCACACAAACTTCGTATCCCTCCTCGTCATTCTGGTCATCAGTGCTGCTATCCACGAGAAATCCTTAATGAATCTCTGATAACAACCAGCCAACCCAAGGAAACTCTTAATCTCGGTTACTGTCTCGGGTCTCTTCTAATTATTCACTGCCTCGATCTTAGTTGGATCTACCGAAAATCCTTTCTCAGAGACAACATGACCAAGAAACTTCACCTCCTTCTTTCAGAAGTGACATTTCGAAAACTTTGCTTTTAGCTGATGCTGCCTCAGCATCACAAGCACTACTCTAAGATGAACTTCATGCTCTCTTTCATCCTTGGAGTAAATCAAGATATCATCTATAAAAACTAGCACGAACCTATCCAAGTGCTCTCGAAAAATCTGGTTCATCAATTCCACAAACAAGGATGGAGAATTTGTCTATCCGAACGGTGTAACTAACCATTCGTACGATCCATATCTGGTCCTAAATGCTGTCAAAGGTATACTATCCTTGCTACTTTGAGCTGATGGAAACCGATTGCCAAATCCAACTGAGAAAATACCTTTACTCCACTTAGCTGGTCGAAAAAATCATCAATTCTGGGCAATGGATATCGATTCTTTATCGTCCTCTCATTCAACTTACAATAATCGGTACATAGCCTCAATGATCCGTCCGGCTTCTTAGAAAACACTGCCACTGCACGCGATGGCGAACTACTCGGCCAGACAAAAATCTTGCTCTCTAAGTCCACCAACTGCACCTTCAACTCCCTCATCTCTGAAGGGGTCATCCCGCTTAGCGGTGTACTCACTGGTTCTGCTCCTAGAACCAAATCTATTCGAAACTCAATAGTTCATTTCGACGGCAATCGAACTACAGGCTCAAAAACATCTATGAATTGTATAACCACGAAAACTCGGCTTAACTCATGATCTGAATCCAAAGCACCCAACAAAGCAAACATTACACCACTAGAACCTTCTACGGTGAAAACAATTCGATCACTACAATATGGGTGAGTAAGAGATATCTTCCATCCCAGGAAAAATACCTTAGCATTGTACTCACTTAACCAATCCATACTTAGGATGCTTCCAAACCCCACAAAATAAAAAACATGCAAACTGCATTCAAAAATATGACCTAACAGGTCAAACTCAAACTGGTCGCACCTCAACCCTAGAGTTGCATACCCTTCTATTGGATTCGCAACCCATAAGGAAGTAACTAAATATGTGGGTTAAAGGTTAAGCTTATCTATCAAACATCTAGATATAAACGAATGCAATGCTCTAGTATCAAATAAAATACTAACAGACATACCATAAATCTGAAGCATTCCTCCAAGAACTGCATTTCCTTTCTCCTGGACTGTTGGCTTGGAAGCGGCAGGCTCCAATGCATACACCTTGACCATACCATCTCTAATAGGCTCCTTGCAGTGGTTCTTATAATAGCCTATCTAGCCATAGTTAAAGCATCTGACATTCTTCCCCTTAGCCACATCCTTCGCTTTCCCTGAGTGACACTCATTAGCAAAGTGCCCTTTCTTGTCACATTTATAGCAGACAACTTTAGACTTTGCTTTCTTCGTTGATCCACCTTTTTGACCACCTTTCTTAGGAAAGAACTTCCGCTTCTAGATCTACCCAACCTAGACCCCTTTCGCCTTACTCTTCTCCAAAGACTCAAGGACTTCTTCCTGTCTCAAAGCCATCTTTGAAACAATATCAGACGGATCTCTAAGATGAGACAAAGTAGCACTAGCCAATTCTGGCGTTAATCCTCTGTTAAACTTCTCATTCCGTTTCAACACAGTATCTACAAAAGCATAACCATACTGGGCCAACTCTTTGAACTTCCTGGCTTACTCAGCAACAGACCTATCTCCCTGCACCAGCTCAGCAATCTTCCTAATCAAAGTTGACTGTGCCATTACTGACATAAACCTCTCATGGAATCTCCACTCGAAATCCTCTTAGGTTACTATCTCCTCATCAACTATTGCCGATACACCGTTCCACCAGAACAATGCGATCCTCTGAAGCTGCCTAACGCCAACCTCCTCTTTTGGTCATCATTGAGCTCTAAATCTGTAAAAATCCTTTCGCAGTGCAACAACCAATTCTCTACTTCAATGGAATCCTCTGTTCCTATAAACGGCTTCCCTCCTAGCTTCACATAATCATCTCTCATATTAGCGAAATGATTAACTACTAGACCTTTTGGAACCCCTGCTCCTACGGTATTTCCTCCTACCACTCCAGCGGCAATTCCTGCCTGCATCATATTCCTGAAAAACTGATACATTGTTTCCATTCCGATCTATGGGGCTTCGGCACTAACATTCTCTGCCTGACCTTGGCCCCTCCCTACATTAAGCCCGACATTCCTTGCAGTGCTTCCCCCTCCTTGGTTAAATCTACTTCTTCTACCATCGATATCTGTATTCAAACCTCATGAGATACAGAAAGATAACCTAACCAAAAATAGATGAATGGATATAAGGCGCATACTTATATATAGCAAATACAAGTACGTTACTATAGCATTAACCCAACCCCAATCTTACTCTAATGAACTGTTGAAACCATTATAAAACCATTATAAAACCTTTTGAAACCATTCGAAAATAATGAACTGTTGGTGTTGGAACCAACCCTTCGAAACCAATGGAGGGATGCGACAAGTTTTAGAAAACAAAAGATAACCTTTGACTCCATCTGCGTCGAAAGGCTTGAAAGTGGAAACAATGCTATCGGCCTTGTCGAAAGCTATACCTTTCGACCTTGTCGGAAGGTTCATTCAAAACAAGAAAGCAAACCAAACGAAACCTTTTCCTTTTAAACCTTTTGACAATTTGGAAAGCTCTTTTTCGAAAGCTGGCAGCTGTATTTTTCTTTAAAACCAAAACAAAACTTCATCTCTTTCGAGAGCTATAACCCTTCATTCCGAACCTTTCAACTTCCTTCAATTCACTACATACCAGTTTCCTGATACCATGTGCATTGATATGTGATCTAATCAGAAGGTTTGATACCCTTCAATCTTGTCGAAAGATCTGGAATAAAGATGGAAGCTCTTGCTGAAAGAGTTGAAATAGTAAAAATACTGTTTAAAATAGTTCTTTTATACCTCATCTGCCTTGTTTGTCTATCTAATTCGTTGCCAGAATTTTATATTCGAAAATCGCTATCGATCTTCCATATTTGAAAATTTGATTAATTTTAAAAAAGCCCATTTCTCCTTTATAATTATATAAAACATTTAAGTCTCATACCTTAAATAATTTTACATAACCCTCAAAACACCTTGAAAAATTTTGAAAAAAATCCAAAAAGTAAATAATATGTTCTCTTTAACATATATAAATTTCGAATCCAAACAATAATTATTTTACCCATAAATAATTTTTATAATCCAAATTAATCTTTTCTTCTTTAGAAAATTATAACAAATCCACGAAAATTCTCAAAGTTGTAACCCATCTCTAAAATAACTTTTTAGATCATCATAAAAATTCGCAAGTCTAACGAATGTCATTTAATAAGTTTTCATCTTAAAGCATGTCATAAAATCTATATGAACATACATAAATCATCAATATGTATATGTAATCTTTTATCATTTGAAAACATGGCAAACATTTGCAAAATCATTCGAAATTAACCTTAAAAACGAAACCATAAAATTTTAATGATGTAAATGTTACTCACCTTTGCTTTAGTGATTAAGGAGCTTGAGATTTGAATGAGTTTGGTTTGAATTTGTTTTCATTAAGCTTTTCTTTTATTTACTCTTCTTTCTCCTTTATTAATGCTAGTCGGCCAAGCTTTTAAATTTTTGAAAATGATAATGAACGTGCATTTGGAATACACGGCCTAAGGAAGACAACATAGGAGTGGCCTCTTTCCTATAATACCCCTCCTCTAATTCATTTTTAAACCCTTCATTTAATTTATTAGTTGAAAAGGTACAGCTACCTTAATTAAATCAAGTTTCAATCCCCTTATCAATACATTATTTTATTTAGTTTATCTAACAAAATCTTCGAGATAATGTTATCAAAAATTTAGGGAGTTACAAGTATTGTATTTGATTTCGTGTTTCATTTGCAACCCATAGGTTTTTTGTTTTCTGGTAAATTAATAATATCATATGTGCCATTTTTTCTAAGGCTTGAAGTTCTTCGTTCATAGCATTACGTCAATTTGGGCTTTAATTGGCTTCACTAAAGTTGTTGGTTGAATTTGGTTAGTGATGTTAATGTTACTCAAACAGGCTTGGTATGAAGAGGGATGTCATATTATATAAAATAAAATCTTGTATTGGATACATCACCTGTTGGGATATATAATCCATTAATTTGATAGTAAGTCGAGTTTGTCTTATAGATCTTCTTACGACATTTTCTTCTTAAGTTGCTCTTTATGAGTTAGCTCTTCATTTGACTCATTTATCTCTTCTTTTTGACCTAAAAGAATTGCACTTATTTCGCTAACTTGTTCTTCATTTGTATACTCAACATGTTCTTGATTTGTTTCTTCAAGAAATTTGAAATTATTTGGAGACAATATGACTAGTTTATCTTGTGTATTTTCTTGTTTATTTGTTTGATAATATTGTTCATTTTCAAACAATAGTACATCTTGTAAGATATAAAGTTTATGATTTTTGACCATAACATTTATACCCTTTTTTGAGTTGAATATCCTTAAAGTATGCCTTTAATAGCATTTTATCTAGCTCATCATGTGTTTTTATGTATATGAAATATGTACATCCAAAAACTCTTATGTGATCAAAGATCTATTTTTCTATTCTTAAGAATTTCTAAGAGAGTCATATTTTTAAGCATGACACTACATTCTATTTATGAGGTAAGTTACAGTTAGCACAACATATGACTACTAAGATTTTGGAATGTTAATTTAAAATAGAAAAGATCTGGTGACTTTAAGTAAATGTCGATATTTTCTTTCTAAAACTCTATTTTATTCAGATATATTAATACAAGTAGTTTGTTGTAAAATTCCTTTTTGTTTAAAAAATTCTATGAAATTTTTGTTTAATGTTCTATCCTATTATCAGATCAAAATTTTTTAACTTTTACATTATATTGGTTTTCTGTAAAATTGTAAAATTCTTGAAAACATGAAAAAAAACTTCATTTTTTCCATTTAAAAGGTAAACCCAAGTAGCATGAGAAAATCATCAATAAATATGATAAAATATTTAAAATGGTTATAAGAATCAATATAGGTTGGACCCCAACATGACTTAAATCAAAACATTTTTTTGACTTATAAATAGATAAAGAAAATGACAATTTAGTTTGTTTTGAAAGCTTACGCATATCACAATTTGGAATCTAATTTATAACGAAAAAGATTATTCAAAATTCTATTACATTGATGACCAAATCTCCAATGCAACAATTTATCATGATATACTAAATTTAATGATACATGACATTTGTTGGTGTTTTCATCAACATAGTAGAGGTTATTTTTTAGATATCCCTCACTAATCTTCTTCCCTTATTCTGGATTTTGAAAGGTCACTTTATACGGTGAGAATATAACATTGCAAATCAGTTAACGGGTTGTTTCACTAATTGATAATAAATTTGAATTAAAATTTGGCAAATATAAAATATTTTTCACATCCTTTGTAAGAAATTTTCTTGAACCAAAAATATGAATGTGAACTTATCTCCCTTAGCAACAGTTGCATGTTGACGGTCTTTATTTTGTTTAACATTGGTTAATTTATTCTTATTCCATGTCATGTGATCAGTAGCACCTGAATCACATCTATTTGTATTCTGATATATACTTGCAATTTTAAAATCGTTGTTGATTTTAGATCAGTTAAAAATAGCGTTATAATGTACAAAACCTTAATTTTGTGCCGTAAAAAAGTATTTATTTGGGTTAGCAATTGATTTAGTTTGCACTATTTGAGCCACAGAAGATCCTGTTGAATCGGAGCTATTATTTGGTTGATTCCATTGAGCTATTTCATATTAATTCCCTTTTGTCTCTACTCCTTTGCTAAAAACACTAAATTTATTCTCCCTTTTTGCAATGTCCCACTTATCTCCTCTGTCGGCCTTTACTGTGAACGGTCGGAGGTGGGGATGGATGAACCAGCAGCCGCCGCATTTGTTCCCTGGTTTCTTGTACTGATCACACAGCTTGGTGCTTGAAGCTCCTTTCCCTTTGACAATGTCATTAAACCTAGGGTTTAAGTATTTTGTCTAAAATGCCTTATTCTTTGGATTTTCCAATCGTCGAGGGTTCGTGTGTATTCAGTGAGATTTCTCTTGCTCAATTCTTGCCATTACATCATCAAAATTTGGCATCTTGGCTGATGCTAAGACTTGAGACCCGATGGATTCATAGCCTGGACTAAAAGCCTCCAAGTAGGTAAAATTTAAGTCTTGTTCGGATCTTTTTTGGGTTTCAATTAGGTATGTTATATGTGGGAGAGAAACATTGATCTCTTCCCATTTTGACATAATTTGGGTCTCTAGTTCGTTGTTACTTTGACTACTCTATTTAATTTAGGCAAGCTCTTGTTTAAGGCTAAACATATGAGCGAAATTTTTCTATTGACCACATATTCTATTTGCCTTATCCCAAACTTCTTATGATGTACTGGAGTTATTAATTATGTTTAAATATGAGGTTTCATTATGTTGAGTAACCATGACATGATTAATTGGTTGGTTGTCTTCCATTTTTCTTTTTTTAATTTCTCTTCTGGAGTTGGCTCAGTTGGCTTTGCCGCTTTGGATTTTTCCCTTTTTCTAGTGACAAAGCATAATTTCACTTTGCCACTAAGACCAATTGTTACAGATCTAGACCGGGGAATGTAATTTCTATTGCCATTGAGTATGATATTGGTAAGTTTAGTATTGTCAGATTGAGACATGTTGAACCGACTGTAGTTCTTTTTTATCTGCAGCTTTTGATATTGTTGTAGAACTTTTTAGTCATGATCTGACCCTCTCTAATACTATACTGAATTTTTGAGCACGGAATTTTATACGAGAAGATTGAATGCGATGAATAATTAGTTTTATTGCTAATTTCTATTCCTACAATATAATTCTACTAGCCATTGCTTATTTCCTACATTATAATTCTAGTAGCCATTGCTTATTTCCTAGATTATAATTGTTTAACTATGCCCTAATTAAAAATTAAGCACCAAATATAGTTGATAGCTGTATAATGTATGATGGGCTTTTATTTGTTTTCTATTTACATCCTATGATGAAATATTCTAAGGCTATCATTCTTATTTTCCTATAGCCTTTTATTTGTTTTCTATTTGTAGCCTATGATGAAATATTTTGATGCTATCATTCCTATTTCTCCATAATATTTATGAAAGTATTTACCTTAAAAATACGTGTTTGTCTTTTTGATGCTAATACTAATTAGTTGAAAATGTGACCTTGAATATGGTGCAAACTTTGTAAAGTTTATTATAAAGTTTATATTTTATATATGGACAATGAATGTAACATCATATAAAAGAGAAGACTGCGCTTAGTACAAATTTTAAGTTAATGCATCATAAGATCTCATGACTATTAAGTAAAAGTTCAAGTTACCCAATAAAGTATTAGACAGCAAAAACATTATGGCTCTACCAGAGAAATGAAATCGATGAAATGCTACCTAAAGACCATTTAACGAATCATGCCACCATTAGCTAAAGACCAGAGATATGGGGTTTTGGACCAAAGGTCCCTATTCTCAAAACCTATGCATAAAAAGTCCCTACTCATAAACTCATGTAAATTTGGTCCATGTTTTGTTGTTTTTTACCAAATATTCCCCTTGCAGAAAATTGGCCCAACAATGAAATCAGGGGCAAAAGCTGCATAAATTAGCCAAAAACTAAAAATAGGGACCTAATTTTCATAACTTTTTCGGAACAGACTTTTCTTCCATCATCTTTCAATTGTAGGGATTTCGCAGCCATTCCTTGTATAATGTCAAATGTCCTTGTCCTAATTTTTATAGTATCAAATCAGATCATCAAATATCTTGTTTTCGAATACAAGGATTCACAAATTCAATCCAATGTCCTAAACCTAATCACTTTCACATTAATACAAAAAGGTGAAAAGTAGATTTCAACCTCTATTCATACTTCTATAATTTCATTCATTAATTTAAATGCTCAGCATTATTATTTGTATCGTGAGTATGGATTTGTTAAAAATATTCTTTTATTTGACAGAGTGCAAATTCAATGATAAATATTAAATGTAAGTTGATTGATTTGTTTGAAAAGAGAGAAGTACTTGCCAAAGGTTGATCCAAATATCATGGTTTATTTTGTATCGTTTGGAAAAGTTGTAGTTAAAGATTGGATAGATATTGCAAAGGTTTCAAATACACCTCTACGGAAACCGTCTAATTTTGAATATCTTAAAGATGCCATTGGCACTACAAATGCTTGGCATGCTGCAAGTGTTATAGCACAATCAATTTCTAGTAAGCTCAATTTAATTTTTATGTTTTATGAAATTTAATATGATTACAGTAGTTTCCAATTTAATTAGAAACCTATAGACAAATTGATATTTAAATGAAAACCTATAGACAAAGTTAAATAATCAAAAATATTTGTGAAATAGCACCAACCGTTTGCATTTCATTTTAACCCAATCTTTTTTCAACTGTATTAAGGTCTTTTGACTTAATTTTTTGAAACTATTTTGTATGAAAAGCTTATTCTGAATCAGGTTTCATGTCTCCTCGTTTTATTATAAACAAGATACTTATAGCCGTATTAAAATAAGATGGAAATCCTACATCACTTAAGTAATATTGTCAATCTAATTAAAGAAAATAAAGATGTTAATAATTTGAGTTTTCAATGAACGTCATTTTTCTTTAAAACATTAAAAAAATTATCCTTGCTTAAATGCATCAACTTGCTCATAACAGCCAAGCATAAATTAATGCATATGAATATTTCGTTAGTTTGGGGATAAATTCTTAATATTGGCTAAAGAAATCAAATAACAATACCAATGTCACTTACTACACAAAAACCTATAGCAATCCAAATTCAAATAAATAGTCACAAAAAATGAAAATACTTGCTATATCCTTATTCCATACATAATTATGCTTTAGGTGCAAGTTTGGATATTTTCGATATAGTTCCTGTACTTAGTTTGACATAATTTATTAAAATAAAGCCACGGTTGATTTGTAGGTGTCTTGCTCCTCTTAAACTTTTGTACGTCTTCTTTTGTGATGTTACCCATATTAAAAACAAGAACATGGCTGTTAACAAGTTGCTTATTTGTTTTCTTTTTTTCGAATTCATTCACGTTAATTCGATTAGATGCTTTTCACTTCATGTTTCTGAATTTTTGTTTTATTTATTTTCTTTTATTTTCTTTTATTTTTGGATTTTCCCTTACAAATATCCGCTATTGATTATCAATCACTGCACTTTATTTTTATAGGTAATCAAGGAGCAAATGGCATAATATTAGAAAACTTTGAAGTTCATTTGTTGCAGTGCTTCTTTTTGGCTTGCACGCGTTATCGTCATATGTATTGCAAGTTTTTTCAATAGTATTAATTATACTTCTATAAGGACCCGTATTCTATGCAACAGATGATTGTAGAATATTGATATTATTTTCAATGAGGTCATACGATTCTAAAATTTTGAGAAATGACTTTTAGGAACATTTCCCATGTCCTTGATTTTTGTCAGATTTCTATGTAACCATTTTGACCTTGAAAATCTTATATGGCCTATAACTTTTTATAGAAGCTGAATCGGAGTCTGAAACTACTTCCATTAGATAAGAATGATGTTTCACTTTCTGTAGAAAAACGGCTTACCGTTAGGGAGATATAACTGTTTGAATTTTCATTTGATTTTGAGCAGCTTAATGGGTAATTAGTAAGTTAATGGGTAGGTCTAAAGCCGATTACGGGATTAGCATAAGATTAGAGCCGATGGGACTTCTCTGCATCACTTCACTTTTTCCAAAAATTGAGAGAATCTCTCCATTAAAAATCTTTTACCCAAAAATCAAATAAATCCCTACTTTAATTAGCCTAAACATGACATTAGAAGAAGGTTAGTGAGATTAATACCTTGGATTGGAGATTTGCTGTTGGAGATCACCTTGGAGCTGTTGTTCAATCTTGGATTCATGCATCTTGGAGCATGAATAGCATTGCTTAGCATATAGGTAAGTGGTTTTAAGCCTATACTCACTAATTAGCCTCTAAATGATGCTTAATAAGATTTTAAAACTCTAAAACTTTTTTTAAACCCTTTTAAATAACATATATAAATTTCAAGTAATTTGGATTAGATTAGGAAATTCGTATTCTTTGGCATACTATGTGTTTTTATGGATATTTCCCTTAGATTTAGGACTGATACTTGTGTGTTTGCTTGTATGCTTGCTAGTATAGATTACTTGTAATGATTGCTTGATTTTGCGATGCATAAATGGTTGAAAACGTTGATCGAATGGCGTATTAGTTTAGGAAGAAGTTAAGGATCAGTGATGATCCGAGATTTTTATCTTAAATTTCGAGCCATCGATATGGGGTGACAAGGAAGGCCCTATAAGACTACATTTCAAATTTCAAGTCGTTTGGTGTTCATATGCTCGAGTTATGGGCAAAAGAAGATGGCATGATGTTGATGGATCGATGGTAATTTTCCGAGGGTTCGACCCAAGAAAATTTTTCATTTACTTTGCGTCATATATGGTTCACTTAGAGTCATAGAAATTTGAAGTTCTGGGTCGTTGACGAACGATGCTTAGAGCTATTTACATTTTTCTTGGGGCGTTACTGAAACATATGGTATGGTTTAGTGACGAATGGTGCTTGGAGTTATTTTCATGTTGCTTTGAGCCATATAGGGTTTGCTTGGTGTTAGAAAGAGAAAAATGAGTTAAGCCAGGGATCGATACCTATCCTTAAGAGTGCTTTGGGTCAGGAAGGAAAAAACTTCAGGATTGACCTAGGGCATTCTCAAATTAGTGAAGGCAAAAGGAAAAATAAGATAAGTAAGGAATTAGTATCGATCCATGGGCACGCTTTGGGCATTTTCTAAAATTACCTAGGCATGACATTGGGCCAAGTTTTGCTTCGGGCCAAACCTAGGAATTCTTAGGCTATGCTTTAGGCTAGATGCTAAGCAAATTTTTAAGTTGAGTTTTCTGGTGACTTTTTCTATGATTTTCAACAATGACGACTCGTGACCCGACGATGATGAATGTGATAACCCAAATTTTGATATATCTATTAATTGATAATTAACTGGGTAAATTAATAGAGATACTGATTAAACCCATAAATTTGATGATTAATATTCATATATAGGAGGATAATTAATTGATAATCTCCTAATATGATTATTTAAAATGGGCAAAACTTATTATCTTCAACCCAAATTTAATTTGTGTTGGTTTAATATATTTATGAGTTAGTATAAATTGAATTTAAAATTTGGATTAGAGTATTGAAATTCAAAGGATAGCCATATATTTGTGGGTGAATTAAAAGCATTGACTTGGATTCAATGTATTAAATTTTCAAAGGGTATATTAAACTAGTATAATTATTATTTCTTAGTGTTCAAGTGGATTTTATAATTTTTTTAAAATACATGTAAATAAATAAAGTGAAAGTTTAAAACATTTAATATTAAGACATATATTTGAGTTGATTTCAAATTGGGTTATTAATTTAATTTGAAATTTAATTTGAATTTGAATATTTAAATTGAAGTTCAAAAGATAGTTATTTATATCTTAAATCATACTTAGGTTTTAAAGTGTATTTTCATGATTTTACTTAGAATATAAGACTGTTTTATATTAATTTCTTTTTAAAAAGAGATTGATTTATATAAATTAAAATGTATTTATAAATTGGATAATTAATTATAAAAGCTTTATTAAATATTAAAAAAAAAATCTATTTTTGCATGAAAACTACATGTGTTAACTTGTGAACATCTCTAATAACATGTGTTAATAAGTTAAGTGTGTTTAGTGACAAGTGTCACATTTGTTTTATATTATTTTCTTAATTTTAATAAATCAAAAATTTAATCCATAAAATTTACTTCATCTTCTTCATTCAATTTTTCCCATCTCATTTTCTTAAAGCAAAGAAAAAGTCAGTAATTTGCAAACCTGAATTTTATCAACTTCCACTTTTCAACAAACACTCAAGATCATTTCAAAATTTCCAAATCTACAAGAAAAAATATATATATACCAAAGCATGTAAATAAAATTCCAGTAAAAGATTAAATTAAGAAATTCAAAGCAAGGAAGCAATTTCAGTCAGGGATTTCCAGTTTTAGGGTCTGCAGTTCAAACTTTTACAAATTTCTAAATTTTCAGTCTCTGCTTAAAATCAAGTGTAAGGTGAGTAAACTCTAATTTGTTTTTACTTAAATCTGGATGCATGACTATAAGCTTGATGAAATGTATTTGCATGCCATTATACTAAATGTATTTGAATATAATCTGTTTGTATTTGTAGAGATATCAAAGTTATCTCTGTTTAAAAGTACTAAGTACAATTTAAGAAAAATTTCAATTCCTCTTGTTTTAATCCTTGTTAGGCTAGGATATTTAAACAAAATATGTTTGTATCAATGTAGTATCATTTTTAAAAATAGTTTCAGGTGTTTTTATCGAATAAATACTTCGAAATTTAATATTACAGTAAAAAAAAGATTTATAATAGAAAATTAATGAACACTATTTCAAGTTTGGATTGTACAAACTGATTCACTTGACAAAATAACGAATTGTGATGTAAAAATCAGGATTTCTAGTGTTGGGTTTGTCAAGATTCGTCGAGTTGTTCGTATTTGTTTCAAACGTCGATTTCTGGTGATCGACTTTGGTTTGGGGTATCGAGTTGAGCATGGTGGAGGCTGGCATGATGGGGATCTTGGGAAAATTGAGTGATGAATTTTTTCATTGCCAAGGCGGCGGTATGGTACCGTAGTAGGGTTTTAGGACTGCTTTGGGTCGATTTGGTTTGCAAGGCTTTCACGACGCCGTGGGAAGGCTGGAAGCAATCGCAATCAAAGGAATCGGAGTATAGGGCCAAGGGGAAACTCCAATGTGGTTGACAGGGATTCTCGAGGCGAGTTGGTTGGCGATTGGCCCTTTTCTTCTTTCTTTTCCGATCGTGTTGGTTTTCAATTTTGGATGAAGAGTTCGATTTTCGTTTTACGGTCGATTTCGCCATTCTAGAGAGTCGAGGGTATTGGGGAGTTGATCGTCGACCTAAGAGTGGTTTCGGTGAGGCGTCGATGTTGGCTAGACCCATGAGCATGTGCACGTGTGCACATCAGTATCTGGTAAAGTTTGGGAGCAGGAAGGTGATGGGATTCTCGGGGTTATGCTCGAATCGTTTGGGGTATGACTCGAAGTAGCAGAACGCTGTTTCTCGTGTCAAGTTGGAAATTTTGAGGTGAATGCTCGGGTCTGTTTTTTTGTTCTGCTACCTGAGTTTTGAAGGATTATGTAATAGGAGTATATTTTATTAAAAGGAGTAGAAATTCAAGTTTTAAGCTTTAAGAAGAAGAAACAAATCAAGTTTTCAAAATTTTGAAGAGTTTGAAAAAGTTTTTAGGTATTTAAAAAAATCTACTAATGATTAGTTTCAAGAAAAATAAACTAAGTTTCTAAAATAAATTATTTGAATAAGTTTTCAAGTTTAAATTTAAAAGTCAAATGTTTTAAATTGTCCTGTTTGAAATAATTTTATTAGATTAATTATGTAGTCAATTCCTAATTGTTTCTCATATGAGTTTAATGATTAATTAGGATAGGGAATGAGTCTTTAATTAATTAGGATTGTAATTAATTAAAGGTAATTAATTTATGAAACTAATTAAAGGGGTTTATTAACTAACTTAAGTAATTAAGAATATTAATTAGGGATAATAAATTTAAGAAATTAATTAAGGATAATTACTTAAGTTGGAATAATTAATGTAAGTAATTAAGAATAGTTAATTACTTAATGCAAATTGAGGGAGTTTAATTACTTAAATGACGTAATTAAGAGTAAATTACTTGGTGTAATTAATTAGAGAACTTATTAATTAAGGACATTAATCAATGGTTAATTAATTAAAGAGTGTGATTAATGAGAGAATAATTAATCAGTATAAGTGGATATAGAATAATTCATTTGAGTAATTAATTAAAGATACAAATAATTAATATTGAATGGATAAAGGTTAATTAATTTGTATAATTAGTTAAGGGCTATTACTTAATATAATGAAGAATAATTAATCCAGGGTGATTAATTAAGATGGATAGTTGAGAGATGATTGATTAATTGATTTGAAATTAATTAATGTTATGAAAAGATAATATAAGTGATTGAGGTTAGTAAATTAATTAGAATTGATTAAATTAATTTTGGAAGAAATCAATTTTTTGCTTATGATGATTGAATAATGTTAAATGCCTTGAATTGATTGTTATCTCTGGAATGAAATGTTTTATGATATGATATATTTGGGTGAACTATGATATTGTGGTTATCTATCAATGAGGAATTGCTATATAAAAAGGTGACATCTTGTATTTAAAGTTGAATTGTGTTTCACTTAATAAGTGGGTTAGATGGTTTTGAATTCGAAGAGGCCGGAGTCGGGTATTAGTAAATACCCGAAACCAATTCGATTTGTAATCTCCTATAAATTCCTTATGGAATTGATATGTGAAATCAATAGGCTGGAAATGGAATGATTTAAGTAATTGGACTTTTTGAACTATGTAGAGGTACATAGATATTTACGTGTGAAAAGTGTTGACTAAAATAAATTGAGAACTCGTAGTAAGGAACGAGTTACCCTGGGTTTTAAATAAGATTTTGAATTTGAATTTCATGCTTGATGGATTTACTCACGCTGGTTTCTAGCCTGACCCGGGTGTTACTTTGATGTAATTCTCGGGTCAGACCGAGTATTACATATTTTCAGGTAAGGACGTTCTGGAGCTCAGGAGGCGAGCTGAAGGGCAGAAACATATGGAGCATTTCCGCTTTGATATGCTATTATATATCTAGGACATGTTATTTTTAAACTATCCAGTGTTGTGTCATGGCTGTAACACTGTTTTGTAAAAATATAAGTGTAAAGATACAGTTCTTCTGTGTAGAACTATTATTCATGTGATATTATATTTTATCCGCTGCGAATGTGAGATTCTGAGTTTGAATTTTATGTTTTTTCTTCTTTCTCTTTCTTCTTTTCACTGACTATCTGGAATTTCAGGATCAAAATTTCTGGGTCGCTACATTTGGTATCAGAGCCAGGTTAAGCGAAAACCTTGCCTCTTGTGGGATTACTCATTATGGATAAGGGTCAATGGAACCTTACAATGAGTTGAGAGAGTGTGTGTGTGTGTGTCTACATATACACGAGAGCATACTTGTTATTTTCTTATGTAAAGATTTTAAATGGTTTTATAAGAATATTTTTTGATATATATAAAGCAATATTTCTGTCTAATAAAAATTAAGATAATTGGTTGTTAATTATTGGAATCAAATTAAGAAGTAATAGAAATACAACTAAACTGAATTGAAATTGAATAAAGGTAAGTTTGAAATGAATTCAAACTGAAATTAAAATCTTGAATTTGGAACGAGTTTCAGAATAAGGTAATAATAAATTGGTTTTCAGGTATGATAATCTAGGTTATTATCATAAATAATTGTTGTGTTTAATAATAAAATGTGTATTATTGAGTAAGCAAAAATGAAATGTTTTAAGTGGGTGACCTTTAAATAAGCATGACATGTAAATTAAAGTGGGTTTCAAACTGTGAAGTTCTGAATTCTAAATTTAAACATTTGAATTAAATTCAAAATATAAATGGAAATAATATTATTCAAACTATTTTGAATATGATCTCATTTTAAGATAAGAGATGCTATTTAATATATATGAATGAAAGGGGCCTATTTCAAACAACGGTTGTTTGAAATTTTAAAGGAATTTGTTTGAATTTAAAGCCAAGGGTGGTTTAAATTTTAAAATTTTGGCTTGGTGGGCCAAGACGTAAATATGTATATATGTATGGATATACATAATATCAAAGATGGTTTGAAATAAATTCTAAATATTGAGTTTCAAATCTGGAATGAGATATGATACCCAAAGTGATAAGTTTTTGAACTTAATAAGTGGGAAGATTATTTATGAGAAGTTTAAAATTTGAAATGGAGGCTCAAATTGGGTAAGATTGACTGGATTAAGTGAATTGAATTTAACTTGGGAAAAGTTAAATAAGTTAATGAACAACCTGATTTGGAAATTTCAAGATAAAATCGGGATTTAACTTGGAAAGTTAAATGGTTAATTTGAATTGGGAGTTTGTGTGATCTCAAAATGGGTTTGAGATCTGGAATTTGAAAATGGATGGATGTTCTAAAATAATTGGATGATATTACCCTATTGATATTAATAATCTTTAAACTGTGAATTGGATTTGTTTACATAAATGGGGTGTGGTAATATATCCATTATTAAGGTAAAAAGGAATTTGGATTCAGAATTAAGCGGTTTAAAGAAATAAGTTGATTTGATTTAAAGGATTAAATCAATATTTAAAAATTTAAATCGAATTTATATAATTCGGGATGGTTTAAATTTGGAATTTGAATTGAAATTAGTTCAAATTGAATTTGATTTGAATTAATTGAAATTGTGATTGAAGTTGTATAAGTATAAAATTCAAATGGAAAATTTTGAATTGGATTAATTTGAACGATTTGAAATTGAAGTGGGTTCAATTTGAAATTAGTCTGAATTGATTTGAATAATTTGGAATTGTAATTAAAGTTGAATAGTTTTAAATTCAAATGGAATTTGAATTGAATTTGGGTGGAAATCAAGAATAATTCAACTTGATTTGGAAATGGAGTTTGAAATTGGAATTAATTCAAATTGGAGTTGAAATGAATTGAAATTAGAACTAGTTCAATTGAAATTTATTTGAATTAGTAGAATTTGAGATGAAGGTTGAATAAAGTTAAATTTGGAAAGAAACTGAGGTTAATTCAACTTGAATTGGGTCAATTTAAATGGAAGTGGAAATTTAAATTGAACCGATGAGAATGGAGATTGGGAAGTGAGCAGTTTTGACTCTGGACTATTTTTGATATAAATTGTTTTAATATAAACCTATTTTTCCAAGCTATTCATTATATATACAGCCTTTCTTTTAAAAGCCAAACTATCATATACTTGTTTTACAAATATTTTTGAAACTGTTTAACGATTTTCCAACTGTTTTATAAACTAATTACTATATTCCAACTATTTTACAAAACTAATTATTATCTTATTATTATTTTGTAATTATCTAAAATTTCTATAATTATTTTAACTCTTTTCTAACTATTTTACACCTATTTTATAAACTAGTAATTATTTTCCAACACTTATCAATTTTTAAAATTTTCAAGCTATTTTCTAAATAAACTGGTCGGAGTTCAAACTGTTATTGGTTAAATACCCAATTGAGATAAGAATGGAGGTGATAATCCAAATGGATTGAAGTAATTGTGAGTAAGTGAATGAAAATCAAGATGAATGTGAATAGAAATGGAATTGGTTTGGCTAATAACCAATAAAGATAAATACGTAGGGTGTATGTATGTTATTCTATTCGCATAATGATTTGATCCAGATTCGAGCACATAATTTCGAGATAGTTACATCAATCTGGGTTAGGATTTTTCACTCAATTTTCGACGGCGAACCTGGATATGGGTTGTTGATTGGTTGTGGATATTCTCTATCATAGTTATGACTATGCAAGGAGAATGACGGTTTCTGATCAAGAAACCAGATCTGTGTCCGCAGTAGGAAGTCGGATGGACGATACTAGTTCGGAAGTGAAATCATGTGGTCGAGTGAGCGATCAGATTGGTATACCGTACGGATGATATGTGTACATCGTACGGGTTCGAATGAAAATGATACTGAAAGGAGTAATCAAATTTTAATATTTGATTTTGAATAAACAAAGTTAAATATCTTAGTTTTATAAAATGAAACTCCCCTTGTTGAATCTTTTGCCAGAAGAAAAGGGTTTTTGAAAATGTTTGAAGTATAAAAGGAGTTTTATACAAGTTTGAAAGGATCCAAAGTTTTTAAATTATATATATATATATATAAAGGATCTTATGAGGATTTTGGAAAAAGGTTTTGGGAACCTTTGGGTTTGGAAAGGCTTTTGATTTTTGGGTAAAATCAATATTGGAATTTGGAAAGCCCAGTTTGAGAATTATCGATTTTGGGATAATCAATTTTGTGTAAAGGAGCCTTGTATGAGATCATACTAAGTGTACGATTTGTAAGATACTATATGCATATAGTATAAAGTGTTTTGATGATGGCTCTGGAGAAAAAGGCGCTCCCTTGAAATAAACTTCTCAGGAGTGCCACCGGGTGGTGCTGCCTTGAGCCCCAAGGGGGGTTCTAAAGTTGATCCTGTGAGGAGTCCGGACAAAACTAGTTCCTGGGGATTATGAGTAGTGTATACCATAGCGAAAGTCATGTGTGCTGCTGAGAGCCAACAGTCTGCGTTTGATTTTATATCGGTAGACTGTGACCTATGGTAACATAGCGAAAGTGGTGTGTGCTGCTGAGAGCCAACAGTCTGCGTTTGTTATATCGGTAGACTGCGACCTATGTAGGAGTGGAGAAGTTTCATTTTGACAGCGAAAATCAGAGGCCACTGAGAGCCTACAGTTACATGGACTTTTGCTGCGATGGCAACGTAACCCTGAAATGTAACTGAGATCTGTCGTGGGTTCCATGGCGTAATCGAGAGGCAGCGGAGAGCCTGCAGTTACATGGACTTTTGCTGCGATGACAACATAACCCAGGATGCAACTGCGACCATGGATGGGGGTGATGATTTCCAAAGCATTCTCACCGAAGATATTTCCTCTATTTTCAAAATAAATGGTTTCTATATTTTCAATAAAATTATTTTCCAAAAGTATTTTCACTGGGTGTTGAAACGGGTCTACTAAGTGCTTATAGATTTTCAGTCCTACGCCTGATCAACGTATGACCGAATTTCTGTGGAACGAGGATGGACTTGTTGAAACATCGAGTTATAAAAAGTATTTTTATAAAAGTATTTTAGTAATATTATATAGATTTTTAAAAAGTGTTTTAAAAATGATCAATGAAAATTTATCTGATTTTAAGCATTTTAATAAATTATGGCTTTGTTCCTTTTCGAGGACGAAAAGATTCTAAGGGGAGAGGAATGTGATAACCCGAATTTTGAAATATCTATTAATTGATAATTAACTGGGTAAATTAATAGAGATACTGATTAAACCCATAAATTTGATGATTAATATTCATATCTGGGAGGATAATTAACTGATAATCTCCTAATGTGATTATTTAAAATGGGCAAAACTTATTATCTTCAACCCAAATTTAATTTGTGTTGGTTTAATGTATTTATGAGTTGGTTTAAATTGAATTTGAAATTTGGATTAGAATACTGAAATTCAAAGGATAGACATATATTTGTGGGTGAATTAAAAGCATTGACTTGGATTCAATATATTAAATTTTCAAAGGGTATATTAAACTAGTATAATTATTATTTCTTAGTGTGAAAGTGGATTTTATCTTTTTTTTTAAATACATGTAAATAAATAAAGTGAAAGTTTAAAACATTTAATATTAAGACATATATTTGAGTTGATTTCAAATTGGATTTTTAATTGAATTTGAAATTTAATTTGAATTTGAAATTTTAAATTGAAGTTCAAAAGATAGTTATTTATATCTTAAATCATACTTTGGTTTTAAAGTGTATTTTCATAATTTTACTTAGAATATAAGATTCTTTTACATTAATTTTTTTTTAAAAAAGAGATTGATTTATATAAATTAAAATGTATTTATAAATTGGATAATTAATTATAAAAGCTTTATTAAATATTTAAAAAAAATCTATTTTTGCATGAAAACTACATGTGTTAACTTGTGAACATCTCTAATAACATGTGTTAATAAGTTAAGTGTGTTTAGTGACAAGTGTCACATTTATTTTATATTATTTTCTTAATTTTAACAAATCAAAAATTTAATCCATAAAATTTACTTCATCTTCTTCATTTAATTTTTCCTATCTCATTTTCTTAAAGCAAAGAAAAAGTCAGTAATTTGCAAACCTGAATTTTATCAAGTTCCACTTTTCGGCAAAAACTCAAGCTCATTTCAAAATTTCCAAATCTACAAGAAAAAAAATATATACACCAAAGCCTGTAAATCAAATTCTAGTAAAAGATTAAATCAAGAAATTCAAAGCAAGGAAGCAATTTCAGTCAGGGATTTCCAGTTTTAGGGTCTGCAGTTCAAACTTTTACAAATTTCTAAATTTTCAGTCTATGCTTAAAATCAAGGGTCAGGTGAGTAAACTCTAATTTGTTTTAACTTAAATCTAGATGCATGACTAGAAGCTTGATGAAATGTGTTTGCATGCCATTATACTGAATGTATTTGAATATAATCTGTTTGTATGTGTAGAGATATCAAAGTTATCTCTGTATAAAAGTACAGATTACAATTTAAGAAAAATTTCAATTCCTCTTGTTTTAATCCTTGTTAGGCTAGGATAAAAGCAAGATATGTTTGTATCAATGTAGTATCATTTTTAAAAATAGTTTCAGGTGTTTTTATCGAATAAATACTTTGAAATTTAATATTACAATAAAGAAAAGATTTATAATAGAAAATTAATGAACACTATTTCAAGTTTGGATTGTACAAACTGATTCACTTGAGAAAATAACGAATTGCGATGTAAAAATCAGGATTTCTAGTGTTGGGTTTGTCGAGATTCGTCGAGTTGTTCGTATTTGTTTCAAACTTCGATTTCTGGTGATCGACTATGGTTTTGGGTAACGAGTTGAGTATGGTGGAGGCTGGCATGATGGGGATCACGAGAAAATTGAGTGATGAATTTTTTCATCACCAAGGTGGTGGTATGGTACTGTAGTAGGGTTTAAGGACTGCTTTGGGTCGATTTGGTTTGCAAGGCTTCCACGACACCATGGGAAGGCTGGAAGCAATCGCGATCAGAGGAATCGGAGTATAGGGCCAAGGGGAAACTCGAATGTGGTTGACAGGGATTCTCAGGGTGAATTGGTCGGCGATTGGTGTTTTTCTTCTTTCTTTTCCGATCGTGTTGGTCAATTTTGGACGAAGAGTTCGATTTTCGTTTTACGGTCGATTTCGCGAATCTGGAGAGTCGAGGGTATTGGGGAGTTGATCGTCCACCTAAGAGTGGTTTCGGTGAGGCATCGATGTCGGCCAGACCCATGAGCATGTGCAAGCGTGCACATCAGTATTTAGTGAAGTTTGGGAGCAGGATGGTGATGGGATTCTCAGGGTTATGCTCGAATCATTTGGGGTATGACTCGAGGTAGCAGAACGCAGTTTCTCGTGTCAAGTTGGAAGTTTTGAGGTGAATGCTCGGGTCTGTTTTTTTTCTGCTACCTGAGTTTTGAAGAATTATGTAATAGGAGTATAATTTATTAAAAGGAGTAGAAATTCAAGTTTTAAGCTTTAAGAAGAAGGAACAAATCAAGTTTTCAAAGTTTTGAAGAGTTTGAACAAGTTTTTAGGTATTTAAAAAAAAAACTATTAATGATTAGTTTCAAGATTCTAAAATAAATTATTTGAACAAGTTTTCAAGTTTAAATTTAAAAGTTAAATGTTTAAATTGTCTTATTTGAAATAATTTTATTAGATTAATTATGTAGTCAATTCCTAATTGTTTCTCATATGAGTTTAATGATTAATTAGGATAGGGAATGAGTCTTTAATTAATTAGGATTGTAATTAATTTATGAAACTAATTAAAGGGGGTTATTAACTAACTTAAGTAATTAAGAATATTAATCAGGGATAATAAATTTAAGAAATTAATTAAGGATAATTACTTAAGTTGGATTAATTAATGTATGTAATTAAGAATAGTTAATTACTTAATGCAAATTAAGGGAGTTTAATTACTTAAATGAAGTAATTAAGAGTAAATTACTTAGTGTAATTAATTAAAGAATTTATTAATTAAGGACATTAATCAAGGGTTAATTAATTAAATAGTGTGATTAATGAGAGAATAATTAATCAATATAAGTGGATATAGAATAATTCATTTGAGTAATGAATTAAAGATACAAATAATTAATATTGAATGGATAAAGGTTAATTAATTTGTATAATTAGTTAAGGGCTATTACTTAATATAATGAAGAATAATTAATCCATGGTGGTTAATTAAGATGGATAATTGAGAGATGATTGATTAATTGATTTGAAATTAATTAATGTTATGAAAAGATAATCTAAGTGATTGAGGTTAGTAATTTAGTTAGAATTAATTAAATTAATTTTGGAAGAAATCAATTTTTTGCTTATGATGATTGAATAATGTTAAATGCCTTGAATTTATTGTTATCTCTGGAATGAAATGTTTTATGATATGATATGTTTGGGTGAACTATGATATTGTGGTTATCTATTAATGAGGAATTGCTATATAAAAAGGTGACATCTTGTATTTAAATTTGAATTGTGTTTCACTTAATAACGTGGGTTAAGATGGTTTTGAATTCGAAGAGGCCAGAGTTGGGTATTAGTAAATACCTGAAACCACTTCGATTTGTAATCTCCTATAAATTCCTTATGGATTTGATATGTGAAATCAATAGGCTAGAAATGGAATGATTTAAGTAATTGGACTTTTTGAACTATGTAGAGGTACATAGGTATTTATGTGTGAAAAGTGTTGACTAAAATAAATTGAGAACTCGTAGTAAGGAACGAGTTACCCTGGGTTTTAAATAAGATTTTGAATTTGAATTTCATGCTTGATGGGTTTACTCACGCTGGTTTTCCAGCCTGACCCGGGTGTTACTTTGATGTAATGCTCAGGTCGGACCGAGTATTACAGATTTTCAGGTAAGGACGTTCTGGAGCTCAGGAGGCGAGCTGAAGGGAAGAAACATATCGAGCATTTCCGCTGTGATATGCTATTATATATCTAGGACATGTTATTTTTGAACTGTCCAATGTTGTGTCATGGTTGTAACACTGATGTATAAAAATATAAGTGTAAAGATACTGTTCTTCTGTGTAAAACTATTATTTATGTGATATTATATTTTATCCGCTGCGAATGTGAGATTCTGAGTTTGAGTTTTCTGTTTCTTCTTCTTTGTCTTTCTTCTCTTCACTAACTATCTGGAATTTCGGGATCGAAATTTCCAGTCGTTACAATGAATCTATGATGTGAATTGATGACTTTAATGATGGATAGCTATACTTCAAGGCATAGAGATGAGTCGGATTGAGGGGACTGTTGAAGTAAGGTTATGGGACATATGATGATACTTAGTGACTAATGATGGTTGTCTAGAGTAGTTTTTGACCACAGTGACTTCATGACGGGAGTCATGGGGACAGTTCTAGGGGCGCTCTACTATTGATGACGTATGCAAAGGGATCGATGATACTCAAAGGTTCAGGGAGTACTTGTAAAGCTAGATTAATATATGGTAGCTACTAAGCCATGACGGGATCTAATCTCCATGACTAGTGATCTATTCTCCATGACAGATGATCTTTTACCTTGGATCAGTCATGCCGGGCGTTAGAGTATCATGGCCTATTGAGTGGCATTGATTTGAGTACTAAGGAACTGGGATGTTGTGTGGTCCTTGGCCATGACGGGTCGTTCGAATTATCATGTATCCAACGCAATGAGTGAGCAATGTGAGGATGGATAATGGATGCTAAGTTTGATTGATTTAATTATCCTATGAATGTCACCTAATGTCGATATTATTTATGTATCTATCTGGACACCACTTAGTACTTTGACGCATAGTACACCTTGATGGGAGTCTTCATACCATTGTTTCTATTATAGTGGAAAATACTAGTATTTGGAGGTTTATATATTACCGCTTACATAAGACAGTTGTCTGACCCGAGGTTTTATGCTTTGCTTCTTATTACTCTAGGTACTCTTAAATGAGTAGATTAGAGATATAAGGTCTGATGAGCACGTGGGGCTGGACATATAGAGGGTAGGAGGCTATTCTATCGTATTATTAGGTTTACACATTTATTATTCCACTGCACTATACTATGGAACTAGCTAGTTGCAACAACCCTCCCTCAAACATACCTAATTTTTTATTCAATAAAAGACCATCGAAACTTAAACCTATTCTAAAGCTGGCCGTTGATTGATAAAACTTTAAAAATAAATAGTGCACAGAGCTTTCTATCTACACTTTCAAAATCACACATTAGAATGGAATAAAATATTATATCTGAAACAAGTGCCTATTTCATAAAGGTAAATCATTTTAGAAACACAAAAAGCTATCATCAAATATTATGACATGTCCACAAAAAACCTCTATAGTACAATATTCCAAAAGAACATAACTATCTGAACTGGATACATTAGAAATATTTAAAAAGCATAAATAGATAGATAACTGCCATATGTCCCAACTCCACCTTCAACCCTAAAATCGGCATTGTCTCCTCTAACCTATGTGTTGTAACAAGGAGTGGGTCAGAATAATAAATGTTTGGTGAATGAGAATATTATACTTTACCACAACTGTACTTGGGAAGTATCATTTATGTAAGAAAATTCGTCTTACGTATTTAAAACCATACCATACTAGTAACTTTAACTGCAAGACCAAAGGTCTTTCCAGTCTAATTCAAAAATTCTAACGCAACTATCGTTAATGATGCAAGAGAAAGCAATCAAATCACTTAGTACCTTTTATTTGGAATTAGCCAGACTCTAAATATTTAATACCTATAAAGCAGGTAGGTCTTCATCATTTAATCCCTAACCCATTTCTAGCCATTTTGAAATTCTAACCCAACTATCATTAATGATACAAGAGAGAGAGCCTCCAAACCACTAAATACCTTTTTATTAGGAATTAAGCAGAATCTAATCATTTAATACCTATAAAAATAAGTAGGTCCCCGCTATTTAATATCTAACCCAAGGCGGGTCCCTATATGATTTACACTAAATGACATCGTAATAAATACCATCAGGCCACTTAATCCTTATCCTAAAGGAAAGAAGTGGACCCTAAATTAGCCATTTAATGCTTCTAAACCCAAAATGAACCCCTTTAAAGATTCCATCTACCATACCAATACCGTGATTATGACCCATAACCCAAACTGTGACATCTTAAATTAATTCGCCTATTCATAGGTACTGGTAGCCAGATTGACTAAGAAGATTTATCCTATAGAATTGGGACTAATCTCGCGTCCACTAGGTTATTTATTATAGGATATGTCCTACATCAGTCCTCAAAATTACGCTGTTGATAGCCAAATTTAATTGGGCAGACTTCTATGTAACTTTAAACTGATCTCGCATCCTTATAACTTAGTCATACCCTATATATATGTATATATGTATGTATGTATGTATGTATGTATGTATGTATACACACACACACACTCCAATTGTATAAATACATTGTCCTACACGATTAATAATTAAGGCTATATAAGGTATCCCCTTATTAAGCCTTTAAATATGGATTAATTCTCATAAGTAGCATTAACTACCTTCCTAAGAAATCAATGCTATTACTACCCAGTTAATTCTAATCAATACGTTCAATATGATATAATCATTACATTATTAACTTTAATAATTAATACATTAATACTATATACACACACATGCTATAGATTCGAATAAAATATCTCTAATCAGACACAAAGAAAATGCTAATTAATTTAAATGTCAAACTCATATAAGTCCCAAACTACAAACAAAAATATACCTAGTATCCTTAGCCAATAACTAGCTTTCATACAAAAAAGAATAATACCAACCTCATCTCGTATATTAACACAGTAGAATTTATTTCTTCTTTTTCAAGGAAAACAATGCTTATAATTTAGATCTTTTATATTATATTCAACTTTTAGACAAAGCACCTTGAAGTAAAAATTGTCCATATACATTTAATGTATAGAAAAACGCAGTGCAAACTATAATATAATAAAATTCATACTTTGCACACCATTTCTAACCTTATTTGCTTTTAGAACCCTTTTACTACTACAAGTAAAGTCATAAGAATTAAAAGGAAATAGATTTTAACTTATCCAAATCTTAATTATTGATTTGATCTTACTATGTTAATATAAACAATTAAAATTCCAACATATTTGAAGATTGACATATATTTAAGCAAATTTATGCGTTTTAGAAGTTTTGTATTCATTTATCAAAAATTTACAAGGCATACTTCAAATTTATTTGAAATACTTGATACTTTCACTCATAAAGAATTGTTTACTTCCTAACCAAATTTTATTTTCAACACGCCCAATTTCCTTTCAAATCTCCATCTTTTGAAATATACAACAAAGTGAATTGTATATAGAAATTAGATTTAAAATCAAAACCTAGAGAGGAATAGAATTTGAAATCAAAAGAAATAAACATCTAATCTCTTGCCTGAAAATCCTAACTGATCCTGAAATCAAAAAAAGAAAAAGAAGGGCGAATTTGGCAGAGCTTTGTTGTCATCACCAAAATTATATGAAGAAAAGTGAGGGTCTAAAGGTCTACTTATAGAGGTGAGAAGAAACCAGAACCGTCAGATTTAAATAATTAAATCTAATATGTTTGATTTCACAAAATCCTAGCAGCCTTAGACTCTCGCCGATTGACCGCTAGTTATATGCGGTCGTTGTGCCACCTTTATTTATGGTCGTATATTTTTTTTAACTTATTAATTAATATATTAGCTACTCAATTAATTCATGTTTATCCAAACGTTTTCTTAAATGTTAATCTCTAGTCAACTCTTAAAATTCAAAATTCAAACTTGTAAATTCAAATTCAAATATTTAAATTTTAAATTTGTAAACTTCAAATATCCATAACTCCTCCATTTGAACTATGATTTCAACATATTAGATATGGAAATTGATTAGAAAACCACCACAGTGACTGACATTTACAAAATTTTCGTTTTAATCTTATTTTAATTATTAAATTTTACAGAGTGTTGCATTCTACCCTCTTTTAAATGATTTTGGCCCCAAAATCACCGAGGGTAAGTAGTGTAACGCACACTTGACAACCATTTTATATAACCAATTCATCTACAATAATCTACTTAACCATCGACTCAACCAAAAATATAATGTGATTATGTATGCAATATACTATCGATGAGCTAAATCCAAGCGTGAATACAAGGTCATGACATATGGGCATGTACGCAAACTTCCTAAATATACACAAAATTCTATATTAGTGCAAAAATAACAATAAAAAGTGAGGAAACCATCTTTTACCATATAATTAGCAATCATGATGCAACTAAATATTAAGTTTTAAAGAGAAAAGTATACCAGAGAAAAGCTTGGGATGAGAAACCTTCAACTTTTCTTTAGTTTCCCACGTGCTTTTCACTGGGTTATCTCCCCATAGGACTCGGTGCAACCTAATTCTTTTTACAACGTCTCTTAATACCATGCTTCACTATGTGTTTGGTGGCACGAGAGGGCTAAAGCCTCCGTTTCAATACCAATTAACTGATAAGGCTCTACAACAAAGGTAGTTCCGTGTAGATATTTCCTCAAGTGTAGAACATGAAAGATGTCATGAACTCACGCCAGCTTGTCCGAAAGTCCCACCAAATAAGCTAGTTTCCCCAACCTCCCTAAAATTGAGAAAAGGCCAAACAAACCTTGGTGCAACTTCCCAAATGTACCTAAACCTCATAACCTTTCTATGTAGGGAAACCTTGATGAATACCATGTTCCCAACTGAAAACTCAAATTCCTTTCTTCACCTATCAACATAAGATAACGGTTATGTGCGGCCTTCATCTATGACCTAAACACTTCTATCTCTTTCAAAGATCCTCCAAAATCCATGATGCGAGCTTACAACAATCTTTTAAAGTTCTTGCTCACCCTTTCTATCTAATCGTTGGTCAGCAAGGTGATAAGTGGTGCTATAATCCAAAGTTATTCCCAAAGAAGATTGCAAATGTTGGAATTCCTAAAGGTAGAATGAATGGAAATATACAAAGTCCCACATCGCCAAATTGTTGAAAGCCATATTGGTTTATACATTCTTTTCTCAAGAGGAGGTTGGGGGCCTGGGGCTCCCAAATGTATGCTTTGTTGTGAGGAGGGAGATCATGCATCTCCACCACACACGCGCGCGCGCCGCCGCCGTCCGTCCGACCGAACCGGGCCAAGCCGGGTTCGGGCTCGGGCTCGGGTCTAATATGATACTCGTATTTTTACTGCAAACTGGACCGGGCATTCTGACAGTTGCAGGCCATACGAACAGATGCGGATCTGTTCGGAAGCGGACGCGGATTGAATAGGCGCAAACAGTAGCGGGTGTAACCCTTTAGAAGCAAACAGAACAGGTGCGGCCGAACGCGAGCGGGTGCGACCCGATTGAAGCAGATACGGCGCATACAGTACCAGGCGGTGCGATGCGAGCGGGTGCGAACTGTTGGACATGAGCAGATGCAAACCAGTAGCAGGCGGGTGCGATCCGTTAACGAACAACAGCGACCAAAAGGCAACGGGTGCGACCCGTCAAGCGGACACGACTGTTTCAAGGGATGCGGACGAAATTATAAATAGGAGAGAATACTGATCACATTCTAATCCGATTCCAATCTAATTTCTTCTGCTTCTTTGCTCTACTGCTCAATATTCCATATATATATATCACAGAGTTGACATACTCATTACAATCTCGTGCAGATTACGTCTGTTGTATCTTGGAAGAATTTTGAAATAAAATTCTTAAGGAAATTGTTACGACAAGCATCAGACGGAATTTCCTATATATACTGGTTAGATTCTCTGTAATCTTTCCCGTTTATAAGTTGTACTATTTCTTACAATAGTATAATGTTATTGTTGTAATTTATTTACAACGTAACATATAGTTACAATTATCTAATACAGAATTCCAGTGCAGTGGAATTCTAATTGATAAACTTGTGCGACGAGTTTATTGTAGCGTGCTATCTCTTTTAGTACACTAGCGATATAACATCTTAAGGATTTTACTTTTTTATACTAAAACAGAGATGGAAACAGTTGACAACATGAAAATGGATAAGTCCACCTTTTCAGCGGTTATTTCTGAATGCAATTTGGTTCAGAACCCTAACCAAAGGTAGGTTGACACAGGAGCTACTCGTCATGTTTGCTCTGAAAAATCCATGTTTTCAACATACCAGAAATTCGATCAGAAAGAAAGACTCTACATGGGTAATTCTGCAGTTTCCATGATCGAAGGCAGTGGCACAGTTATCCTCAAGTTCACTTCTGGAAAAACTATCAAATTGAATGACGTGCTTCACGTTCCAGACATACGCAAGAATCTGATCTCCGACTCAGTTCTATCAAAGAAAGGATTCAAAATTGTGTTCGAATCAGACAAGATGGTTCTTTTCAAAGCTGGAATGTATATCGGAAGGGGTTATTTATGTGATGGCCTATTTAAGGCAAACGTAGCCGTTATCGGCAATAAATCTATGTATTCTGATTGTGCTATTAATAAAATTGAAGTTTCTTACTTGCTTGAGCAAGAAATTTTACTATGGCACGATAGATTAGGACACATAAACTTTCGAAAAATGAAGAAATTATCAAACTTGGGATTGATTCCAAATTTCCAAGTAGATAAGAACTACAAATGTGAGACATGTGTAGAAGCAAAAATGGTTAAAAAATCATTTCAATCTGTTGATAGAAGCACCGAACCACTAGGTTTGGTTCACACAGATTTATGTGATTTTAAATCATTACCTACAAGAGGTGGGAAAAAGTATTTCATTACTTTTATTGACGATTATACGCGATATTTCTATGTACATCTTTTAAATAGTAAAGATGAAGCAATAACAGCGTTTATAAAATACAAGGCTGAGGTAGAAAATCAGTTAAATAAAAAGATCAAGATATTAAGATCTGATCGAGGTGGAGAGTATGAATCACCATTTGAACAATTCTGTGAAGAAAATGGAATAATTCATCAAACAACAGCTCCATATTCACCACAACAAAATAGTGTAGCCGAGAGGAAGAATAGAACGTTAAAAGATATGATTACTGCAATGCTTTTAACTTCTGGTCTACCGACGAACTTGTGGGGGGAAGCACTAAATATGTCTAATCATATATTAAATAAGGTTCCTCACAATAAAACAGGAAAAATTCCATATGAGATATGGAAAGGACACAAACCAAGCTTTAAATACCTCAAAGTGTGGGGGTGCTTGGCAAAAGTTCCAGTTCTGCCTCCCAAGAGAGTCAAACTTGGACCAAAAAAGGTAGATTGTTACTATCTTGGGCCAGCCCAAAATAGTAGTGCCTACAGATTTTTGGTATTCAAGTCTGATATAACTGATATTCATGTAAATACAATTATGGAATCAAGAGATGCCTCATTCTTTGAAGATGTGTTTCCGCACAAAAGGAATGAAGGAAATAAGATCCCAAAAAGGACAAGGGAAGAATCAAACGATTCACATGAAGATGAAACTCATCATGAAAGAGTTGCGGACGTTATTTTGGGAATAAAATAATAAGAACACCTAATGGAATTGAACTATCTCAGTCACACTATGTAGACAAAGTGATTGAAAAATTCCAAGAGTATGGAATTAAAGGACTGAGGACACCTTTTAATCCATCGGAAGTACTGCATAAAAACACTGATGAGAGTGTAATGCAACTGGAATACTCTCGTGTAATAGGATGCTTAATGTATCTGATGAATTGCACCAGACCAGATATTGCTTACGCGGTAAGTCGATTGAGCAGGTATACAAGCAATCCAGGAAAGGAACACTGGAAAGCACTAATGAGAGTGCTTGGATATTTATAAAATACCATAAATTATTCCTTACATTATGGAAAATATCCTGCCGTCTTAGAAGGATATAGTGATGCAAATTGGATTGCTGATTCAGAGGAATCAAAATCAACAAGTGGCTATGTCTTTACCCTAGCAGGGGCAGCAGTGTCATGGAAATCTACTAAACAAACATGCATAGCTCGATCCACTATGGAATCGGAGTTTATCGCTTTAGATAAAGCAGGCGAAGAAGCAGAATGGCTTCGTCATTTTTTAGAAGATATTCCATTTTGTCCTAAACCTGTACCGGACATATGCATACACTGTGATAACCAAGCCGTGCTAAGCAGAGCGCACAACTTTGTGTATAATGGAAAGTCACGACATATTCGTCGACACCATAATACAGTTGGACAGTTACTCTCAAATGGAACTATTTCCATAGATTATGTGAGAACAAATGATAACCTAGCGGATCCATTTACTAAAGGTTTATCAAGAGAGAAAATTGACTGCGCATCGAGGGGAATGGGTTTAAAAGCCTAAACCAACAAGTGTTACCTTATACGGAAACCTATCCTAGCGATTGAAGATCCTACGGACTAGGATCAATAGGCAAACCAGTTCTGAGTAACTCAAGACGTAATGCATTTGCGTGGACATAGTCCAACTCCATTCCTATGGTGCACAATATAAATGCACGCCTACAGAAGTATTAATAGGTTAAAACTATGTTTTTTAATGATGACAATATCTTGGAAATAACAAGTGGGGTATTTGTAGGATACTCTTAATGGTTGTGATCACCTATGTAAGTGTGAGCTGGGTCGGCTCTATGAGAATTTTACAAGGCTTTAAATTCTCTATAACACTCGCAGAACCAAGTAGTGTTCAGGACCAAAATGAACACAACCAAGAGATTGGATGAGAAGGGAATCAATGCTTCGTAAAGCTTATTGTTTGGATATACAATAAAGGCCGACGGTTCAAGATGAAATAATTCACCGATTAGCCAAGTAGATCCGATAAGTTTTAGCTAGGGAAAGTTCAAAGAGAAATATCTACTTATCCACGATAAAGCATTATTCCATATGTACTCTGTGATATTTCGCTTCGTGTGGGGGATATGTATATTACCATTCATGTGGGGGATTGTTGGAATTCCTAAAGGTAGAATGAATGGAAATATACAAAGTCCCACATCGCCAAATTGTTGAAAGCTATATTGGTTTATATATGATTTTCTCAAGAGGAGTTTGGGGGCCTGAGGCTCCCAAATGTATGCTTCGTTGTGAGGAGAGAGATCATGCATCTCCACCACACATGCGCGCGCGCCGCCACCGTCCGTCCGATCGAACCGAACCGGACCGGGCTCAGGCTTGGGTCTAATATGATACTCGTATTTTTACTGCAAACTGGACCGGGCTTTCTGACAGTTGCAGGCCATACGAACAGATGTGGATCTGTTCAGAAGCGGACGCGGATTGAATAGGCGCAAACAGTAGCGGGTGCGACCCGTTAGAAGCAAACAGAACAGGTGCGGCCAAACGCGAGCGGGTGTGACCCGATTGAAGCAGATACGGCACATACAGTACCAGGTGGTGCAATGCGAGCGGGTGCGAACTGTTGGACGCGAGCAGATGCAAACCAGTAGCAGGCGGGTGCGACCCGTTAACGAACAGCAGCGACCAAAAGGCAACGGGTGCGACCCGTCAAGCGGACGCGACTATTTGAAGGGATGCGGACGAAATTATAAATAGGAGAGAATACTGATCACATTCTAATCCGATTCCAATCTAATTTCTTATGCTTCTTTGCTCTACTGCTCAATATTCCATATATATATATATATATATATCACAGAGTTGACATACTCATTACAATCTCGTGCAGATTACGTCTGTTGTATCTTGGGAGAATTTTTAAATAATATTCTTAAGGAAATTGTTACGACAAGCCTCAGACGGAATTTCCTATATATACTGGTTAGATTCTCTGTAATCTTTCCCGTTTATAATTTGTACTATTTCTTACAATAGTATAACGTTATTGTTGTAATTTATTTACAACGTAACATATAGTTACAATTATCTAATACAGAATTCCAGTGCAGTGGAATTCTAATTGATAAACTTGTGTGACGAGTTTATTGTAGCGTGCTATCTCTTTTAGTACACTAGCCATATAACAGCAAACTCTTTCAAAATTCCCTAGTAAATAAAGGGCCTCTATCACTACCAATATTAAGTGGAACTGCATGTAGTTGCACCATTTCCTTGACATACACCTATGCTAGAGATGTTGTAGTCTTATTACATCCAATCGAAATAAAGTGTGCCAATCTACTATAACTAAATAACATCATTACCCTTTTTTGGCTCCTGGACAACCCATCAATAATGTCCATTGGTATATGTACTCCTTATTCTAAGTTAGAACCTTCAATGGTAATAACATCATGCCAGGCTTTCCTTTGCTCAATCTTAATTCTTTGGCACATCAAACATCTGGGACAAATTCAATGGGACTCTCTTCATCTTTGTCCAGTTAGAAAGTTTATCTTCATGTCCCTATACATCTTACCTCATTTTAGTTGAATAGTGACCTTCTATAAGCTTTAGGTTAGAAGCATTCTATTCAAATTTCCATAGTAACTTTCAGTCTTACCCTCGGTTTATCACTAGTTAACTGTCCTTATGAAATTTCCCTATTTATGAAGTTCCTCAATGTATATATTTATTTAGTATTCTAATTCCATTAATAAAATCAACATAGTGATAAAACAGGAACACGTCTTATACCATATTGAACACTTTTCCTAAACGAGACAACTAGTGATTACAACCAAAACCTTAAATGAAAATTTTATTAGAAGCTGCCATTAAACATCAATTTGTGTTACTGTTGTTGGGGTTCTAATGCTTCTTACCAATTTAAGATGTACTTTCCAAGAATGTCATTCCACCTTTATCCATCTTTCTTAATTCTATTTAATTCTAGTAAATATCCATTACCCATAATAACTGGTCATTAATGTCTAAATTAACAGTCTCTGATCAATTCTTATTTAATCTCGTTCAATCTACTACCAGTTTTAAAATTTACTTATTATATGTATTTAATTCCTCCATAAATACCATATTAGATTCCTTAATCAGTCCCATATTTAATTATTTTTTATTCTTATTAATTAAAAAATTTTGCCCTTGAAATCTATAATTATTGTTCACAAATCCTAGTCCTATAATTACTACGCCGTTTGTAATTAACACGAATACCATTGTAAATTATGATATTTATATATTTGTTATTCTAGTTATTAATTTCTCAACTATAACATTCATTTCCATATTTTATTTTATAAGAGCTATCCTTCCAATAGGATTACCATTATAATTTCTTATAAATTCACTACAAATGAGATTTTTTGCTTTGTTCCAGATTACAAGGAATTATTTCTCTTGCTTTTATTGAAATGGATAGTGTAAAAATATCCATATCTTAATCATTTCTTTCCATTTTCTTATACATATGCTGGGATTGGATAATTTATGAAAATTACATGGAATACACTCCAAATAAATTAAAATATAGAGATTCACAATCCAAGTCAGCTAGGGCTACCTAACTTTACAATTATAGATCTGGAATTTCCTTACAACTTCACTAACACTCTACCGATAAATGATCAGGACTGATTTCAAAATTCCAAATTAGGTTGTACATGCCATTTTTATTTTATTTATATCCTAAAACATTTAACCCTTTCTTACTTAGAAAGCGATCTCTATCTACTCTATAAAATATAAACTTAAAAACCAACATTACGCTAGTAAGCAACATTTGAAATTCAAATTTGCAAAAGAATTTCCACATGTCGAAAGAAAACCTTTAAGCATACTTTCTAAAAGAGTTTCCAACTTGTAAAAACAATTTGGG
Source organism: Allium cepa (assembly GCA_030765085.1). Lineage (NCBI taxonomy): Eukaryota > Viridiplantae > Streptophyta > Magnoliopsida > Asparagales > Amaryllidaceae > Allium > Allium cepa. The sequence goes on from CM060945.1 coordinate 881,666,823, forward strand.
GAATTGATTTCCCTAAAGCATCTAAACATTATATTTTATTTTATTCCATATATCTAGTCCATTTTTATTAAACATTTGGGCAAAACCTTCGAAAAATAATTGAAACCAACTGTTCATAATTTACAAAACATTTACCGCTTTACTCTCAATCATAAATTTGAAGGTTCTAAAATTTAGTGAAATAATTTCCCTTCTTAAATACTTTTATCTAAAAGACTTACTTCTTTAATAGTATGGTCTTTAATCCAAAACATTCAAAACTCAATTGTTAAATCAAACTGTCAAAATTTAAAAAGGATTTCTTAATCCAAAAATGGTGCAAAATAATTTTTCCCTTGTAGAAACTTTCTAAATCAAAGATTTGTTCTTTAAAAAGTTGTTCTTTTAATTCAAAGCATTTAAAACTATCTTCTATAACCTTAAGAAATGAAAAGTGGAGTAGCCAAAGCAGACCTTGTCCCATCATTTTCCTATGTCATTCTTATCACTTCTCCCCTTAGTTATATCTTACTAAATTACTAATCCTATTTTATGCATTACTAATGCTATTCCTATCCAAATCTCTCGTTATGGCTTTATTTATATTTCTACTTCTTAAATGGCTTCTACAATATTTTAGTCGAGTTCCGATTCTGTTTTAAAATGTAGAATTTTAAAGAACTTCCAAATTTTGAAATAGAAAAAATCATCAAGTCCAACCAATGCTCTATTTTACATTTATTTCAAAAAAGAAGAATCCCTTTCGAAAAATCTTTAAACCGAAAACTTTTTGACCCAATAAATTTTTAGACTGATAAGTACGGAAATGAAAAACCCTTTTCGCCAAAAAAAATTAAATCGGATATTTTGACCCCACAAATTCTTTTTAAGTTATTTTCCAAATTTCCTTACTTTTTCAAAACAGTAACTTCTTAATAAACCTTTTGAAAAATCCATTCAAAACATTTCAAGGAATTTTCCAAAGAAATTTTTTTTATCGGATTCTCTCACATGGGATTGGATTTTAGAAATTGATTTTAATTGTCCTTCCTATTTAATTTTCTTCTTCTATTGTCCCTTACTTTCGAATGTTTACAACTATACTATCTTGTGGTATTTGGTTACTACCTAACATGCTTATTTGCATTTCTGTAAATGTTGATTTCCCGTAAAAAATGATTATATTTTAACCAGACAATCTAAAGACATTTATTTATTCATTCAAATCTTTCCAATTATCTTTCCATAATTTCCCTTATGATTTCTTTAATCAATCCATCCATATCCTTGTAACTCCCTATTTATTGCACACTTATTTCCCTATTACTTTTAGAGTTACAATCTCTTCCAAAAATATTTCTACCAATACGAATTCCGTTGCATATTCCTTACTTTATTTATTTTTTCAACCCATCGTTGTCTCCCCATCCTTTTGAAATATAGTCTCGACTACTTCTATAGCTGGGACATATAGAGTAAATTCAAAATATGTGTGTGTATGTGTGTGTATGTGTGTATGTTTAAACCTAAAATGGTACAAACACCTAATAGAAAGTAGAAGAGAATAAAAAGTGAACAATATAAATTAAAATGAGTAAGAAAACGAACACAGGGATTTATAGTGATTCAGTAAACTTCAGCTTACGTCCACTTAATGACTTTATTGCTTATCTTCTGACTTGGGGTAGAAGTTCTTATCGGTTGGTACAAGTTCGAACTTAGATTCTCAGAATTACAAGGATATAGAGTAGAGTAGAGCTAGAGATAAAAGATCTTAAAAAATGAACCCTACCCCTATATTTATAGAGGTAGGGAGCTTAAAATCTCACATAAAAGATCTCCATGACATTCTTCTTGCTACAGACCAGTTTTCCATGAAAATAAGGGTGCTACATCTTCAAATATTATGGGTCGGTACGACTCCAACTGTAGGGGTCGGTATCGACCCCTAAGTAAGCCAAATTGGCCACCTTCAACTCTTCTCTTCGGCTCGTCTTGTAGTTAACTTCATGTTTCCATAGTTGTTTGGATTAATAATAGCTTGTTTTTGAGTTTAAATAATGGATCTATGGAAGAACAAAGTTGATGATTCAAGAGTTCGTGGAGATTGATTAAGCGTTGCACGAAATCGACAAGACATCATTGGAAATGGTTTTCTAACATCAAGTAGGGCTAGCAGGCAGGAGTTGGAAGATTTGAAGGAGGTTTTATGGGTCGGTACCGACCCTTGGGTTAGGTCGATATTGACCCCATACTTATGCAATTTGGGCTTTTGAATTTTTGTGGTGGTTTGGTATTTGTGTTATGATCTTGATTGTACTTTGGTTTTTTGGCTTTGTGGTCACTTGTCCAGGCATCTTGCCTTGGTAACTTCAAAATATGACCCATTGGATTTGTCTGTATATTGTCCGATCAAAAGGCAGGATAACACTTGCCCCCAAAGCATGCACTGTGAATGGAAGGTGTTCATATTTCAAGAATAAATGTGATGCCAATCTTTAGTAGTTAAGCTCTCTGGCTACTTCAATCTTGGTGAATCGTCCAGTTCCTTTTGGAATTTCTTGTTAACCATGGGTTATTCTAGACTTATCATAGTTTAAGGCTCTAGACTCTGCTTAAGTGTTGTCCATACACCATAATAATCCCAATTTCATTTGAAGTTATTACATCACATATTAAAACCATCCTGTGTTCATTCGGGATTTATATCATTATCATTCCAATTTCAGTCAAAGTTGCTGCATATCAGAATTATCCTATGTTCATCCAAGATTGACCCGTTTTGTTTTAATTTTAAGGCCTTCAAATCCTTTTATCAAAATCAGTATATGTTCAAAGGTTTGATCTTTCCAGATCGTTTTATATTCGGTTTAGCACATGATCTCTCTAGATCATTTATTGTTTAGTTTTCAACATGCAATCTCTCTGGATCATCTCATAGTTAATCTAACGTGTGATCTTCCTAAATTGACTACTATTCAAGTTAAGGGGACGATCTCTTTGAATCGTTAATTGAGGTCAAGGTCATTCGGGATCGGTAATCAAACCCATAGTCTTTTTAAGTGATTAATCAAATCCATGGCAGTTTGGGAATGATAATCAAATCCATTGTCTTTCTGGACCGTTAATGAATTCCATAGTCGTTTGGGGCTAGTAATCAAATCCATGGCCATTCGAGACCTATAACCAAATCCCTTGTCTCTTTGGTCCCTAGCCGAGCCTAATCCACTACTTCTTCCGCGTGGATACTCGACGACAAGCAAGCCTATTTATTCTCTCTCTGATGAATTAAACTACTTCTTGTACTCCAGTCCCAGCTTTCCTGTCGAAACTTAATGGGATAAAAGTTTATAGTCTCTCCAGACCCTTCCTATGCCAATTTCGCTTGCTTTCTGCTGAGGGGACTCAACAATAAGTAAGCCCATCTTCTCATACTCCCTTAAGGGGATTTACTTCTTGCACTTAGGTCCCATCCCTTTAGTCTGGAATTTTTATCGATTAATATCATATAAGTCCAACCGCTTGCACTTCGACGAGGGGACTTGTACCTAAGCACAATGACCCTGTCTTTCCAAATGAGACTTTAAAGTGATTAATATTAGCCATCACATTTAATGTGGATTTAAGTAATCAAATTCAAGTATCAAAAACAACATATGATCTAACATCAAGTTAAATACTGTTAGAAGCTCTATTATTGGATTTTAATGACAATAGCTATATAATTATGCCAAAGAATCTCTATGCCAACTTACAGGTACATAAGCATTAAAAAGAAACAAACAAATAAGTTCAACATGAAGATACATAGTACAAAAGAGGATGAAAGTATATATATGGAGATACAAGAAGAGATATACACGATAGAGACAAGACGAAGGCGACAAACAAATTACTATTAGTCATTGAGTGTCATGTCTAGAGTTTACAGATGTCAAAATATTCTCAAAGTGGTATATACGCATATACATGCACATTCGAAATATTCTACAAAAGTAATAAAAGTTTTATTATAAAAACAAAATAAAATAAGAACAATAATAATATATAAAGCAATACTTGAACTTGGGTCATTGGTAAAATCATATTTTAAACGAAAAATCAAGTTTTCAAAAAAAATGCATGGAGCAGGGCTTGAACCTAGGTCACTAATTTAGAAGGCTAGTGCTCTAACCAAATGAACTATGGTAATTTTTGTTTATTAATAGAATTCAGTCGACTGAACAAGGTTATTCGGTCGACTGAATATCTATGCACATGCACAGTTTTGTACAATTTGATATGAATGTTCAGTGGACTAAACTACCCATTTCAGTTGACAGAATAACATGTTTTTTGTACCGATTCCTCTTGGATTCAAATTTTTAATATTTTAGTTGGTTGAATTCTTTTGTTCAACCGATTGAAATTTCTAAACGGATATATTTTTGGAAAGAACTTTACTTCATCAAACAGAAACAACCCTTGATTCAAGAGTTGTTTCCATACCTTTTGATCGCTGCTTTACACGATAAGTTACAACACTTTAACACTATATGTAGCCTTCAATTCAATTTTTTTAATCATCAATTTATGACCCTATTCACATATTCTCATTATCTAAAATATTGCACCATTTTCTTTCACATCTCACTCAAATCACTTGCACATTCAAGTACAAATTCATTTGTGATTAAATTAACTTCCAATCTTTACGAATTACACGGTATACCATAAAGGAGAAGATTATAGAAAGGATGTATATTATTGACTTATTAGTCTATTCATGAGCAGCAGTCAGAAACAATTTTACTATTTGTATTGGAAGTCCTATACGGTTGTTTAGGCGGTAGAAGTCCTATTCGGTTGTTTAGGCGGTAGAAGTATTGTTCGGCTGCTCAAGCGGTGTAATACCCACTACTTCGGGTTAAGAGAGGGTTCATAGTTAAATTCTAGAAGGAGTTTGGGAATGGACATAGAATGGGAGTTCAAACTAGTATAAAATCGACTGTGTGAACTAGTTTACTATTTTTGCTGCATTTACGTTGTTTACAATTGTTGGCCATCTTTGATCCCATGCATAGGAAATAAAATTTGGAATTAGAGCCTGGAATTCCATCGATCATCACAACACCATAAAATAATGGCAAGAAATAATCCAATCAAAATACAATAAGCAAAATCCTTGTCAAAGCCACCAATGAGGACTACAAAAAGGTACTTTCTGATTTACAAATTTTAGTAAATAGTAATAATGAATTAGTTATTGTATGCGATAAACTCAAAGCATAATTTTCTTATTTTAGAAAAGGTGAAATCAATTAAAATTGAAAATGAGAAATTAGACTTAGAAAATCAACATGGTGTTTTCAAAAATAATTTTGAGGATCTTAAAGATTTTCTAGATGAACGAAATATTATGTTTGAAAAAGAAATTTTTTCAAAAGAAAATATGGATTTGAAAAGACAAAATGATTTATTACAATCATCTTAGACAATTTGAAATCTCGAATTTTTCTTCTCGAAAATGAGAAGTGTACATTAAAAAAAGAGAATTTTGAATTAAATGAGCAAATTGATATTTTGAAAAATAGAAATATTTCTTTTAAAAATAATAATTATGACTTTAAATCTAAATTTGATAAACTTAACACTGAATTCATAAAATTTAATAAAGGTCAAAACAATTTAAACATGATTTTATCTAATTCCAGATTTTTACACGATAAAGGTGGTTTAGGACATAGTAAAATTGATTGTAAAAATAGCATTAGACATGCTTTCATGTATAGTAAAAATGTTAGTACAAGTACTAAATTTTGAGTAAAATCAAAATCTAATTTTTATAAAAATTTAAATACTGCTATCACCAATAATGTTTTTAATTCTTCTAGAAGTACAAAATCATTGATGGGAAATATGAATAGAAATTATCTAAGTATTTGGGTTCCTATTAATTGGAAAAATAGAGAAAAATACATTGACAATTATTTTGATATGGTATTTAATAATGAAAATTATATTTATAAAGGTTCTACCACACCCAAATGGGTATGGTTTCCCAAGATCTAACCACCCCGGACCCTAACAGAGTAAGTGGATACCAAAAATGATTATTATTTATTTCAGGTACTTGGAAAACAAAAGGAAAATGATAGGTTTTGGAATTTTAAAGGATGTTTCATATATTTAATAGAATTACGTACTTACAATGAAATATGGTCTTCAGCAAATATGGTAAAATCTATTTTCTCCATTACTAGTATTGGGTTTATCCCGCTATTTACAAGATATTTTATAAAATTTATTATATTCCCTCATTCTTTTTTATAATAACGAAGGTGGAGAAATTCATGTGCATATTGATAGAGGGAGATGTTATACTTAGGAGGAAATATTATACTTAGGGGGAGTTTTAAACATATTAATATTAGTTTATATATAGAATGAATATTTTTAAAAATTGTATAGTTGTCATCATCAAAAAGGGGAGAATGTTAAAACCTTTATTATTGGGTTTTAATGACAACAACTATACAATTATGTCAAAGAATCTCTAAGCTAACTTGCAGGTACATGAGCATCAAAAAGAAACAAATAAATAAGTTCAACATGAAGATACATAATACAAAAAAGGATGAAGTTATGTATATGAACATACAAAAAGAGATATACATGATAGAGACAAGATGATGGTGGCAAACAAAGTATTATTAGTTATAAAATGTTATGTCAAGAGCTTACAAATGTTAAAATCTTCTCAAAGTGGTATACACACACATACGTACACATTCGAAACAGTCTATAAAAGCAATAAAATTTTATTTTAAAAGACAAAACAAAGTAGTAGCAGTAATAATAATATATGAAGCAATACTTGAACTTGGGTCATTGGTATAATCATTTTAAATGAAAAATCATGTTTTCAAAAAAAATGAATGGAGCAGGGATCGAGTCCTGGTCACTAGTTTAGAAGGCAAATGCTCTAACCAAATGAGATATGGTAATTTTTGTTTATCAATAGAATTCAGTCTATTGGACAAGGTCATTCAGTCCACTGAATATCTATGCATACGCACAATTTTGCATAGTTTGATATGAATGTTCAGTCGACTGAACTATCCATTTCAGTCGACTGAATTGCATGTTTTTTGTATTGATTCCTCTTGGACTCAAATTTTTAATATTTCAGTTGGCTGAACTCTTTTGTTCAATTGACTGAAATTGCATAACGTCTATATTTCTGAAAAGACACTTCACTTCATCAAACAGAAACAACCCTTGATTCAAGAGTTATTCCGTACCTTTTGTTCACTGCTTTTCACGATAAGCTACAACACTTTAACACTATATATAGCCTTTAATTCAATTTTTTTAATCACCAAATTATGATTCTATTCAAATATTCTCATTATCTAAAATATTCTGCCATTTTCTTTCATTTCTCATTCAAATCACTTGCACATTCAAGCACAAATTCATTTGTGATTAAATTAACTTCTAATCTTCATGAATTTCCTGGTATACCACAATGGAGAAGATTGTAGGAATGATGTACGTTATTGACTTATAAGTGCTATTTAAGAGCATATTCAGTCAGAAAAAACTTTACTACTTGTATTGGAAGTCCTGTTCGGTTACCCAGGCGGTAGAAATCCAATTCGGTTGTCTAGGCAGTAGAAGTCCTATTAGATTGCTCAGGCAGTGTAATATCTATTCCTCTGGGTTAAGAGAGGGTTGATACTAATATTCCAGAAGGAGTTTGACACTGGACATAGAACGGTAGTTCAAATGAGTATAAAATCGACTATGTGATCTACTTTACTATTTCCGCTGCATTTACATTGTTTACAACTGTTGGCCATCTTTGATCCTTTTCATAGCAAACAACAACTACCTCACTGGGCATTATAGTGTAGCATACATCCTAGAGCGTGTCTAGAGACCATTCGAGATCCCATATACGAGTAAGCGTCTAGACTGTATTATTGCATGGTTTGTTGAAAAAGGGAAATAGAATGCGAGAACCAGAAATGATTCCCTACCATCCCGATTTAGAGATGACTATCCTGACCTTGATCCAGGGCCATTTCCATTTGCTGCAATCGATGGCTGCTCCTTTCCCACTTTGCAATTTGATTTCTTACATATTACTGTAATCGGTTATCTCTGAACTATTCCTCAATCAAATCCTATAGGTGCTTGTAATCATTTGTGTTATGGCCTTCCAACTTATGGAATAGGCAGTACCTTCCAGATACCCTTTCTCGCTCCGTAGGTTCTCTTCGTTCCATCTTATGGTAGGGGATTTATCCTCCAATATCCAGATAAATCCATTTCAAGGTCGCATTTAGGTTCGCATAAGAAGAGATTTTTAGTTCCCTCCTTTGTCGCTTTGATCCGTCAAAGCTATCATCCGTCTTTCCCTTTCCTCTTCCTTTGTCGGATCCTCCTCCAGGAAGTCCTCCACCATCCATAATATTGATTTCTTCGTAATCAGCCTCAACATCCTTTTGATGCGGGTATTTTTTAGCTTTGCGATAAAACTCTGCAAGATCACTCGGAGGATACTTTTCTGGTTCAATCTTGTAATCCATCTTAGCGACCATTCCTAAAACCACCACCATCAAAACCATTAATGGGCCTAACTTATAAACCACGGCCACCGCTGCATTAAACCCTGTTTAAAAACTCCCATGGGTCTCCCTAGCCCTCTACTTCATGCTTGCTATCTTCATTACATTCTTGGATTGCCCGAAACTACTTCACAATCTATTTACTAACTCGTTCCATGTGCCAATGATCCGTTTTCCAGCTGTCTAAACCATTGTGCTGCTAAATCTATCAAATATAATAGGAAACATTGCCTTATACTTTTGCAGACGCACCCAGCACCTTCATGTGCCGGATGAACCTCATCAATTGAACCTTTGGATTCGTCTTTTTATCATATGTTTTCAACATTGGTAACTTAAAATCAGGCGGATTCCTAGCGTACCAAATGTTTGAAGTGAATGGACTCGTACTCACATCTTTCAAGCTCTGATTAGGCAACCCATCCCTCATTGCTCGTCTCACCAACTTAGAAGGTCTATATCATCATTCAAAGAAGTTCTAAGGTCAGCATTTTCAGCCTACCCTCCGACTCTATGAGGGAATTCTAGTACATACTCCTTCGGCCACGCCTCTGCATTCTGATCCACGTTCAAACACTCTGCTTCAGCTCCAAAATGTACATCATCCGTTCCTATGGCAGGATGACCTATGCCCTCAAGCCCTTGGGTGTTGGTACTGACCCGTACATTTGGCTCGGGGTTTGTCCCTGGTCTTCCACCCCACTCCCAGTTAGCTATATTTTGGCTTCAGGTCCTTGATTCTGATTTGCAGCGACTTCCTCTATTCCCAACCTTTTGAAGAAATTCTCCATCATCTCTTCCTAGCATGTCATCATCCTTTGCTACAGTCCATTCATCAGAGTTTCCATCTCATCCCTGGTTATGTAGATTGATGAGGTGTTTGCTCCTAAGGATGCCACTTGTCTTCCCCCTGGTTGATTTCCTCCATTAATAGTCCTTCTAGTCAATTTTCCAGCCATTCTGAATCTTCCCAACTCTTAAATTAGCGAGTTCAAGTGTTTCTCAATAAAAGCACCAAAAAGTTTGAACCAAAAATGGAAAAAAAACCTAATAGAAAGTAGAAGATAAAACTAAAGAAAATAAATAAAAATGAGAAAGAAAATGAACATATAGAGATTTATAGTTGTTCGGCAAATTCCAGCCTACGTCCACTTAATGATTTTATTGCTTATCTTCTGATTTGGGGGCAGAAGTTCTTAGGGCCGGTACAAATCCAACACTTAGATTTTTAGAATTACGAGAATATAGAGTAGATTTAATAGATTTTTAGAATTACGAGAATATAGAGTAGATTTAAATAGACCCAATAATTCATGGAAAATGATCCCTACCCCTTCATTTATAGAGGTAAGAAACCTAAAATCTTGCACAATAGGTCACTAGGTTGTTCTCCTTGCTACAGACTAATTCTCCATGAAAATAGGGATGCCACATCATCAAGTAATATGGGTCTATACGATTCAATGGATAAGAGTCGATACCGACCCCTAGGTTATCAAAATTTTCTACCTTTAACTCTTTGTTTCAGTTTGACTTGTTGTTAGTTTCATGATTCCATAGTTGTTTACATTAATAATAGCTTGTTTCTGACTTCAAATGACAGAGTTGCGGAAGGACAAAGCTGCTGATTTAGGAGTTCATGGGGATTGATAGAGAGTTGCATGGAATCGACGAGACAACACTAGAAATGGGTTTTTAACATCTGGTAGGGATAGTAGGCTGGAGTTGGGAAGGTTTGAAGGTGGTTTTATGGGTCAGTACCAACCTCTAGGGTTGGGTCTGTACTAACCTCATACTTATGGACTTTGGGCTCAAGAATTTTTGTGGTAGTTTGGTAGTTGTGTTGTGATCTTGGTTGTACTTTGATTTTTGGGTTTCATGGTCATTTCTTCAGGTGTCTTGTCTTGATAACTTCGAAATGTGACTCATCGAGTTCATCATATACTGCCTGGTCAAAAAACGTGATAATATATATATATATATATATATATATATGTGTGTGTGTGTGTGTGTATACAGTAGATTTTTGAAAAACACTTCTAAAAATAAAAAGTATGCCACTCATACGTATGCCTGTCTCCATTGATTAGGTAACATATGCTCCGATACCAAATATAACAGTTCACCATAAAACGGACCTAATTTTCGATTTAATAAACCCCATTGAAACTTGGACTCATTTCAAAGCTAGCTATTAACTTTAAATGATACACAATGCATAGAGCTATCTACCAATACTTTTAGAATCACACGGTGAAATGGAATAAAATATAATATCTAAAACAAGTACCCATTTCATAAAAGAAAATAATTTTAGAAACATAACATGTTACCATCAAACATTACAACATGTCCACATAAAACTTCTATAGTGCAATATTCCAAAATAACATAATTATTTGAACTGGATACACTAGAAATATTTAAAAAGCGTAAATAGATAGATAACTGCCACAAGTCCCCATTTCCACCTCAACCCTAAAATTAGCATTGTCTCCTCTAAACTATGTGTTGTAATAAGGAGTGGGTCAGAACAACAAATGTATGCTGCATAAGAATATCAGTCTTTACCGTAATTGTATTTGGGCAGTATCATTTAGATAAGAAAATACGTATCATGTATTTAAAACTATACCATACTAATAACTTTAACTGTAAGCCCAAAAGCCTTTCCAGTCCAATTCAAAAATTCTAACGCAACTACCATTAACGATGGAAGAGAAACTAACTTTATTTTGATGAACTGTATATTATGAAAACATAGTGGTCGTTATGTTGAATTACCATGTTATGGTGATAGTATATGCCTATATGATTTTGTTCATTTGGTGATTGATTGTTAAATTGAAATGTTTGGATATGGTTATGTGAATGATTGGTTATGATACGATGATGGTGTGGTTATGAAACCAAAACCAAGTACACATGATGAACCGTTGTAAAGTTACTACCTTGAAAAGTCACAAACGACTTGAGATTCGACTTGAAAACGAAATGCTCTTTTCTTGTTTTGGATTTTGAAAATGTCTTTTCCCAAGTTTTCACTTTTTTTAACTTTCAAAACTTTTACAAGTTTCCAAATATGTTATAACTAGAGTTAAAGCGAACTGCACTTATAGCGATAGTCATTATGGACCAAGTTTGAGAAATTTCACGATTACAAGTTTTAAAGTGATTTTTTTTGAATTGTTTTGAAAACTTATTTCAAACTTAATTAAGTAGTCAAAATTTTAAGTTCTAACTATTTGATAATTTATTTAATTAATTTATTAATTAGGGTAATTGTTAATTAAATAATTAATTAAGTAATTAGTTTAAGTAATTAGAAGTTAAGAATTTTTTAACCAAGTTAATCATTTTTAATTAAATAAGTTAAATAATGATTAATTTAGATAAAATATAATTAATTTTATTTGGTTAAATTTATTTTTTATTAGTTACTTAATTAGAGTTAATTGTTTGATTAATTATTATTTAATAAAAGGTTGATTATCCACTAAATTAAGGTTTAATTTCTTAAATAAATGTTATTCAAATTAAGTTAGCCTAAGGTTTAATTATAAATAGAATTAGGATTATAAATGAATTAATTAAGATTAATTAAGGTTTAATTTACTTATAAACTTATGTTTTAATTAAATTTTTATTTATTTTAAGATTGCTTTTAAAACTCTATCAGCTATTTATTTCTAACCAAGTTTCTTATTTTTGTGAATTGTTTTAAAACCAAGAATCTCTTATCTATGCTATTAAGTAGCCAAATAAATTAAAGTAGTTGTAATAAAACGGTGACACATTTTATTGAAAGTAAATTGACTTGTACTTATCACAAATACTGCACTTTGGGAACGTGATGAATACGAGAGGGTTAAATTTTGATAAGAAGGTCATGATAATCTATGCATATGGGACGTATGTCCATATAACGAGACGTATTTTTTATGATTAGAAATACTAAACTAAATAAGGCTTGAAATTCAAATTTTTCAAAAATTAAAATTTTTATGATTTATTGACGTAAAAGTTGGTAGGATAGAAATATAATCTTAAATAAATGCTAAAATAACTAATTTTAATGAGGTAAAATATTGCAATGCATATTAGAATACAATTTAATGATATTGATTTGAATAAATCATATTTAATAATTGTTTGAATGTAAGTTCCAATGACTATAATAATATATATTAATATAAGAATGGAATAATTTAATAAGTAAATGTTGGAATATATGAAATGAACAAACAACAGTTATGGTATAATGAGAACTCCTTTGAAATCTGATATGGAATATAAACTATAACAAGGGATGTCAGATATCCTTTAATTGAAAAGAAAAGATAAGTGCATTGTAATTACTAAGCTCAACGTAAGAACTAACATTTCAAATTAAACTAAAATGAACATTTTAAAGAATTTTAAGCTTTGTGATGAAAAGAATGAATTGAATGTTTATCTCTAATAGGAATATAATTATAAAGTTTAATAAGGAATAAAATAAATGATGTATTAAAGGAGAAATCATATGTTATTGAAATTGGTTTTAGCATAAAATATGAAATCAATTATGTAACGATCTAGAATTTTGGATATTTGAAATTGGAATATTTAATTGATTTTAAATATTAGAAAGTTAATTTTTAACTTGAATTTCAAATATCACTATTTATTGGATAATTAAATTATTGAATTTAATAATTGGAAATAAAATATTGAATATGGAGTTTTAAGCTTGTTAAAAATGATTTAAAGGCTTATAAAATTTGTATTAATAACACTGAAGAAAATAAAAGTTTTTAAATTGAATTTAAAAGTGATTTGTTCAGTTTTAAAAATATATCGTTCAAATTGACATTTAAAAATTGCCTTCCGAGGCACACTCTCAGATTTTGATGAAACCTTTTCCATTGAATCCGTAATAGTGTATTATAGTCGGATTTCAAATTTCGTAGCATTTGGAGTTAACGTGTGATCGTACGGGATATAAAGGTGCTGAAATTTATATCTAAAATTCAATATAATAATTGGGTCCAAAAAGTTATCTTCTACATACGATCGAATTAGGGCTCAGATGCGTTCGAAATAGGGGTATAACATTATGAACACCTAGCGGCACACCTCGATAGGAGGTCAAGATTTTAAGCTACGAATTCATGACGGTTTAAATTTAAATAATATATATTTATATTAATTTTGACCATTTTCACATCAACTTCCCTCCAGTCACTCAATCACTATACCTATTCAAGCATGCTAACTTTTTCAAACACGTTTCCTCCCTCCTCTTTTTATATAGCAGGCCGAACACAGTTAAGAAAGAAAAAAATGAAATCTTTGAAATTAAAATTCTCGAAATCCACTCAATTGAGAAATTCGAAAATTTCTTTAAAATCTTGTTTTAGCTTATGCTTCAGTCTGGTGGTGGTTTTGTGGTATGCGGTGATGGCGGGATGAACGCGATAGTGAAGTCGAGTGGAAGCTGTAACTGGGGTCTGTCGTTTCTTGAGTCTGAGGTGGTATTTCGGCGATTGGTGACCGTGCTCGTGTTTCGATGGTCGAGGCACATCTTCTGGTGATGTTTCATAAAGCTCGGTTGGGTGGTGGTGAATGCGACGTTTTGAGCTGTTGTGGGTAGCCATGTCAGGTTGCGAGTGTGGAAGGGTGCGGGTTCGAAGGCGTGGTATTTGGAAGTTGGGGACGGTTGTGGCAAGTTGATCAGTGGCGTAATGGGTTGCCTTGTCAATCATTGGAAACATGTCAAGCATCGTGCACCATGCATGGCCTTCGTTTGTTTTTATGTCAGGGATGGGTTCTTAAGTTTGGGCCGAACCTATTTTCTTTGGTATTGTCTTTAATTAAGCTAAGCTATATTTAAGTTGTATATTTATAAAAAAGACAAAAATCTAGATTTTTATAAATTTCGTAACTCGATCGTTTTAGGCCTGAATCCAACGCGGTCAGTCGCGTTGGGTTCGTATTATCGAGACCTTGGCTATGGAATCGGTGTGGTAAAAATTGGAGCTTTTGAAAATTTCAAACAAATTCTAACGCGCTCGGATTCAATCGGAACCAGAATGCCAAGGCGATAGAAATTCAAAGTGAGTTAATCTCACTCAAATTAGAAATTTCTACAATTAATTTTAAGTAGTCAAAATTAGTTATTGGTTGATTGATTGAATTTGATAGTTATCATCAATCTGGATGTCATATTATATATAGTAATGTATATATATTGGAGTGATCAATATTCCTACATATATATAGCGGATGAGACCCTATGCGCCCTGCATAATGGCGGATGACCTATATACCGCGATATTCCCCTTAAAGTGGGATTTGTATCTTTGTTTTTTGCTAACATCTGTGGCTGCAAATGAAAACAGGTTGGAGGGATCCAATTGGATTCCTCAAAAATGTTGAATTTATTTTTATATCCAGTGATATGATATATTATATAAGCTGTGATAGACCATTGTGTGATTTTGAATTTATGGGGTACTATGAAATTATTGGTTAGATTTGGGTATTTTTAAATACCAAAGGAAACGTTTAAAATTCGGAAAGAAAATAAAAGGAAAATCTGAAGTAAAAGTATTTTTAGTGACATTTGGATTTGTTAAAAGAAATGAACTTTGGGTAAAATAAATAGTTTGATTTTAAAATTTTACCTGATAATTTCTGAAAGTGGAAAGATAGAGATTTTAGAATATTTTAATACAAGTATTTAAATAATAGAACATAAGCGATTTTGTTTTAGAATAAAAGAATATATTTTTGAATTTGAAATTTAAATAGATTTGGAAAAATAAAAAAGAAGATTGAAATAAAATAAGAAATTAATGTTCTAGATTTAAATAAGATTTTAAATCATAAAAAGGAAGCGAATCTAAAATTAGTGGATTTCAGGATAAATTTGGGTTAACTAATAAATTAATCTAAAATGGAATTTAATTTTAAAAATCGATTAAAATTGATTAAGTGCTGTGAAAAAACAGTGATAAACGGAAAATGAGATTATGGAAGTTATAAACGAAGTTTACAAAATAAAGTGAAGTAATTATCAGTGGATAGTTTGAAATTATAAATTCACGGTGGGAATTTATAAGGAGATGGGTAAATCGTTTTAAAAATAAATAGTAGTTTTATTTTTAGAAATGTGAAAAAGGAAATTTATGGAATTGGAACGTAAATCAAACTGGAAATAAATCGAGAGGGATTTATAAATAATTAGACTGGCAACATTAGAGCTGAAAATATATTTTCTGAAAAAGTTAAGTTTATTTTAAAAGAAGGATTTTCTAGTATTAACTAGAAATTTAAAAGTGTTAAGGAATATATCAGATGAGTAATTATTTAGTTATTTTAAAATTGCTTTAAGTATATTTAAGTATTAATTTAGTAGTTTTATAAATGGTAGATATTAAGTCAATTTTTATTTAAAGAATTAACCAGTATTATTATTTTAAAGGGATAAATTATTTAAATTTGTATTATATGATAACTTTTTATTTTAAAGTGTGAATTGGCTAAAATTTAACTTGGGAAAATTATTATAGAAATTCCATAAGAATTATTTAAAAAAAATTAAATAAAGTTTTCGGTAAGTATTAGTATACCCACATGGTGAAATTAGAGGTAGTGAGTGTCTGCAGTTACGTCTTGAATTTCTTTGGGATAGAGACATAACCATTGAGCTATGAATCCATGGTTTGATACCGCAGTGGTACTTTCCAAATTATTTTAAAGGGTTTCCAAATATCTTTGAAAGAATATTTTTTGGTGAATTTACCTAACTCGATAAGATAGGTATATATATTGGATAAAGAGATTTAATTTATTAGAATTAAATAAAAATGAGATTTAGTGTTTCCAAAGGAAAATGAAATACTTGGATGAATGATTGTTATTCGATATTCAATAACCGACTATCAAATCTGGACTAAAAATATAACTTTGGGAATGTCTAGGAGAAATACTGGAAATATATGCTATATTTACTGTTTGAGGTGTTATACTATACCTATAATCTCGTTTCGTTCTTCTGGGACGTTTACAAAGAAATCCATCCACTAACGGTTAGGAGGTGATCTCTGATCTTATTTTCATCCGTGTATTTCCTAAAGAACCGGGGTTGAGTTTACCGGAAATGTTGAATGTTGTTTCGAAGAGACCGAGATCAGATTTGTTATCTGAAAACAATTTCGATCCAACGAGTACGTTTTCGAAATGAAGACAAGTGCATGGGTTTAAAGATGGAGCAGTGAAGTGCAAGGGCTAATCGCTACTAATCCTGATGGTGATTCCAAAATGGATATAGTAGGAGTAGTGCCTTCGGTTCTTTTCGAACCTGAAATGGACTTGTATGGATGAATGCTATCGGTACATTGTCATTGGAGGACAATGAGCATTCTAAGTGAAAATTCCTGAAAAGGTAATCGTAGCCTTCATCAACCGGGAATGACTGAAAAGCAGGGAAGATACAGCAAAACTAAGTAGGTAGCATCCAATTAGGGTATGCTATCACCTTTCTAGATACCCTTAGATATTATTACTACGATTATGTAAGGAGCTCCAAAAAGGGTTGGAACACCCGAGGTGATAGTATACTCGTTATATCCAGGTTAGAGATAGTCCGGACTTGTGTAGCAGGAGATCCTGACATGGTCCTCGGTACGCTGTTCTAGACATGTAATGTGACAGGTGGTACCCTATTGCCTAGTCATTTAGTTGGAATCCATTCTTCAATGAGCACCGTATGGTTTTGATTGTGCCCAACTATGCTGAAATGTGTGAGATGCAAGCATTTCATCTATTCGAATAAGTATTTGTACTTAGACACTATTGTAATATCAAAGGATTTGATATGAATGTTTTGGTTATCATAAGGTAAAAACCTGTCGTGTTTATTTGTGGCATGGTCTTATGAGATACCTTTGATTTCAAAGTATTTTGAAAACTTTAATAATTCAAATTGAGTGTGTTTTCTCATGCTGGTTTTCTAGACTGACTCGAATGTTATTTTGTTATAATGCTCGGGTCAGACCGAGTATTACAGATAAAGGATAGAATGTTATGGAGCTCAGGAGGCGAGCTGGATGATGAAGATGTATTATACGTATTTGATTTTATTCCACTGTGTATGGTATGCTATTATAATTGTCCAGTATTGTGCTATTGATTTATGTTGTACTCTGATAATGTAATGTATACAAACAGTTATAGTTCTTTTTGTATAAAGATCAGCTGTTACCTATTATATATTGTTCCGTTGCGATGGTGAGATTCTGTGTTGTTGTTTCTATTTTCTTCTTCTACCTCTTTCTTCTTTTCCGTAACGATCTGGTATTTTCGTCATTCGATTGCTCAGCATTCTATACAATGGATGTATTGATGTCGATTTTCCGTGTCGAAAATCCTGGACCGTGACACTTGGTATCAGAGATGAAGGTTAAGCGAGAGCCTTGGCTCTGTTGGGAATTACTCATTAGAAATAGAATCGGTAGCACCCTAAAGTGAGTTTGAGTGTATTAAAAGATATGAGCGCATATTTGTTAGTGAATATAATATTGTTTTATATTGTGTTGATCGGTTTGTTGAGTGGCTTAAGGATTTTGGTCAATACGAGTGATTAACGTTATTGATAGGGATCTCTAAACACTATAATAGAACAATTCAAAACGGTATTGTTTTGAAAATGAGGTAAATGAACTAATTTTCTCAAATTATTTTTATATATAAAAGAAATAATTTTCGTAAACTATTATAGTGTATATGGTGTGCTTGGTTGTTAGGAAATGGTAATATTAAACTATTATTATTGTTGTGTTGTGGTAATTGAATAAAAGTTGAAATTATAACCAAAACGTTAAGGAATAAATTCATATAAAAAAATGGAGTTTGTAAATATGAGTTTATAAATATGAGTTCACAAATGTGATTTATAATTTGAAATAGAATGAAATCCCAGGGAATAATTAAATACATTTAAAGGATTTAAAAGATGAAATTTGGAAATTTGAATTCCGCGGATTTGAAAATGATTTTCGAAGTCTTGAAAATATGGTGATGTTATTTAGGAAATATTTGGAATAAAAATATTTAAAAATGGTTTTTGTGATGACCCGGAATTTGAAAGCAATATCAATTTAATAATCTGAAATAAAAATTAAATTGATTTGATAATCTTTGTAATAAGATTTGAATTAATTTAATAATTCAATAAAATAAATAGTTAATTGATAGATTTTATCTTTTTAAATCTAATATTTGTTTTCTATTTATAATATATATAGAATATTGTATATATTGTAAATAGGTATTGTTTTAAATGAATCATGTTTCCTATAAAATTTATGTCTTTAGTAAAATTGGAAACTATGATTTTATTTAAAAGTTAAACTTTTAAAAAAGCCATTTAATAAATAAAATACGATTTTAATACCTAAGATAAATATTAAATGATTTAAAATATGTGTAACTCAAGTTTAAATTTTAAATAAATAACAATAAGGTTATTTTGATTATCTTTTAAATATAATGAGATAAAATAAATAATTTATTAATAAGAAGACAATTTCTTTTAATAGTTATTTATGGTTATTAAATATTGTTATTTTTAAAATATATAATAAAACATTGTTTCAACAAATAAATTTTTAATAAAATTATTGTTTTTCAAAATTTAAATTTGTAGTTGTATTTGTAAATAAACTGTATTTCAAAAATTCAATTTGAACATGAATTCAAAGTTTTTAAAATTTAAAGTATAAATGTTTTTAATTTGTTTTGATTTTGAAATATTTGTATAAGTTAAATATTTATTCATTTTAAAATTTATGTACATGTAAATAAATACATGATTAACTAATTTATATAAACGTAGGTTTACATTTATTTGTATTAACATTTAATAAAATACAAATTAACCTAATCATAACTAATTAACTTTTAAAAGAGACATGTGTTAATCAATAAACACTACATCTTGACAATTGTTAAAATTTGAGACATGTGTCATTTAAATTTGGTTTTCTTTTATTTATTTGTTTAATAAAGTTTAATTTCAGTTTATATAACCAAATCTCTTTCTTCATTTCTTTCTCTTTCTAAATGAAAGCCTAACATAAATCTTCAAACCAAATTGCAAAACAAATCTGAAAAACCCTCTTTCAGATCTAAATCTGTAAAAAAGAAAAAAATCTGTTAAACACTTTCCAAAACAAAATCATCTTCAAAAGCCTCCACATCTTCAAGTTTAAAAGCAAATATGTCACCACCTTAAAATCTGACACCTGCCTGCAATTTTTTTCAAAAATCTGAGATCTGCTCTCAAGCAAACAACTGCATGCTTGATGCAAGACAAAATGCATGTAGTTTCTTTTTAGAAGTCAAGTCTCAAAGCTTCAACAACTCAGTTTTAAAAGCACACAAGTTTTAATCAAAAATAGAAGAAATGCATATTTCCAGTTTTGAAGCACCTGGTCTTTTTCAAATTCAACTGCTCTGCCAATCCAATTAAGGTGAGTAACATTTTTGTTTCCTGAAAGATTAAATTATAAATAAGTTGCTTGATTTAAATCTCTGTGATCAAATGTTGTTGAATGCATATTTGAATGCAACATGTTGTGACTATAGTGTGTTTGTGATTTCTATTGGATACTCTCTGTTATTATATAGATCATATGTTCAGTTTTTATTTTATTTTATTTTAAAATCAAAATCTATAGATTTGTGCCTCTGATTCAACTTAGATAAAAATCAACCTTATTTGTTATGATGAGCTTTAGTTTGAAATTTTAGTTAAGTTAGAATAACTTGTAAACATGTCTGTAAACCGGAGTTTGATTAGTCAAGTTAAAATATGTGAAAATTCAAACTGAATAATTTGTAAATTCAGTATTATGAACTAAATATTAAGATCAAAATATGATTTTTAGAACAAATATTAGGATTTTTATTTAAGAGGTTAGGGCGGAGTTTTCTGTTGAACAGAAAAGGGAAATGTAGTGGTTTCTTGTGATCTATGGGGTTGAGAGGGTCGGGATTCTTCTAGTAGAGGGAGGAGTGACCAGTGAAGCTTGTAAGAATGCTGGATTGCGATGAACTTCATCGTGGTTTCAGCGGTGTGGCTTTTCTTGTCTGAAGCCCTAGTTTAAGTTAGTAGTTTGATTTAGTCAGTGTTTCTTGTAGAAGCGATCGGGTTGTTTGAATTTTAGGGGATGATAGTAGGTTGGTGGATGGACTTGTAGCCGGAATCGTAGGCATGCCGGTGGTCTGAAGGTGGAGGATGAAGATTTGACAGGTTTGGTGAAGTTTTGTTCTCTTCCGTTTCCAGGTTTGGAAATACAACTCGAATTCAAGTTTGAATTGAATAGGTGCGAGGTGATTATAGCATTGGACTTAGGGGATGGTCGTTGATGGTTGGAGGTCACCGGAGAAGGAGTTTGATGGCCTGAGGCACGGTGCACGTGCACCGTGCAATTTTTGGTTAGCCTGTTGTTTTCTGGGTATAATGGTATTTTAGAACCCGAAGTAAAACTCGGGTATTCTTATGTTTTGCTCGAAGGTAAGAGTCTGAAGACTCGAAGCAGATGTGGGCAGGGTGGAGTTTAGTTTGGGTACAGGTTTTAGCAGTAACCTGTTCTTCTGTTTAAGTTTTAAAATAAAATTTAAACACTGAATTTCAAATGGAAGTAAGTTTTTAAAATCTGAATCATGTTTAAATCTAGTTGTGTTATAGTTTCAAATGATTTTGAATCCTACAAGTTTTTTTTTTAATTTTTTTAAAAGTAGTTTTCAGTTTGAAAAATAAAATATAAAACCTACAGTTTTCAGTAAAATTAAATTTTATTTTGAATCTGAATCATGATTCAAAACAGCAGTTTGAATTTAAATATAAGTTTAGTGTTCTTAAGGTTTTTTGAATTTTCAGGTTTTAAAAATAATTTGTATTTTTAAAACAAAGGATTTTGAAATCAAGGTTTAATTCAAAAAGGTTTAATTCAAGCTTTAATTCAAATGATCAAAATAAGGAATTGTTCAAATGTATTGAATTTAAATCTGGATATTTGAATAAATTTTTGAATTTGAATATTTTCAAACAAGTTCAAATTTAAATTATTTATCAGAAATAAATTGTTTCCAATCAAATATTTAAATTTGATTTTCTTTATGAATGAAGTCTTGATAAAGAGTTTATAAAAGAAAGTTAAGTGATTTTTAACTTAAATTTAAAATTTAAAAGGGTAATGTACTTTAAAATAAATTTCAAATGATTTAAGCAGATTAGTTAAAGACTTATCTTATATAAGGTTTAATTATAAGTAATAAATGTTATTTACATTTATTTTAGAAAGAATATAAATGGAATTTAAATTGGTTTATGCTTAAATAAATATCATTTTGAATTTTAGATTCAAAATGGAATTTGATTTTAATTTTAATATTGAAAAGTTCTAAGTACACAATATTAATAAAATTAATAATAAGAAATGGATTATCTTAGAAATTATTAAGGTGTTAAGATAATTAAATAAATAAGATAATTAAGGAATAACTTATTTATTTAATTTATTTAATTAATAATTTGGATTAATTTAAATTAGAGTTAATTAAGAAGTAATTAAAAAATAACTAATAGTTAATGATGGTCATTAACTAAGTTTATTACTAATTAATTAATATGGTTAATTTTTAATAATTAATTAGATTGATTAATTAATGATAATAAATTGTAAAATTTATTTAAGTTTAATTACTTAAATAAAAGTAATTAAGAGATTAATTTCTTAATGTAATTAATGAGTTTATTAAGGTTGGTTTAAATTAATTAATTAAGTTTAATTAATTCTAAACATTTGATTTTATAGTAATTACTTGATGTAATTAATGGGATTACTCAGTAAAGTAATTAGAGATAATTACTGGATGTAATTAGTGAATAATGATAGAATTGTGAAATATTTTGGATTAAATTATTTTGTATAATTAATCAAGTGATTAATTAAAGAAATTAATTAAGGAATAATTAATTTGATAAGTAATAAGGGTAGTTAATTTCAGAATGAGATTAATCAAAGGTGATTAATAATTATGGATTAAGAGAGATTAATTACTGAAAGTAATTAATTTAATGGAGTAACTAATTAATATAATGATTGATTAATTAATATTAATTAATCAATAATAAATGATTAATGGTAACTAATTAATTGTAATTAATTAAGGATAAATGTAATTAATTATAGTTAATTAGTTAATGAAGTAATTAAGGGATAATTACTGTATTAAGTTAGAGTAATTAATTTTGTGAAATTAATTAAAGTATAATTAATCAGGATTGATTAATTAAGATGATAAATTAGAGGTTAATCAATTAATTAATTTGTAATTAATTAATGATGATGTAAGCAAGATTTATATTGTATAAGTGATTGATTTAATTTATTTTAAATTAATTAAAGATGATGTAATTAATTTAGTTCAATTTAAATTAATTATAAATAGTATGATTATGGATCATTGCTTATGAATGGTTGTTATTGGTTGCTTTGAATGGTTTTGAATCTCAGCTATGAGATTAATATTGTTGAGTGATATGGATGCATTGATTGCATTATGATATGGATTATCTTTTGATAGTAATAATATGGATTATCTATTGTTATGATAATGATAATTATCTGTTGTGAATCTATGAATTATCTATCTGTGTATATACAGATGATATAATTGAATTGTTTTAAACTTTAAAACAGCTTGGACCTAAAAGACACGCTTTGGATTTCGATGAGACCAGGATCGGGTTTCCATATTTGGATATCCGTAAACCACATCGATCCAAATTAACGATAGGTCGTGAATCTTATGTGAAGAGTGAAGACTCGAGGTGTAAGGGCTATACGTCAGTATAACTCTGTGGGTGATTCCGTAATGAGTTTGACGGAATAGTACTTATAGATTCGAGATGGTGATTTAGAGTGCAAGGGTTATCGTCGTTAACTCTGTGGGTGATTCCGTAATGAGTGTAACGAGATAATGCCTTCGGTTTCGTTCGAACCCGGAATGAACTTGTATGGATTGAATGCTTTCAGAACATCGTCGGGTGGACGATGAGCATTCTAAGATAATGTGTCCTTTAAAGGTAATCGTAGCCTCAAGCCTCATCAACCAGGAATGGCTAAAACAGGGGAGGTGCAGCAAGGCTTCGTGGGTAGCACCCATTGGAGAGCAAGATTGATCCCTGTCTAGAGGTCCCTTTTTATTCGGCTTAGTGGGCAGTTGGATATGCGCACCAACTACGGGGTTGTCTTGTTCGGAACTATTCAGTAAGGAATGGGTCCGGCCTTGTGTTGCAGGGGAGTGGGAGTACTCCTCGGTACGTTGATCTAGGCCACGTACTGTGACGGGCGGTACCCCAGTAGCCCTGCCATTGTATGGAATCCAAAATCCAATAAGTGCCAACGGTTTTGATTGTATTACCCACTTTTGTGGCTAGTAGCTGAAATTTAATAGATGTAACAATTTCGGCTATTTCATATTTACTTGAAAACCCTAGACCTATTATAATATCACTGGATTTCCTATCAAATGTTTTGGTTAGCGTAAGGTAAAAACTTTTCCATGTTTATGTGTTGGAAGTCTTACGTGATACCTTTCTTTTCAAAAGGTTTTGAAAGTTAAGCAACTTTAACCTGTTACTCACACCAGACCCATGTCTGACCCGGAGTTTATCTTTTGTTTTCATAAACTCTTGGGTACTCAAATTTTTACGAGTAGCCAAGGGATTCAGGTTAGCTTTGACGAATATTGGAGGAGCAATGGAGCAGGAGGCTTCTGCGTTAGATATATAGTATTCCGCTGTGTGTTCTGTGATTGTCTCTGAGTTATATTATGTTGTAAATACTAGACAGGTGTTTATAACTGTCTAGTATGTGTTGTATTATCTGTGTACTCTGATAGTGATTGTAAACTATGTAATATTTTATGTTATTAATATAATTTATTCGTTCCGCTGTTTAGATTCTGATGTGTTGTTTCTTCTTCTTCTCTTTATTTCTCTTTTCTATCCCTTTCTTTCTTATTAGCGATGCAACTTCCTGGAGTTTAAAAGTTGGGTCGTTATAGTTTTAAAAAGAAATAAAAGCATTGAACTCACTTCGGTCGCTGGTAAATAATTTCGATGATGACTGCGGCATCATCGATGTTCATTTGCGAGTTTCCAAGGGAGGAATTGCTACTTGAATGTTTTGAATTGAAGTTTGGATTGGTAAAGCCAATTCAAAGGATAATTTTATATACCAAGGCTTTTGGGTATATATGATTTTTGGAAGACTTAAGAAATTGTTTAAAACCCTAGGAGTTTATTTAAATATGTTTATGGAATATAAATAAGTTTGAAAACTTATTAAATTTCAAATTTGTTTAGAATGAAATTCAACTTAAGAGGAGTTAAATAAAAGTGAGTGTGGTAATGAAATAAATTAGTGGATGGACAAATTAATTTGATTTGTAAGTAAATGGGATTGAAATTGAATATTGGAATGATATTTAATCTGAATAAAGTAAAATAGAAAATTTAGTTCGAGCGGACTAAATGAAATAAAGTTTAGAAATAAAATTTTATTGAGATTCGAAACAAATAAGTAAATGGAAGGTAAACTGAATTCAAATGGAATTGAAATTTAATTTTGAATAAAAATGGATATAAACCAATGTGATGAAGTGGTTAAACTTAAGAAGTAATAGTGAAGTTCTTAAGTAAATTTGGTATTGGAAATATACTAAGTTAATATTTGAACAAAGATTTAATAAAAGTTGAGTAAAAGGATAATTGAGAATAATTGAATGGGAAACTTAAGTAAATGGGAATAGAAAAGAAATTGGATATAGCTAATAATCAATTGGGAATAGATACATAAGTTGTACGTATATTTTTCATTCGCATAATGATTCATTCCAAATTCGAGCACAGAATTGTGGGATAGTTATATTGATCCGAGTTAGGATTTTCACTTGACTTTTGACGACAAACCCTGGATATGGATTTTTGATTGATTCTGGAATTCTCTATCATAGTTACGGCTATGCAAGGAGAATGATGGTTTGTGATCAATGAACCAGATCTGAGTCCACACTAGGGAGTCGTGTGAACGATACTAGTTCGGAAGTGAAATTGTGTGATCGAGTGAGCGATCGGATTTGATTTTTGCGTACGGATGGTATATGTACATCGTACGGGCTTAAGTGAAGCAAAAATTGAAAATTTTGAAAAGGAATAAATATAATGAATTGTATGTTTGGATATTATTGGTAAATGAGGTGCAGGTTATTAAAAAATAAAAAGCTAAATTGATATCTTCGATTTCAGAAATGAAATTTGATTGGCCGACAAAAAGATATGTGTTTAAAATTGTTGTATGAAATTGATGATTTTTCGATTTAGCCACTTGACTTTTGTTTCTTTTGATGATTTGGGGTCGTAAAGGCAGTTTTGTAGTTTTTTGAATCTATTCACGCAAAAGAGACGTTGGCGAAATTTTTCAAAAATTTAAGAAATTAGAAAAAAATCTTTGAAGAAAATTTTGATCATTTAAAATTGGTTTTAAATTGTAATTCGAATGATTGAGGAGATAATATTATTTGAAAATTATCGATGAGTTAGGAAGTTAGTAAAAGTGATAGTGTATTTTCAATAAACTGATTTGGAAAAGTTGTTTAAACCGATTGGTTTTTGGGTAATAGTTATTGGATTTTGGACCGTTCTTCTTACCTAGCAATTTCGAGGACGAAATTCTTGTAAGGGGGAAGGAATGCAACAACCCGAAATTTTGGATACTTGAAATTGGAATGCTAAATTGATTTTAAATATTTAAAAATTAATTTTTAACTTGAATTTCAAATATCACTATTTATTGGATAATTAAATTATTGAATTTAATAATTGGAAAATGGGTAAAATATTGAATCTGGAGTTTTAAGCTTGTTAAAAATAATTTATAGGCTTATAAAATTTGTATTAATAATACTAAAGATGATAAAAGTTTTTAAATTGAATTTAAAAGTGATTTGTTTAATTTTAAAAATATACCGTTTAAATTGATATTTAAAATAGCCTTCCGAGGCACAGTCTCGGATTTCGATGATACAAGTTCAATTAGATCCGTAATAGTGTATTATTATAGGATTTTAAATTTTGTAGCATTTGAAGTTAACGTGTGATCGTACGGGATATAAATGCCCTCAAATTTATATCGAAAAATCAATATAATAATTGGATCCAAAAGGCTATCTTCTCCATACGATCGAATTAGTGCCCGGAACCTTTTCCATTGCATTTGGAATAGGGATATAACATTATGAATGGCGAGCGGCATGCCTCGATAGGAGGTCAAGATTTTAAGCTAGGAATTCGAGACGGTTTAAATTTAGATAATATATTTTTATATTGACTTTGATCATTTTCATATCAACTTCCCTTCAATCACTCAATCACTATACCCATTCAAGCACGCTAACTTTTTCAAACACGTTTCCTCCCTCCTCTTTTTATACAACCGGCCGAACACAGTTAAGAAAGAAAAAAGGAAATCTTTGAAATTAAAATTCTCGAAATCCACTCGATTGAAAAATTCGAAAATTGCTTTGAAATCTTATTTTAGCTTATGCTTCTGTCTGGTGGTGGTTTTGTGGTATGCAGTGATGGTGGGATGAACGCGGCAGTGAAGTCGAGTGGAAACTGTAAACTAGGGTTTGTAATTTCTCGAGTTTGAGGTGTTATTTCGGGGATTAGTGACCGTTCTCGTGTTCCGATGGTCGAGGCGCATCTTCTGGTGAGGTTTCGTAAAGTTCGGTTAGGTGGGGACGAATGCGATGTTTTGAGCTGCTGTAGGTAGCCATGTTAGGTTGCGAGTGTGGGAAGGGTGCGGGTTCGAAGGCATGGTATCTGGAAGTTGGGGATGGTGGTGGCAAGTTGATCGGTGGAATGATGGGTGGCCTCGTCGATCGTTGGAAACATGTAGAGCATCATGCACGGCCTTCGTTCGTTTTCATGTCAAGGAGAAGCGACAGTTTTTTTTTATGTGGGGGAGAAGCACAGTGTTGGGCTGGGTTCTTGCATTTGGGCCGAACCTGTTTGCTTTGGTATTGTCTTTAATTAAGCTAAGTTATATTTAAGTTGTAAATTAAAAAAAAAAATATCTAGATTTTTATAAATTGCGTAACTTGATTGTTTTAGTTCCGAATCAAACGCGGTCAGCCGTTTGGGTTCGTATCATCAAGATCTTAGTTATGGAATCAATGTGGTAAAAAATTTGAGCTTCTGAAAATTTCAAACATCAAACGCGTTCAGATTCAATCGGAACCGAAACGCAAAGGTGACAAAAAATCAAAGTGAGTCAATCTCACTCAAATTTGGAATTTCCTCAACTAATTTTAAGTAGTCAAAATTAAGTATTGGTTGATTGATTGAATTTGATAATTATTATCAGTCTGGATGTTATATTATATATAGTAGTGTACATATATTGGAGTGATTAATATTCCCGCATATATATAGCGGATGAGACTCTATGCGCCCCATATAATAGCTGACGACCTATATACCGCGATATCCCCTCGAAGTGGGATTGATATCTTTGTTTTCTACTAACATCTGTGGATGAAGAAAAAACAGGTTGGAGGTATCTAACTGGATTCCTCAAAAATGTTAAATTTATTTTATATCCGGTGATATGATATATTGTATAAGTTGTGATAGACTATTGCGTGATTTTGAATTTATGGGGTACTATGAAATTATTGGTTAGATTTTGGTATTTTTAAATACCAATGGAAAAATGTTTAAAATTTTGAAAGAAAATAAAAGGAAAATTTGAAATAAAAATATTTTTGGTGACATTTGAATTTGTTAAAAGAAATGAAACCCTAATAGCCTCCATATCTTTCTATTCCATTTTTCTGTATGTACTTTCAGATCTAACTTGTTCATGTTCAATAGTGAATATCCTAAAACCTGAAATTTCAATTTTAAAATCAAATTCAAAAACTCAAACTGCTCAAACCCTATCGTATTATATGTTGTCACGAAGCTCTTGATGAATGAAATCAACGTCTAGAGTTCATTTCTGCAATCGAGGCTTGGTTTGCCAAAAATTGAATTCTCGACCGTCCACACTAGGATTTGGATTCAACAGTGGATCCTCATCCAATCGACGATCGAAAGGCATTGCAGTTTAGGGCACGTCAAGTAGAGTTCATCCATAGGGTTGGGCCATGGAAAGATTGCTTCAACTTGTCGGATCTTAGCCATAAAGGTGGCCCAATTGGGTCTCGGTCGAAGGAAGAGGAGATGGCCGGAGTGTTCGACTTTCGAGCCGAAGGTGGAGGAAGGCGCGGTGGTCTCGGCGGTGAGGTTGGATTTGGGTACGATGTCATATGGCATTGGCGTTTGTGGGCCGAACGCGGTGGCTTTAGGTTCTTGTTGGGAGCTTAGGGCTTGGGTGATGATAGTATATTTAATATTTTGCCCCTTATTTTATTTTATTTTATTTTTATTTTTAAAATTCAAACGTCTAACTCGAATAACTTTTTCATACAAGCTATGATTCACACGAGGTTTCTTCCGTTGGACTTGTATTTAAATTCCAAACAACATGAAATGGGTTTAGTTAATTTGGAAACTGTTAAAAATTTGGACTTTCGTTGGATTTTTTGATGGGCTATAAATTAAAGGTGAGTGATTAGACCTACTCACGCAATACTAAGATTTCCATAGCAAGTAAATCAAATTTATGATGTGATATATAAATCTTTGATTGTTGTTTGTTGATTTAAATTGACATTTGAATTGATATTGAATCTTAATTGACACTGAATTGAATTGACATTTAAATTTATATTGAAATTTAATTGCTATTTTAACATCCCGATAATTGATAACTACTAACTATTGTGACATATTGGTTGATTTGGATGTTGTTTGAAATGGGTGCTTATTGATTGATATGTTGGATGTATGGTTGTTTATTAATATGATATATCACTATTATCTTCTTATATATCATTGACATAATTTAAATGGTCATTTGAATCATTTTAAAATTGGATACCTATGACATTTAAATTATGGATTGAAGTGATATATGCTCATAAAACTGAAATTGTAAAAATGATCACTTAGTCATAAGGTAGAAAATTATATATGGACATCGGATTTGGTTAAATTGAATGGTTTTTAAATCTTGAATTTGGATTGGTTTGAATGATATTTTTTTAAAGAAAATATTAATTTGGATTAATATGAATTTAATTATTTTCTAATTTGAGCTTAAAAAGTTGAAAATTGAAACTTCTGAAATGAAATTGTTTAAAGGATTTAAGTTAGAATCTTAAAGCTGAAATTGAGATATGATGTAAATTTATCGAAATTGAATTATTTGAAAGATTTAAGTTTTAATTTAAACTTTGGCTTTGTTTTAATTAAAGTGGTTTAAATTGGTATTTCGAATTTTGATTAGGAGATGGAAAATCCCGTAAACGTCTCTGAACTATTACACTCATATTTTACGTTATATCGATATGATTTGCATAGCAATTTTATTGTTCACCCATATTAAATCTACCAATAATATTGATGATTTCACAAATTGGTTTAAAACATTTCTAACTAAGTTTTGGTCAAAGAAAATGTTCCTTTGAAAAATTTCATGCGCACGAAATATGTCAATGATGAGGTCATTTTTGTTATTCGAGGCGGAGTAGAGATCTTGGAAAACATGTTTTTAAAGAAATGGAGCAGGCCTAGTGGTCGTTATGAAAAGTTGTTTTATTCTTGAAATGAAAACTTAGGTTGAGATCAATCTTTAAAATGTGATAGAGTTTGGATCTCTTTCCAAAAATATGAAACTAGCTGGTTGTTGGGTTTATAAAGATTTTTGGTTCCGTTATAGTACAAGTTTATAATTATTTCCTTCCATGTTGTTTTCTTATCGTCTAAAAGTTTCCAAATCCACTTACATAACAAAGAGGTATTTAAAATTTAAAAGTTAATAATTCCTAGCCCGCCTTAAGATTTATGTTTGCATATAAGGTCCCAATTAATTAAGAAGTTTAAGTTAAAGCAATCTGAATTTCCTTTCCATAGGAATATCTATTTTATTAATAACCCAAGAAGGAAAGCGATAAAAGGAGAGCCAATGAATCAGTACTATGGAAAGTGCCGAATTGACAAGGACTGCTCTACCTTCTCTTGAGAGATAGTTGGCTTTCATAGGAGTTAATTTCTTATTAACTTTATCGATAACGACTTTCCAGTCTTCTTTTTTCGACTTCTACGGTCTAATGCAAACTCCCAAATAGTTTATCAGGAAACTCATGATATTGTAATTTAGGGTGTGAGCTACATCAGTTATCGCATTTGAAATGTTATTGATGATCAAAACCAAGCTTTGGAAGTTACTTTTCAGTCCCGATAGTAGTTCGAAGTTATAAAGGATTAATCCGAGTGAAGCGATATGATGAGGAAGATGGGAACAAAAATGCAAGATATCATCTATGTATTGAAGGATGGAAACCCCATCCATAGTAATATATCCTCCTATTTTAGGTAGAATGTCGTTGTTAATGGCTAATTTAATTATTTTTCTAAAAACATAAATCACTAAATCGAAAAGAAGAGGCAATAGGGGATCTCCCTGGCGAGACTCCTCTTAGATTGAATTTTATTGCCATTAATTCCATTAACAAAGATAGAAGACACACTAGATTTCTAGATCAGGTAAATCCAAGGGATCAATTTGGAAAATCCTCTAGCTTTCATGGTGTCAATCAGGAAATCCCAATCGACTGAGTCAAAGGCCTTGGCGAAGTCTAATTTAAGAATGACACATGTTATATTGCCTTGTGACAGAAGTTAATGAATTTTAGAGCACTAGCAATACCGTCTACAATTTGTCCCTTCGCCCCAAAGGGGATAAGATGAATAGGGATATGAAGAGAAGTTTCTCTTGGACATGAATACAGAAGAAGGTGGCAGAATTTGCTATTAGGCGTTTGACGTGCCAAAAGGAGAAATATAAAAACAATAAGGCAGCGAATGAACGCTGCATAAGATCGCTAAAAATCCTATGCGGACAAGTGAACAAAAGATTTTGAGTTTTAAGTAGAGGATATGGTGTTTATTAAAGCTTTGTCTCTTAGTAAGGTGATGAGATTTGGAAAGTCGAGAAAGTTGGCATCAAAATTTGTTGGTTCATTCCTAAGTTTAGAAATAATAGGAAGACTTGCTTACTGCGTGTACCTCGGATAAGTTGGCAGGAGTCCGCAACATTTTACACATTTCGCACTTGAGGAAATTCCTTCATAGCACTGCCACTGTGGTAGAGCCTAATCGATTGGGGACATTGAGGCAGAGCAAATAGCATCTTGTGCCACCACAAGAAATATAGAGCATGGAACTAGGAAGCTCCGCAAGAAAGAAATTAGGCTAGTCCAAGTACAATGGGGAGACAACCCGACGAAAAGCACATAAGAAACTGAAGGGAAGATAAGGATCTCCTATGTCGGGCTTTTCACTGGTAAACTTTTCTCTCTAAAATTAGGTTTTTTGTTGCATCATGGCTACTAGATTAGATTGTATAAGATGGTTGCTACACTTTTCACTACCACGGAGCACTCATGTACTAATTTTTATGCATGTTTAAGGTGTTCGCATACATACATATATGTCACGATCATACACACACGCTATAACCGAGCTCACTTGTTTTATGCCTAGAGAACATAATCACAATACACTTTTGGATGAGTATATTCTGTAGGTAACTTAGTTGTATAACATGGATGTTTATTACACGTTACACTATTCGTCCCTTAGAGAGATTTCGGGGATGAAATCCTTTTAGGAGCGGAGAATGTAACACCCCGTATAACAACCTGTAATTTTCGATAATTAAAATATTGAATTTAATAAAAATTTGTAATTTAATATTGGATGAAATAAAAATTTATGATTTATTAATGAAAATAATAACCAGAATGAAATGTAGCAATGTTAATTTGAGTTAATTGTTAATTATTCTAATGTAATTCCAAATTATTGAAATGATTGAGGTTATAAGTGGTTATAAATTTATAAATAAGGAAATAGATTAAATGTTACATTAATTTGTGAAATAATGTGTAATAAACTGTAATCGGATAAAATCAGTATTGTGTAAGTAGGTATAACATTTGTTTATAGATAATAAACTTGTAAATGTGATTAAATCAAGTAAAAGGGATAATTGTTATTTGTTACCTATTTATTTAAACTGTTGAAATTAAATTGGAAATAAATTGCAATAAATGTAATTAAATATTACATTAATGTAAATTTAGACGATAATTGTAGAATATTAGTGTAATAAGATGTAAACCAATGATGTCCATAGGGTAGTGATTAATTGAATAAAAAAATTTGAAATCTAATTAAACCAATTTATTGGAATTTAATTATAATTAATTGGATTTATTTACAGTTGGAACTAAACACTATACTTAGTGTAATATTTAACACTGAATTGACATGTAAATTTGTTTTAAATTATTGTAAAAGGTCTAAGCAATCAAAATGGTAAAATTTATTAATTATAAAATTGGAATTGAAAAAAAGCGATTTAATTAATTTAGTAATAATTTATTTAATAAACGTGAAAATAGCCATTTGGCCATAGTCTCGGATTTCGACGAAACTAGTTTCACCTGATTCATAATAGTGAATTGGTGTAGGATTTCATGTTTCGTAGCGATCGAACTTGTCGTTTGATCGTACGGACTCGAAACGCGTAGAAATCAATTTATTGAATTCAATTGAAATAAGCTGATTTCAAAAGCTAACTTCTTCATACAATGGAATTAGGACTTGAAACATATTCCATTGGATTTGAAAATATCGAAAATATCTATTTCGATATATTGGTTGACCGACTTTTGTTGCGAACATGGAGCAGACTTTTTGGGTCGTTACTGTCGTTTCGAACCAATTCGAT
Source organism: Allium cepa (assembly GCA_030765085.1). Taxonomy (NCBI): domain Eukaryota; kingdom Viridiplantae; phylum Streptophyta; class Magnoliopsida; order Asparagales; family Amaryllidaceae; genus Allium; species Allium cepa. The sequence goes on from CM060945.1 coordinate 881,700,442, forward strand.
ATGTTCATTCTTTCTTATCGAGCCTTGTCCATATAAATAGATTTTGGTTCTCAAACCCTAGCAGCCATCCAACTAAACTGTATGTACATCTCTCTTTAATGGTAGAAACCAAATTCCAATTACAAAACCTTAAATATAATTTCATAATCAATTTCGAAAAAATCAAACTTCTCAAAACCCTATCATATTATATACCGATTCGAAGCTCTCGAGGAGCGCAATCCAAATCTGCTATTCATTTTCGAAATTGAGTTTTAGTTTATCTGGTATTGGCCAAAACATTCTCGGCCGTTTGTTGGAGTTTGATCATCAGCGACGGATCGTCGCATCGATGGTACCATCGCGTTGAGGAGGACGTGAGGAGTTCATCTATATTTGTCATTGGTCATATGGGTGGTTTGATCGGTCGATATAATTCAATTAGGGTTAAGCACTTTAGTGGTGGCTTTGCGTTTGGGGGATGTGGTGATCGGAGGACCATGGTGCTGGAGGGCGCGAGTCGTGGGAGGCACATGCGGTCATTTGGCAGAGGTACGACATGCCCTCGTGGCCCTAGCAACGGCGATGTTGCAACATGTCGTAGCGACTAGGGTTAACAGCCAAGTTCGAACGATCTGGGTAGTGGGTTTCGCGAGTGAAAGAACGATGGTGGCGTGTTCGACTGGTATGAGTGTTTCTCATTTTTTTTCTTCTAAATATATCGTATAACTTCTAATCGACATAACTTTTACATATGAACTTGGATTCGCGCATGGTTTATTTTGTTGGGATCGTATCGAAACTCTGAACATTATGGATTTGGTTTGGATGAGTTGTGAGACTGTCAAATTTTGAGCCTTATTTTGGATTTCAAATCGATTTGAAATCAAAGTTGAGTGTTTTGACCCACTCACAGCTACTAAATTATCTTATGCTAGTTAAATTAAATTTATGATGTGATTAGAAATTGATTGGTTGATGTTTGGTATGTTTAAATTGTCATTCTAGTTAAATATGACTTTTATTGCATTTAACCGTCATTTAATTTAATATTAAATTCTAAATCGCCAGTTAATAACCAATATAGATAATCAATAAATTGTTGTATTTATTGTTGATGTATATGATGATTGTAATTAATGTTTGATCGTTGATATTGGATGATTTGATGTTATATTTATATTGTTATAACACTGCAAGTTCCCTTAGTTATTATTAGAAAATCCCTATGGGTTGAACTAATACATGCCCGAACGATCATATAGAATAGGAGAAAATCATTAGGTTGAGATGATAAACCCAAGAAATTTTCATTAATTTGGAATTTTGGGATTACGGGTTGAAATGATATGTACCCATAAAATTTTAAATTATGGATTGAGATGATAAATATCCGTATCACTTGACCATAGGGTAAAAAATTATATGCGGGCACCGGATTAGTGAATTTTAATGATTTTTTAATCTTAAAATTTTGAATTCAGTTAATTGGTATTTTGAAATAGAAATTGATTTATATAAACTGAATTATTTTCGAAAATCACAGCCACAATGCTGAAATTGGAATCGATTTAATGAATTGTTCAAAGAATTTAAATTGGAATTTCAAAATTGAATTGTCAAATATTAATGAATTTATTGAAATTGAGTTATTGAAAAAGTTGGATATAACTTTAAAATCTATTTTAAACTAATTTAAACTATTTTAATCAATTTAAACTATTTTTAATTTATTTTAATCTACTATTATAATCTATTTAATCAAATTTAATCTATTTTACCTATTTTAAACTAATTAAATTTATTTAATCTATTTTAAATCTATTTAATGTAATTTAAATATATTTAAACTATTTTAAATCTGTTTAATCTATTTGAAATTTATTTAAATCATTTTAAATCTAATTAAATCTAATTTCAATCTGTTTAAACTACTTTTACTGTATAAACTATTTTAATTTATTTTAAACTATTTTAAATCATTTGAAACTATTATATAGTATATTAACTATTTTAAACTATTTTTAAAACTACCAAAATTGTTTATGACTATCTAAGCCATTTTCTAAAATTTTAGACAGGGTAAAGTTGAAGTATTTATATTTAAATCCTTGATGATGGTACAACCCAAGTTGGGATTTGAAATGGATACAATTTTGTGAAATGACATATTTGAGTAAATAGTGGATTGAGGATTTAATTAACTTATCTTATCGATAATTTCAAAAGTGAATATGATTTTGAAAGTGAATATAATTTCAAAGGTGAATATTATTTTGAAAGTGAATATGATTTTGAAAGTGAATATGATTTTGAAAGTGATATGGTTTTGAGAATATGATATTTTGATCACAATTATGAATTGGTTTTGGAAATATAAAAGAACCATCTGGTGTGAAATAAGCGTTTGATTGCTAAAGAGACCAGGATTGGATATTGTCATACTCTCTGCCAATACCGAAAACCACTTTAACAATTGTGTACGTGGTGGAGATTCAAGAAATGAAGTAGGATGGTTTAGCAAGCGATTCTATATGAGGTATTTACGTGACCTAGACTCCCATGAGTCAGCTTAGATGTGACTAAAATAGGAGCCATGCCGGGCCAAGTGAGATCATTCCTCTTATCGAACATGATTCTTCGATACCATATTATGACTTTGTGATGATTTGGTGGTCATCCCTTGATTTGGATTATGGGAGTGTGTTCCGAGGTATGCGGTAGTAGCTGCTATACGTTACCACCACTACGGATCCGCAATTGGTATAATCCTACCCGGGCATTGCCTCGAGTGCCGTGTTCACATGCCTTATCGCGCCTTTTATGAGTTTGGTTTGTGTCGTACCTATTGAGTGCTCCTTGATAGCCCACTAATTTACGGTGAAGTTTACAGTACTGTATAGACTACGACATTATATAAAATGTGTTAAGGGGGATATGGGTAACGCCTTGACGCTATTTTAATACTTTACTTTACTGTAGACACTATTGTAATAACGTATTGTACTATGTACATAAATAGTTTAACAGATCCTTAGGAGATGTAATCCTGAACATCTCTTAAGTTATTGCACTCACGTTACACACTGGATAGGAGATGTCAAACCCCGTAAACATCTCTGACGCCGTTGCACTCATATTTATTTACTGTTGATTTAACTTACATGAGATCTTTTAGTTTTGACTCGAGTGTTTTGGCTTTTTAATTCGCTTGGGTCAGTCTGAGCTTTTTAATGTATCGAAGACTGATTTCTGGAGGATGGAGACGAAGATTTGTACTATTACTATTTCCTATATTCATAGCACTACATTATGTTATTCCGCTGCATTTATTTATTTATTTATTTATTCCTGTTGTACGTAACTCTGAACTGTATTGTAAAAGTGTAATCAAATGTTATTTATAAAATAGCTTCATGAACTGTTTATTTGATAATTATATTTTGTCATTCCGCTGTGATATTTTGTGTTTGTTTCATTTCTTTCTCTGCTTTTTCTTATTTACCCCATAGCAATATGCCTCTTTGAATGGTTTGAGTTGACATGTGTGTATGCTTATGCACTTGGCCGGTGCAGCATGATAGGGGGTTCTTGCTTTTGGGTTTGGTAGCGAACGGATAACACTTACTCTTACTTGTCCCATGGGTTTGGTGCAGTCAAGACACTAGCTGTAAAGCAGAACATAAGTAACGATGTATGCTGCAATGGGTGTTACCCCACTGGTTGGTGTCCCGTTGCATTTGGTATCAGAGCTTTGGTTTAGCAAAGCACTTAGCTTTGTGGAGTCCGACTCATTAGAAATAGGGTAGTAATAATCTAGAATGAGTCATTGAGTGTATATATGAAAGAGCATATTTGTTAGTCTTAGAAAATGTTTTTATATTGTGCAAATTTGTTCTGTTTAGTATTTATAAATTCTAGTTAATACATAGGACACTATGGCATCGATAAAAATCTCTAAACACTTAATAGGATAGATCGACACAATATTGTTTTGAAATATAGGTAAATGAAATAATTTTGCCTATTATATATTTTGTGTACTAAATGATTAATTTTATAGATGTTATAGTTGGACGTAATATCTTGTTAGTTAGGTACAGAGATTTTATAAATATTGATTGAAAAATAGGATTTACCAATAAAGTAAATATAAATTGGAAGTTTAGAACTGAAGTTCCGGGATTTTTGAAAATTTCTTATGAAAGATTTTGGAATATAATATTTGTAGTATTTAGAAGTATTTTCTGATATAAATATTTCACGATGATTTGAAAGAAATGTTTTAAAAGAAATTTGTTAAAGGAAATAAGTTTTTTGAAATAAATGTTTTAAAGGAAAATTTTAAAGGAAATAAGTTATGTACTCCCCTCTCTATCGTAATTTTGGTGATGAGTGGATGCATCATCGACGTTCATTTCATGTTTCAAAGTAGGAAGACCATTGTAGTTGTTTTACTGCACGTTTGTTTTGATCAATAAATCTCGGTTTTGAATCCCTAAATATGATTATATATATATATATATATGTATATGTATATTATTTTCTAAATGACTGAAATCAATCCGGGATGTATTTCTTAAACTTTTTGATAATTGATAAATTTCAATTATTCTAATGAATGAAATATTGACTATATTAATAATTGGAAACTTCTGAAATGAGGAAAATAAGAAATTGAAAGCTAAATAATTAATGAAATATATATATATATATATATGAGATGGGAAATTGTGATATGTAAATCAAAGGGTCGGGGATTAAGAAATATAACTATTGAACATTTTGTTAGCTTAAATAAATAAGAGAAACTTGTGTAACATTCAATTGCATTCTAAAAGACATAATGTATAATTTACCAAATATTAAAAGTTGAAATGCTTAATAAGAATACGTAATAGAGTGTTTTACAAGTAAACTTAGGAAATGAAGTGTTCAATGGAATTATGCTTATAAGTGAAAAATTAAAGTATATAAAAATGTTATGAACTTAAGTTAATAATTTGAAAATACTAGTGGTTATAATTTAATAAAAGGAGGAATACTGTAAGTAAATGATTATAAACTTAGGTAATGTTTGAAGCCAATTATAATTAGAGTAAATAGTAAAAGTGGATACTATATATGGAAGAAATAAAAGTGAAAGGTGAAAATCTTTTATAAGTATGAGTTGTGTAACAAACCGCAAATCCGTACCCCTCTAAGTCGACAATATTCTCCAATAGTTCAACTCAATGTGGATGGAAATACGAACCATTAAGGTTAAAGAAGAAAGAGGTAGAAGAAGGAATAGAAAAAAAACATCAGAATCTCACAAATGCAACGAAATAACATATAATAGATAACGACAGACTTAAGAAAAAAGAAACTGTAATTGTTTAATATTTACAATCATCAAAGCACAACATAATTCATAGCACACAACTGAACAGTTATAATAATTGTCATCACAAAAGCTGACTATACAGCATACACCGCACAGCGGAATATTCATCAAGTACGTTTGATAGGTCTCGCCATTTAGCTCGTCTCCTGAGCTCCACAGCATCATATCCTGTATCTGTAATACTCGGTCTGACCCGAGCATTATAATAAAATAACACCTGAGTCAGTCTTGAAAACCAACGTGAGAAAACACACTCAATTGGATTATTAAAGTTTTTGAAATCCTTTGAAATCAAAGGTATCTCATAAGACCACGCCACAAATAAACATGTCGGGTTTTTACCTTACGATAACCAAAACATTTCTTACCAAATCCTCTGATATAATAATAGTGTCTAAAAACAAATACTTATGCAAATAGCCGAAATTGTTATATTCATTAAATTCCAGCATAATAGGTATACAAAAAAGTCTGAAGGAACTTATTGAAGATTGGGTTTCCATACAATGGCAGGGCTACTGGAGTACCACCCGTCACAGTACGTGGTTTAGATCAACATACCGAGGACCACTCCCGATCCTCTGCAACACAAGACCGGAGCTACCCCTTATTGGATAGTCCGAATAACATCATCCCACGGTTGGGATCAACAACCGTCCACTAAGCTGAGATCAAAAAGGGAGATCTAGACAGGGATGATCTTACCCTACTTGAGTGCTACCCACTTAGCCTTGCTGCACCTCCCCTTTTTTAGCCATTCCCAGTTGATGAGGCTTGAGGATACACGTTATGTTTTTAAGGATCTCATTTACTTAGAATGCTCACCGTGCTCCTAACGATGTTCTGATAGCATTCATCCATACAAGTTGCCCTGGGTTTGGACAAACCGAATCACCGTCTTCATCATCAACACGGTCATTATTCGCAAATGTTCAAACCAGATCAAAGTGGTATTTGGATAATTAAACCCGTTCTCGGTCTCTTCGAAACGATCAGCGCATTGGAAAATATTGATAGTCGGTTATTTAACTATCAAATAACATTCACAAGCCAAACATTTTATTTCCACTAAAAGTACCAGGTCTTATAAATTAAACCGCTTTATCAAAAATATACTTAAACCATTTAAAATAAAACTACTTAAAACACTTTATTTAAAATAATAGTTATGAAATTCTATAATAATTTCCCAAGTAAAAAATTTAGCCAAAATTACTATTTAAAATAAAACTATTATATAAGGTATAAATATTTACTAGTTATCCTTTGAAACTATAATACAAATTTAACCTTCAAAAATAATTACTACCATAATTACTTAAATAAATATTTACTCTAACAATTTTAAAACAACTAAATAATAATTTAGAAAAAAATCTTTCAAACCACTTTAAAACTTCTAATTTATACTTAAAAAATTTCCTTTGAAATTATACTTGGCTTTTCAGGAAAGTCACACTTTTCATTCCAATATAACCGTCCAACATTTACAAATCCTTCTAGATTTATTTCCACTTTAATTTACGTCCCAATCCCATAAATTTTACTTTTCCATACTTTTTAAAACAAACCACTATTTATTTTCAAACAAATCACCATTTCCTTATAAATTCCTGCCGTGAATTTATACTTTAACATTATCCACTGATAATTATTTCACTTTATTTATAAACCCCTTTTATAAATTTCCATACCCTCATTTCCCTTTAATCATAGTTTTCCAAAACACTTAATCGATTCCCCGATCGATTCTCTGAATTAATTCCATTTTAAAACTTGTTTTGATTTACCCAAATTTATTTCAAAATCCATTACTTCCAGTTTTACTCTTTTATTTTAAATCTAAAATATCAAATTCATACTCTATTTCAAAATTCCCCTTTTATTTTTTCTAACTCGTTTAAAGCTTAAATTTTAAAATATATCCCTTCGTACTTACAAAACAATATTGCTTAAGTCCTTCTTTTTTTAAAAAATCCCTTTTTCCACATTTATTCAAAATCCTTATTTTTCCTATTTTTCGAAATTTATCATATAGGATTTAAAAATCAAGTGTAACTATTTTCCCGATTCTTTCCTTTTTAAATTTATCCATCTTTACTCTAATTCCTTCTTTAAATTTTCTCTTTTCATTTCCCTTTTAAAAATTCAATGTTATATTTTTAAAATGCCCCAATATATCCAGCAATATATTAACATCAAATAAATTAATTTCCAACATTATATCATAGATTATCCAACATTTCATATAACTGAATATGAAAATGAATTCAACATTTTCGAGGAATCTAGTTGGATCCCTCCAACCTGTTTCCCTGCATCCACAGATGTTAACAAATAAAATACCAATCCCACATCGAGGGGGATGCGGTATAAAGGGTCCTTTGCTATTATGCGGGGAGCATAGGGTCTTATCTGCTATATAATGCGGGAATATCAATCACTCTAATATATATACACTACTATATAATATAACACATCAGACTAATAATAAATTATCAATTCAAGCAATCAACCAATAATTTAATTTTAACTATTGAAATTAACTTGTAATCCAATTTGAGTTAGATTAACTCACCTTTGATTTTGTTTTGCAATCCAATCCAAACCGGCTTGTTTTCTTCACGATTTTGGACCTTGTACAAACATTTATACGGTTTATTAATATTCGAAATAATCGAACAATCAATCTCCATTTTATAAATTTAAAATTTACTAATAATTTATTTTAAACTAATAATTCCCTCTCTTTTTATATTTTTTTCTTTTAAATCTTGTAGTAACTATAATAATTAAATATGTTAATAAAACAAGTTAATCACTAAATCCATTGTTTAAAAATAAATTAGCAAATTTAAAATAGGTATATGTATATTTATTTTTCCTTTGAAACTACCTACATATATACTTATAAATATAATCTGTATAGGTTTTTAAAAAGAATCTAATTTTACATGAACCTTAAATATTTTGAAATTCCTACATCTTTCCAAAATCTTATCTGTATATATATATATATATATATATATATATATATATATATATATATATATATATATATATATACTGTTTTACCTATATATATACTTGAATATGTATGTGTATTTATATATACTTATATTTCTATTAAAAAAATCTGTTTTCCTTTTTCTGCAATAACAGCAGTAATTTGTTTTAGTGTATATATACACACGTATATAAATCTACTGTTTATAAAGCTTATTATATATATATATATATATATATATATTTCCTCCGGTTACAAAGAACAGTATATACTTCCTTATAAATTTTTAATAAAACTAACAAATCGTATACTCAAAATCAAGACAGCACATATGTTCCACCAAATCACGAAGTCATGCCTCCTCATCGCAAAACGCAGAGCCACTCAAGCCCTAGCTCACCCTCCCTAGCTCGAGCACGACAAAACCATCGTCCTCCCTCCTCGATGCTCTGCCCCCTCCAATCCCATCACTTTATCCATCATGACTCTGCTACAAAAATCAATGACGCCATCACCCATTTCGCCAGCGCGCCCTTATATGCTCGCATCGTGTCATCAGAGCTCGGCCATCATGGCCTTGTAGAGATTTCAATCGTAGGAATTCCGTGCGATTTGATTTCTATTAAAAAACAAATTCAATTTCTTTTTAGATTTAAGGGGAGGAAGGGTAAAGAAAAACGCAGTAGAACTGAGGAGCAGAAATTGATTTGGGGAGAAGAACCGTCGTTCGGCCATTATAATTCTTTTTCTTTGTTCGCTTATATTTTTTTACATGGTTTAATAATGAGAGTTTATAAACGGGAATGAAGGGGGCAGGATGAGATGTTAGCATGCCTGAGTGTCTCTATGTGTGAGCCAAGGCTTGTGTACAATGATGTGAAGGGAAATGAAAAAGCTCCGATGTGCTATAAATTCAGCTGAAGTTGACCAGAATATAAAGGTATATATTTTTAATTAAATTTGAATTGTCTCGATAAATGAAAATTAAAATTTTGATCTCCTATCAAGGCATGTCGCCAGGCGTTTATAATGTTATATCCTTATTCCGAATGCAATGGAAAAGGTTTCGAGTCCTAATTCGATCTATGGAGAAGATAGATTTTCAGACTCAATGATTATATATAATTTTCAATATAGATTTCAGCGCGTCTACCTACTGTATGATCACACGATAACTCCAAATACTATAAAATTTAAAATCTAATAATAATACACTATTACGGATCCAATGGAACTGGTTTCGTCAAAATCCGGGACTGTACCACAAGAGGCAATTTTTAAATATCAATTTAAACGATGTATTTTCAAAACTGGACAAATCACTTTTAATTTCAATTTTAAAAGTTCTATTATCTTTAGTATTATCAATATAAATTTTACAAGTCTTCAAATTATTTTTAACGAGCTTAAAACTCCCGATTTAACATTTTCCCCAATTTCCAGTAATTAAATTCAATAATTTAATTATCCATTAATCGGTGATATTTGAAATTCAAGTTAAAAATTTACTTCAAATATTTAAAATCTATTAAATATTCTCATTTCAAATATCCAAAATTCCGAGTCGTTACATTCCTCCTCCCTTAAAAGAATTTCATCCTCGAAATTACTAGTTAAGAAGAATGGTCCAATACCCATTTACTATTTCCCAAAACCGAACAGTTTTTTACAACTTTCCAAAAAATCTTTTTATTAAAGACACACTATTACTCTTACTAGCTTTCCAAACTCATCCATAGGTTCCAAATAATATTATCCCCTTAATAATTTCAAATTATAATTTAAATCCAAATTTTAAACTATCAAAATTTTCTCAAAAATTTTTCAACTCCCTAAATGTTTGAAAATTTTCGTCAGCGTCTCCTTTGCGCGGCTAGCTCAGGACAACTACAAAACGCCTCTACGGGACCCCCAAATTTCAAAAGAAAACAAAAGACAAGTGGTTAGATTAGAAAATCATCAAATTTCATATGATAATTTGTACATAACTTTTGTCGGGCAATCTAAATTTATCTTTCGAAATCAAAAACATCGATTTCCATTTGATTTTTAAACACCTGTGTATCTACTTAGTAATAACATCCGATCACAAAATTCAAAATTATTTTGTTTATTCCTTTACAAAATTTTAAATATTTGTTTTACTTAAGCCCGTACGATATACACATATCAACCGTATGCAATATCAAATCCGATCGCTCACTCGATCACACAATTTCACTTCCGAACTAGTATCGCTCACCCGACTTCCTAGTGCGGACTCAGATCTAGTACCTTGATTAGAAACCGTCATTGTCCTTGCATAGCCATTTACCATGATAGGGAATTTCCAAAATCAATCAAAAATCCATATCCACGGTTCGCCGTCGAAAATCGAGTGAAAAATCGAACTCGGATCGACATAACTATCTCAAAATTCTATGCTCGAATCTGGATCAAATTGTTATGCGAATAAAATAATATATGTACATCCTATGTATTTATCCCAATAGATTATTAGCTATTTCAATTCTCTTTTTATTTACATTTATTTTGATTTTCATTCACTTATTCACAATTTTCATTTCACATACCTTTATTAAATCTTCACTCAAATACTTATTCCATATATTTTCTCGACACCAAATTTACTTAAGAATTTCACCCAAATTTTCTTAAGTTTATATAAATATTTTATATAACTTCTTATTTTGATTTCCTCTTTATCACTTAAGATTTACATCCATTTTTATTCAATTTACATTTCAATTTTATTTGAATTCAGTTTATCTTCAAATCCTGAATATTGAATTTTATCAACTATCTTCCATGCATATATGATCCATATCATTATTTTGAATTAGTTCCATTTACTAATATATTTCAAATTTCAATAGATTTTAATTCCCAGAACTTTGTTCTTTTAGTCCACTTCGAACTAATTCTTCTACTTCACTTTATTTAACACGATTCAAATTCAATTCCAATGTTCAACTTGAGTTACATTTACTTACTCCTTTAAATCAACTTGTTCATTCACAAATTATTTCCAACTTGATGAATTTTATTTCAATGGCAATTTTACTTAGTCTACTTAGACTTTTTCTTTAAAATTTACTTTTATTTAACTTGATTTAGTTACATTCCATTCAATTCAAATCTTAAACTTCTATATTCCATTCACTAATCTTTTTAATTTACTTCATTTAATTTGGTTTACCTTTTAACTTATTTCGTTTTCACACTTACTTTAATTTAACTTTTCTTAAGTTAATTTTTATTCTAAACAAATTTCAACCTTCATAAGTCCCTAAACTCATTTATATTCCATAAACATTGTTAATTAACTTCCAGAGTTTAAACAATTGCTTAAACATTCAAAAACTTTTTTGAAATCAATCGTATCCCAAAGTCCTTTGGTATATCAAATTATTTCTTTGCATTTCAAAACTAAACCCAACTTTGCAAACAACTTCATTTTAAAACACGTAGGTAGCAATTGCTCCTTGGAAACTCGAAAACGAACATCGATGATGCTGCAGTCATCGCCGAAATTATTTTTCAACGACCAAAGCGAGTTTAGCTTTTATTCTTTTTTCTAAAACTTTTCAAATATTTTAAATTCCAAATCTCACCAGAATTCATATCTAATTCAAAAACATTTCCGAATAATATCACTATTATTCTTCCAAAGCCTTTTAAAATCATTTTTCAAACCCAATGGAAATTAAATTTCCTAAATTTTCATATTTCAAATTCTTCCAATCTATATTCAAACATTACTCTAGAGTTTTATTCCAAAATATAAATCTCATTTCTAATTCACATTTACAATTTCCATTCTGTTATCTGAATTTATTTCCTTAACTTGTTGTTATAATTTCAATTCCTTATTCCATTTCACTTAACAATGATAATAATTTAATATTATCATTTTCTAACAACCAAGCTAACCATATATAATTATAATAATTTACAAAAATTATTTCTTTTATATACAAAAATAACTTCGGGTAAAATAATTTCATTCACCCTATTTAAAACAATACCGTGTTGAATATTTCTATACAAGTGTTTAGAGATCGCTATCAATAACATTAATTACTTGTATTGACCAGAATCCATAAGCCACTCAACAACACAATCAACACAATATAAAGCAATTTTATATCCACTAACAAATACGCGCTTATATCTATTAATACACTCAAGCTCATTTTAGAGTACTGCTAACTCTATCTCTAATAAGTAATCCCTACGAGAGCCTAGTTTCTCGCTTAACCTTCTACTCTGATACCACTATAACAACCCGCAAAGCCGTACCCCTCTGAGTCGACAATATTCTTTAATAGTTCAACTCAAAGTGGACAGAAGTACGAACCATTAGGGTTAATGAAGAAAGCGGTAGAAGAAGGAATAGAAACAACATCAGAATCTCACAAACATAGCGGAATAACATAAAATAGATAACAACAGACTTTACACAAAAGAAACTGTAATTGACTAATACTTACAATCATCAGAGTACAACACAATCCATAGCACACAACTGAACAGTTATAATAATTGTCCTCACAAAAGCCGACTATACAGCTTACACTGCACAGCGGAATTGTAACGACCCAGGATTTGTATGAATTTAAATTGATAATTTAAATGAATTTTTGAATTAAAAATTGTAAAATTGATTTTAAATGATGCGAGTTTCTCCGATTCAAATAGAAAATATATATTAAGTCATATGAATTTGAAAATTTGTATATATGTGAATATATGTATATATTAGATTAGAAATAAAATCTTAAATAAATGGTTTTAAAATAAATAGAAATAAAAATAAGTAGTTATGAAAGAATAGAAATAAATATACAAGTTAATGTAATAAAAATAAATATAACAACTTTTAAAATACGTACATAAAGTAAAATAAATATATTTAAGTATAGAAACATAAAGTAAAAGCAAATAAATACAAACATAAAATATGTACAAAAGACAAAAGAAATATCTATGCTTGCAAAAACAAACCAGGTACACTTAGACATTAAGATAAGAAATAAGTACATAAAGTAAAATAAATATCTATCAAACATAAACAAAACAAAGTAAAAATATAAAAATGCAAGTATAAAACAAAAGATAAGATAAAATATGAAGAAGCATAGGCTGTAAACTAAAAAAAAACAACAATATGTATACTTAAGTATAGATTTGTACAAAGCAATAAATGCAGATCTCCTTAGCCACCGAAAACAACATACCAGCCATGCCTATTATACTAAACAAAACAAAGAAAAGTGATAAAGGACTCATGCATTTAATACAAAACATCTCAGCCATGCTTATTGAATAAACAAAGACATCACGTTTCATGAACGAGCGGGTAGCCGGAGTTTGAAGCTTCCTGGTGGTCGACGTTTCATGAACGAGCCATGTTTCCAGGATGATGGCGAAACCTGGTCACGTTTCCAGGTTTGAGTTTGAACAACTCAAAATTTGATTTCGCGTGCATAAGGAAGTTTGGATGATCGTGGTGGGTTGCGAGGGTGGTTTGTGACTTGCGGTGATCATCAGTGATGATCGACGTCGTCGATCGCGACTGTGCAGGTGCACAGGCAAGTGGAGTTGAGCCTGTGAAGTTTTAAGTGTTTGGTTTGATTGTCTCGGGTTGTTTTGTCTGCATCACTCATTTTCCAGGTTTATAAGTTTTAAAACTAACTTTAGCAAAGAAAATATGAGGAAGCAAGAGGGAGATTCGTGGAAGATGGAGTGGTAACTCGAGTGTATACTCGAGTGCAATTGAGATTTTCTCGGGTTTAGTACTTAAGTGCTTACCCTTGTTAAAATTTTAAGTTAATCATCTTAAACCATTTTAAATATGAATAAATTAATTTATGTTTGTGAATTTTGAGTTAAGAAATTAATATGAAATTGAGAACCATAGATTAGACTTTAATTAATTAATGAATTTTAAGGGTTAATCAAACTTATAATTAATAACGGTTAATGTGAGTTAATTATTTAGAAAAGTAATCAAATAAATGTTAATGAAGGTCATTAACTAGATTATTTTATAATAAATTAATGTGATTGATTTTTAATTAGATTTATTAATTTGATAATAATCATTATAATAGTTTAAATGTAATTACTTAATAGGAAGTAATTAAGGAATTAATCACTTATTGTAATTAATTAAGAAAATTAATTAAATGGTAGTTAATTAAATTAAGGGTCGATTTAATTGTCAATGAATTAATTAAGGGAAATTAATAAAAGGATAATTGAATAATTTAAAGGTCAATTATTCAATAATTAAAGGTTGGTTTATTTGGTAAATGATTAAAGGACCATTAATCAAACAATTTGAAATCGATTAAAGTTAATTAATTATGATTAACGACCATTTGATTTAAATTAGTCAGAAAATTAATTGAGCTTACTTATGGATGTTTGAATTCTACTGATGTTGAATTGTTTGATACCCCTGGAATTGATGCTTTGTGATAGGTCTTGATTTGTGTTATGATCTGAAATGTAATTTATTTATCTGAGATAAATGTAATTATTATCTGTGGTTTATATATCTGTGTTCTGTGAATAAAAGATGAGCGTTATGGTTTATACCGCTTATCAAATATAAGCGTTATAGTTTATACCGCTTATCAAATAAATTTCTGTATTTGATCTGTGATGATTGAATGATGTTGCACTATTGTGTTAAACCCCTGGATTACATCATACACCCACAATTATGGATTTCACGAGGAAATCGATTAAGTCACAGATTTTTGAAAATAGTTTTGTATTTGAATTTTTGAATTCAAATGTTTTGAAAATGGATTGGGTTTGAAGTGAAAAGCTTTGGAAATGGAATTTCAAAGATGGAAATTTATTTTGAATAACTGGATTAAGGGTTGGAATTTAAATACTTTAATTTAAATTTGAATTCAATACTTGAAATTGAATTCTATGATTTGAAACTAGGGATTAACGATATTATATTGGTTATATATGAGTCAAACCATTTTTAAAGTACTGTTCTTTTGGGAATTTGAATTAACCCAAAGATTGTAACTTGTATAAATGAAATCGGGTTTTTTCGAAATAAGACTGCTGTTTCTAAATGATAAAAAGGCTTTCATAGGAGAAACGAATTTCAAATTATATAAAAAGGGATTTCAAGTTTAAACTGAAATAGTTTACCAAGTTATTGATGAATATTTGGAAATGAATTTTGAAAGTGAACATTTGGGAACGGTTTGAAAGTTATAAGCTAAATCTTTAATTTAAATATTTTAAACGAGTTAATCCAAATGAAATAGAAATTGTTTTGAAATCCGTAAATGGAATTTTGTGAAATAAATCTTTTGTTTAAAAGATTTGAAATGGTAATTGATTTAAACCATTTGAAAGAAAGTTTGAATTATTAAGTTGTGACTTAATTGAAATCCTATATCCATATGTTTTAAATGTTTTCGCTCACTATTCGGTTTAGCCGGGAAAGGACCTTTGTGTCGTATAACCCATTCTGAATATGTGATTTGACGTTATGGATAGCATTTGAAGACCGGTGATGAAGACCGGGTATTTGCGAAAGCGGTAGGATGACCTATCGATTGTTTCTGCACCGAGTCGCGCCGGTATAGAGACTCCCTAAGTGATGGGAAATCCGATCGGGATTGTGAATATCCGGATTGCAAGGACTTCTTTGTAAGTGCCTTCGGTTCTGTTCGAACTCGGAACAGACTTGTATGGATTGTATGTCTGACATTACAAATTGAGATATAAAGCTGATTTCTTTCAAATATATTTCTGTTGGTGGCGGAGAATTTATTCTCTTAGCTTAACACCCTTCTCTGAGACGAACGAGCTCAGAGGTTATGTAGTTGAAGGTTATTAGCGATATATTCCCAATTTGGTAATGTGACATGCTGAGTGTTGCTGTAAAATGATCATTGTGTTGATCATTTGTGATAGGATCATTTGTTTGATCGTTTATCTTTGTGATCATTTCTATGATCATTTGTTGACCCAAAGCACAGCTTTTTTATAAAGCGTGGCTTTGTGGACGAGACTTCGTCGAGCCTCACATCCCGAAAATGGTCAAAACAGGAAAGATGCAGCAAGGTTATGAGGGGTAGCTCCCTTTAGGGCATGTGCATTTCCTTCTGGAAAAGGGTGGTATCATGGTATGGAGCCCAGATACTTACTCATGTTGAAACACTTTATTTATGATTGTGTGATGTTGATTACGGGCGCTCGGTTAAAGGTCCCAAAGGACCAGGAGATGGCATACTCTTGTTAGTAGTTACCCAGTTAGGGGTAACATGGCCTTGTGTTGGCAGAGATCCGGTTTGGTTCTCGGGGACGCCCTTCCAGAGGCGTTCTCATGTGGCAATGGGAAGTTCCTTGGCCTGACCATTTGCTGGAAATCCAAAGAAACCATACGATCTTGTACGGTTTTAGTTGTATAACCTGCCATGGAATGTGGCGGTAACTTGCTATTGAACATGGTAGCTATAGTAGGCATAAGTGCGGAATGCCTATGCTGGCTAAGATTTATATCTTTATTTTCGAAATGAATTTTCCCTACACTATACACTAGTAATAATATCAAATGTTTCTTTTTAATGCGTATCAAGCATCTTTGACTATCATAAGAAGAAATCTCCTACGATTCTGCGTTTGCATTGTGTGTGTGTGCGGGAGGCCTTATGGTAGTCTCATTTTTAAAAAGAATTGCGAATTGACTTTGAAAATCTTTTGTTGAATGTTTTAAAAGATAAACTGTTTTTTTGTTGCTCACACCAGTCTTGCTTATGCTAGGTAATATGTGATGGGGGGTTCTCGCTTCGCGGTTTGGTGGCGAACGGGAGACTCTTACCCCCACACGTCCTCTTTACGGGGTTGGTTAGGCGAAGCCGTGACATTCGAAAGGGTGGCCGTAAAAGCAAGTTTGGGATATCAGTGTAAGCCACGGTGGGGCTGGGATGGTTGAAAAGCCTACCGGTTGTGACCGCAATCGTCACATTTGGTATCAGAGCTAAGGGTTGAACTTTAGCTCAGGAGTGTAACACAATAAGTAACTCATTAGAGATAGGGTGAAGTATCCCTAGAATGAGTAATCCCTAAGATATCCGTTTGAACGTCTTAGTAAATTCTCTTACTATTCACTGATAGTAAGTATGAGTGCAAGAAGAGAACGAGATAGGGGACAGGGAATACGACTATAATTAGTCAAAACTCTGTAACAACAGTGGAAATAATTTTCGTATCAATTTCTTTGATTCGTCTTTCCAAATTCTTTTGATTGCTTCGTGAAAGCTCCAGAAAGAAGTTTCGGTGTAATGAAGGCCCTACGTATCGTTGTAGGAAATGTTTACTTCGTACTTCATCGGTTCTTGTCAATTTTCGATTTAAACTCTAATAAATGAATTGGAAATTTTGAATGAATTGGAAATTTTAAATTGAGTTAAATTGATAAATAGAATATGAAGATAATTTGAATTGTATCGATAAAACAATTTCGTTTAAAACCAAATTAGAAATTCTATTGTAATTTCTCATGAATACCAAAGTCCGAAGAGGGACAAATTGGTATGTATTCTGAGATATTCCGACTCGAGTTTGGAATTCATATCTTAGGTTTGAGGAATTATAGGAGATCGAATTCATCTATCTTTGTTGTTTTCGTGCCTGCGAATTTCGAGGACGAAATTCTTTTAAGGGGGGAAGTTTGTAACGACCCAGGATTTGTATGAATTTAAATTGATAATTTAAATGAATTTTTGAATTAAAAATTGTAAAATTGATTTTAAATGATGTGAGTTTCTCCGATTCAAATAGAAAATATATATTAAGTCATATGAATTTGAAAATTTGTATATATGTGAATATATGTATATATTAGATTAGAAATAAATCTTAAATAAATGGTTTTAAAATAAATAGAAATAAAAATAAGTAGTTATGAAAGAATAGAAATAAATATACAAGTTAATGCAATAAAAATAAATATAACAACTTTTAAAATATGTACATAAAGTAAAATAAATATATTTAAGTATAGAAACATAAAGTAAAAGCAAATAAATACAAACATAAAATATGTACAAAAGACAAAAGAAATATCTATGCTTGCAAAAACAAACCAGGTACACTTAGACATTAAGATAAGAAATAAGTACATAAAGTAAAATAAATATCTATCAAACATAAACAAAACAAAGTAAAAATATAATCATGCAAGTATAAAACAAAAGATAAGATAAAATATGAAGAAGCATAGGCTGTAAACTAAAAAGAAACAACAATATGTATACTTAAGTATAGATTTGTACAAAGCAATAAATGCAGATCTCCTTAGCCACCGAAAACAACATACCAGCCATGCCTATTATACTAAACAAAACAAAGAAAAGTGATAAAGGACTCATGCATTTAATACAAAACATCTCAGCCATGCTTATTGAATAAACAAAGACATCACTCTGTACAACTCTCCCTATTTATCAACCATCTTCATTTCAGTTTCGACCATTATTTGAAGTAATATCATTCAAACTTAAACAAAAATATTTCAACAACATAAAGAAATCAAACCCAAAGATCAAAGAGGAAGAGGAAAAAAAAAGATTTCAGCTATCAAACTCAAGCCCAGGATCTTCAATTTGATAAATACAAAAAGATTTCAACTTTTAACCTGAAAACTTCTGGAACTAGGGATGTTAAGGTGAGTATCAACTAGCAAATATTAACTTGAATATATATATATATATATATATATATTTGGAAGTGCTATGTCTATATGTGTATGTATCTGTTCTTCTTGCTTTACAGAGTACAACCCAATAAAGAAAAGAAAAATTCAATTTCTTGTTTTATAATCCATATTAGACTTTGGGTTCAAAACAAAACGGTGCTGCTTAAGTATGAACTACAATAAAAAAAATATCTCATGAAGTAAAAATGCATATAGGATGGAAAAATCAAGTTTTTACAGTAAAAACTTTAATTTCTAGAAAATTCGAGTATCACGAATCATTGATTCAAGTACATAACATGAATCCTAAATGGAAGACATGATTTTTAAATCTTGTTTGATGATTTTTAAGCAATTGGTTTAAGAGCAGTTTGTTTTTGCTCGAAATTTGAACTTTGATCAAATTCCGGTGATCCATCGATTCGTGGGGCTCGGGGATGTGTGCAGGCGTAGAGGAGCCTACATGGATGCTAGGAAAAATATTCGGAGGTTGATCTATGCCTTATGGAAGCGACGGCGAGTAGATTGTTTCTGGTGACCTAATTTTAGGGTGGCTGATGTTTTCCACTCGCGCATCGTCAACGATGGACCGAGTGCCACGCGACTTTGCGAAAAGGTAGAGGGGATATTGGAGAGTGGGTAGCCGGAGTTTGAAGCTTCCTGGTGGTCGACGTTTCGTGAACGAGCCGTGTTTCCAGGATGATGGCGAAACCTGGTCACGTTTCCAGGTTTGAGTTTGAACAACTCAAAATTTGATTTCGCGTGCGTAAGGAAGTTTGGATGATCGTGGTGGGATGCGAGGGTGGTTTGTGACTTGCGGTGATCATCAGTGATGATCGACGTCGTCGATCGCGACTGTGCAGGTGCACAGGCAAGTGGAGTTGAGCCTGTGAAGTTTTAAGTGTTTGGTTTGATTGTCTTGGGTTGTTTTGTCTACATCACTCATTTTCCAGGTTTATAAGTTTTAAAACTAACTTTAGCAAAGAAAATATGAGGAAGCAAGAGGGAGATTCGTGGAAGATGGAGTGGTAACTCGAGTGTATACTCGAGTGCAATTGAGATTTTCTCGGGTTTAGTACTTAAGTGCTTACCCTTGTTAAAATTTTAAGTTAATCATCTTAAACCATTTTAAATATGAATAAATTAATTTATGTTTGTGAATTTTGAGTTAAGAAATTAATATGAAATTGAGAACCATAGATTAGACTTTAATTAATTAATGAATTTTAAGGGTTAATCAAACTTATAATTAATAACGGTTAATGTGAGTTAATTATTTAGAAAAGTAATCAAATAAATGTTAATGAAGGTCATTAACTAGATTATTTTATAATAAATTAATGTGATTGATTTTTAATTAGATTTATTAATTTGATAATAATCATTATAATAGTTTAAATGTAATTACTTATTAGGAAGTAATTAAGGAATTAATCACTTATTGTAATTAATTAAGAAAATTAATTAAATGGTAGTTAATTAAATTAAGGGTCGATTTAATTGTCAATGAATTAATTAAGGGAAATTAATAAAAGGATAATTGAATAATTTAAAGGTCAATTATTCAATAATTAAAGGTTGGTTTATTTGGTAAATGATTAAAGGACCATTAATCAAACAATTTGAAATCGATTAAAGTTAATTAATTATGATTGATGACCATTTGATTTAAATTAGTTAGAAAATTAATTGAGCTTACTTATGGATGTTTGAATTCTACTGATGTTGAATTGTTTGATACCCCTGGAATTGATGCTTTGTGATAGGTCTTGATTTGTGTTATGATCTGAAATGTAATTTATTTATCTGAGATAAATGTAATTATTATCTGTGGTATATATATTTGTGTTCTGTGAATAAAAGATGAGCGTTATGGTTTATACCGCTTATCAAATATAAGCGTTATAGTTTATACCGCTTATCAAATAAATTTCTGTATTTGATCTGTGATGATTGAATGATGTTGCACTATTGTGTTAAACCCCTGGATTACATCATACACCCACAATTATGGATTTCACGAGGAAATCGATTAAGTCACAGATTTTTGAAAATAGTTTTGTATTTGAATTTTTGAATTCAAATGTTTTGAAAATGGATTGGATTTGAAGTGAAAAGCTTTTGAACATGGAATTTCAAAGATGGAAATTTATTTTGAATAACTGGATTAAGTGTTGGAATTTAAATACTTTAATTTAAATTTGAATTCAATACTTGAAATTGAATTCTATGATTTGAAACTAGGGATTAACGATATTATACTGGTTATATATGAGTCAAACCATTTTTAAAGTACTGTTCTTTTGGGAATTTGAATTAACCCAAAGATTGTAACTTGTATAAATGAAATCGGGTTTTTTCGAAATAAGACTGCTGTTTCTAAATGATAAAAAGGTTTTCATAGGAGAAACGAATTTCAAATTATATAAAAAGGGATTTCAAGTTTAAAATGAAATAGTTTACCAAGTTATTGATGAATATTTGGAAATGAATTTTGAAAGTGAACATTTGGGAACGGTTTGAAAGCTATAAGATAAATCTTCAATTTAAAGATTTTAAACGAGTTAATCCAAATGAAATAGAAATTGTTTTGAAATCCGTAAATGGAATTTTGTGAAATAAATCTTTTGTTTAAAAGATTTGAAATGGTAATTGATTTAAACCATTTGAAAGAACGTGTGAATTATTAAGTTGTGACTTAATTGAAATCCCATATCCATATGTTTTAAATGTTTTCGCTCACTATTCGGTTTAGCCGAGAAAGGACCTTTGTGTCGTATAACCCATTCTGAATATGTGATTTTACGTTATGGATAGCATTTGAAGAACGGTGATGAAGACCGGGTATTTGCGAAAGCGGTAGGATGACCTATCGATTGTTTCTGCACTGAGTCGCGCCGATATAGAGACTCCCTAAGTGATGGGAAATCCGATCGGGATTGTGAATATCCGGATTGCAAGGACTTCTTTGTAAGTGCCTTCGGTTCTGTTCGAACTCGGAACAGACTTGTATGGATTGTATGTCTGACATTACAAATTGAGATATAAAGCTGATTTCTTTCAAATATATTTCTATTGGTGGCGGAGAATTTATTCTCTTAGCTTAACACCCTTCTCTGAGACGTACGAGCTCAGAGGTTATGTAGTTGAAGGTTATTAGCGATATATTCCCAATTTGGTGATGTGACATGCTGAGTGTTGTTGTGAAATGATCATGTGTTGATCATTTGTGATTGGATCATTTGTTTGATCGTTTATCTTTGTGATCATTTCTATGATCATTTGTTGACCCAAAGCACAGCTTTTGTATAAAGCGTGGCTTTGTGGACGAGACTTCGTCGAGCCTCACATCCCGGAAATGGTCAAAACAGGAAAGATGCAGCAAGGTTATGAGGGGTAGCTCCCTTTAGGGTATGTGCATTTCCATCTGGAAAAGGATGGTATCATGGTATGGAGCCCAGATACTTACTCATGTTGAAACACTTTATTTATGATTGTGTGATGTTGATTACGAGCGCTCGGTTAAAGGTCCCAAAGGATCGGGAGATGGCATACTCGTGTCAGTAGTTACCCAGTTAGGGGTAACCCGGCCTTGTGTTGGCAGAGATCCGGTTTGGTTCTTGGGGACGTCCTTCCAGAGGCGTTCTCATGTGGCAATGGAAAGTTCCTTGGCCTGACCATTTGTTGGAAATCCAAAGAAACAATACGATCTTGTACGGTTTTAGTTGTATAACCTGCCATGGAATGTGGCGGTAACCTGCTATTGAACATGGTAGCTATAGTAGGCATAAGTGCGGAATGCCTATGATGGCTAAGATTTATATCTTTATTTTCGAAATGAATTTTCCCTACACTATACACTAGTAATAATATCAAATGTTTCTTTTTAATGCGTATCAAGCATCTTTGACTATCATAAGGAGAAATCTCCTCCGATTCTGCGTTTGCATTGTGTGTGTGTGCGGAAGGCCTTATGGTAGTCTCATTTTTAAAAAGCATTGCGAATTGACTTTGAAAATTTTTGTTGAATGTTTTAAAAGATAAACTGTTTTTTTTGTTGCTCACACCAGTCTTGCTTATGCTATGTGATATGTGATGGGGGGTTCTCGCTTCGCGGTTTGGTGGCGAACGGGAGACTCTTACCCCCACACGTCCTCTTTACGGGGTTGGTTAGGCGAAGCCGTGACATTCGAAAGGGTGGCCGTAAAAGCAAGTTTGGGATATCAGTGTAAGCCACGGTGGGGCTGGGATGGTTGAAAAGCCTACCGGTTGTGACCGCAATCGTCACATTTGGTATCAGAGCTAAGGGTTGAACTTTAGCTCAGGAGTGTAACACATTAAGTAACTCATTAGAGATAGGGTGAAGTATCCCTAGAATGAGTAATCCCTAAGATATCCGTTTGAACGTCTTAGTAAATTCTCTTACTATTCATTGATAGTAAGTATGAGTGCAAGAAGAGAACGAGATAGGGGACCGGGAATACGACTATAATTAGTCAAAACTCTGTAACAACAGTGGAAATAATTTTCTTATCAATTTCTTTGATTCGTCTTTCCAAATTCTTTTGATTGCTTCGTGAAAGCTCCAGAAAGAAGTTTCGGTGTAATGAAGGCCCTATGTATCGTTGTAGGAAATGTTTACTTCGTACTTCATTGGTTCTTGTCAGTTTTCGATTTAAACTCTAATAAATGAACTGGAAATTTTGAATAAATTGGAAATTTTAAATTGAGTTAAATTGATTAATAGAATATGAAGATAATTTGAATTGTATCGATAAAACAATTTCGTTTAAAACCAAATTAGAAATTCTATTGTAATTTCTCATGAATACCAAAGTCCGAAGAGGGACAAATTGGTATGTATTCTGAGATATTCCGACTCGAGTTTGGAATTCATATCTTAGGTTTGAGGAATTATAGGAGATCGAATTCATCTATCTTTGTTGTTTTCGTGCCTGCGAATTTCGAGGACGAAATTCTTTTAAGGGGGAAGTTTGTAACGACCCAGGATTTGTATGAATTTAAATTGGTAATTTAAATGAATTTTTGAATTAAAAATTGTAAAATTGATTTTAAATGATGCGAGTTTCTCCGATTCAAATAGAAAATATATATTAAGTAATATGAATTTGATAATTTGTATATATGTGAATATATGTATATATTAGATTAGAAATTAAATCTTAAATAAATGGTTTTAAAATAAATAGAAATAAAAATAAGTAGTTATGACAGAATAGAAATAAATATACAAGTTAATGCAATAAAAATAAATATAACAACTTTTAAAATATGTACATAAAGTAAAATAAATATATTTAAGTATAGAAACATAAAGTAAAAGCAAATAAATACAAACATAAAATATGTACAAAAGACAAAAGAAATATCTATGCTTGCAAAAACAAACCAGGTACACTTAGACATTAAGATAAGAAATAAGTACATAAAGTAAAATAAATATCTATCAAACATAAACAAAACAAAGTAAAAATATAAACATGCAAGTATAATACAAAAGATAAGATAAAATATGAAGAAGCATAGGCTGTAAACTAAAAAGAAACAACAATATGTATACTTAAGTATAGATTTGTACAAAGCAATAAATGCAGATCTCCTTAGCCACCGAAAACTACATACCAGCCATGCCTATTATACTAAACAAAACAAAGAAAAGTGATAAAGGACTCATGCATTTAATATAAAACATCTCAGCCATTCTTATTGAATAAACAAAGACATCACTCTGTACAACTCTCCCTATTTATCAACCATCTTCATTTCAGTTTCGACCATTATTTGGAGTAATATCATTCAAACTTAAACAAAAATATTTCAACAACATAAAGAAATCAAACCCAAAGATCAAAGAGGAAGAGGAAAAAAAAAGATTTCAGCTATCAAACTCAAGCCCAGGATCTTCAATTGATAAATACAAAAAGATTTCAACTTTTAACCTGAAAACTTCTGGAACTAGGGATGTTAAGGTGAGTATCAACTAGAAAATATTAACTTGAATATATATATATATATATATATATATATATTTGGAAGTGCTATGTCTATATGTGTATGTATCTGTTCTTCTTGCTTTACAGAGTACAACTCAATAAAGAAAAGAAAAATTCAATTTCTTGTTTTATAATCCATATTAGACTTTGGTTTCAAAACAAAACAGTGGTGTTTAAGTATGAACTACAATAAAAAAAAATCTCATGAAGTAAAAATGCATATAGGATGGAAAAATCAAGTTTTTACAGTAAAAACTTTAATTTCTAGAAAATTCGAGTATCACGAATCATTGATTCAAGTACATAACATGAATCCTAAATGGAAGACATGATTTTTAAATCTTGTTTGATGATTTTTAAGCAATTGGTTTAAGAGCAGTTTGTTTTTGCTCGAAATTTGAACTTTGATCAAATTCCGGTGATCCATCGATTCGTGGGGCTCGGGGATGTGTGCAGGCGTAGAGGAGCCTACATGGATGCTAGGAAAAATATTCGGAGGTTGATCTATGCCTTGTGGAAGCGGCGGCGAGTAGATTGTTTCTGGTGACCTAGTTTTAGGGTGGTTGATGTTTTCCACTCGCGCATCGTCAACGATGGACCGAGTGCCACGCGACTTTGCGAAAAGGTAGAAGGGATATTGGAGAGTGGGTAGCCGGAGTTTGAAGCTTCCTGGTGGTCGATGTTTCGTGAACGAGCCATGTTTCCAGGATGATGGCGAAACCTGGTCACGTTTCCAGGTTTGAGTTTGAACAACTCAAAATTTGATTTCGCTTGCGTAAGGAAGTTTGGATGATCGTGGTGGGATGCGAGGGTGGTTTGTGACTTGCGGTGATCATCAGTGATGATCGACGTCGTCGATCGCGACTGTGCAGGTGCACAGGCAAGTGGAGTTGAGCCTGTGAAGTTTTAAGTGTTTGGTTTGATTGTCTCGGGTTGTTTTGTCTGCATCACTCATTTTCCAGGTTTATAAGTTTTAAAACTAACTTTAGCAAAGAAAATATGAGGAAGCAAGAGGGAGATTCGTGGAAGATGGAGTGGTAACTCGAGTGTATACTCGAGTGCAATTGAGATTTTCTCGGGTTTAGTACTTAAGTGCTTACCCTTGTTAAAATTTTAAGTTAATCATCTTAAACCATTTTAAATATGAATAAATTAATTTATGTTTGTGAATTTTGAGTTAAGAAATTAATATGAAATTGAGAACCATAGATTAGACTTTAATTAATTAATGAATTTTAAGGGTTAATCAAACTTATAATTAATAACGGTTAATGTGAGTTAATTATTTAGAAAAGTAATCAAATAAATGTTAATGAAGGTCATTAACTAGATTATTTTATAATAAATTAATGTGATTGATTTTTAATTAGATTTATTAATTTGATAATAATCATTATAATAGTTTAAATGTAATTACTTATTAGGAAGTAATTAAGGAATTAATCACTTATTGTAATTAATTAAGAAAATTAATTAAATGGTAGTTAATTAAATTAAGGGTCGATTTAATTGTCAATGAATTAATTAAGGGAAATTAATAAAAGGATAATTGAATAATTTAAAGGTCAATTACTCAATAATTAAAGGTCGGTTTATTTGGTAAATGATTAAAGGACCATTGATCAAACAATTTGAAATCGATTAAAGTTAATTAATTATGATTGATGACCATTTGATTTAAATTAGTCAGAAAATTAATTGAGCTTACTTATGGATGTTTGAATTCTACTGATGTTGAATTGTTTGATACCCCTGGAATTGATGCTTTGTGATAGGTCTTGATTTGTGTTATGATCTGAAATGTAATTTATTTATCTGAGATAAATGTAATTATTATCTGTGGTATATATATCTGTGTTCTGTGAATAAAAGATGAGCGTTATGGTTTATACCGCTTATCAAATATAAGCGTTATAGTTTATACCGCTTATCAAATAAATTTATGTATTTGATCTGTGATGATTGAATGATGTTGCACTATTGTGTTAAACCCCTGGATTACATCATACACCCACAATTATGGATTTCACGAGGAAATCGATTAAGTCACAGATTTTTGAAAATAGTTTTGTATTTGAATTTTTGAATTCAAATGTTTTGAAAATGGATTGGGTTTGAAGTGAAAAGCTTTCGAACATGGAATTTCAAAGATGGAAATTTATTTTGAATAACTGGATTAAGTGTTGGAATTTAAATACTTTAATTTAAATTTGAATTCAATACTTGAAATTGAATTTTATGATTTGAAACTAGGGATTAACGATATTATACTGGTTATATATGAGCCAAACCATTTTTAAAGTACTGTTCTTTTGGGAATTTGAATTAACCCAAAGATTGTAACTTGTATAAATGAAATCGGGTTTTTTCGAAATAAGACTGCTGTTTCTAAATGATAAAAAGGCTTTCATAGGAGAAACGAATTTCAAATTATATAAAAAGGGATTTCAAGTTTAAACTGAAATAGTTTACCAAGTTATTGATGAATATTTGGAAATGAATTTTGAAAGTGAACATTTGGGAACGGTTTGAAAGCTATAAGATAAATCTTTAATTTAAAGATTTTAACCGAGTTAATCCAAATGAAATAGAAATTGTTTTGAAATCCGTAAATGGAATTTTGTGAAATAAATCTTTTGTTTAAAAGATTTGAAATGGTAATTGATTTAAACCATTTGAAAGAAAGTTTGAATTATTAAGTTGTGACTTAATTGAAATCCCATATCCATATGTTTTAAATGTTTTCGCTCACTATTCGGTTTAGCCGAGAAAGGACCTTTGTGTCGTATAACCCATTCTGAATATGTGATTTTACGTTATGGATAGCATTTGAAGAACGGTGATGAAGACCGGGTATTTGCGAAAGCGGTAGGATGACCTATCGATTGTTTCTGCACTGAGTCGCGCCGGTATAGAGACTGTCTAAGTGATGGGAAATCCGATCGGGATTGTGAATATCCGGATTGCAAGGACTTCTTTGTAAGTGCCTTCGGTTCTGTTCGAACCCGGAACAGACTTGTATGGATTGTATGTCTGACATTACAAATTGAGATATAAAGCTGATTTCTTTCAAATATATTTCTATTGGTGGCGGAGAATTTATTCTCTTAGCTTAACACCCTTCTCTGAGACGTACGAGCTCAGAGGTTATGTAGTTGAAGGTTATTAGCGATATATTCCCAATTTGGTAATGTGACATGCTGAGTGTTGCTGTGAAATGATCATTGTGTTGATCATTTGTTTGATCGTTTATCTTTATGATCATTTCTATGATCATTTGTTGACCCAAAGCACAGCTTTTGTATAAAGCGTGGCTTTGTGGACGAGACTTCGTCGAGCCTCACATCCCGGAAATGGTCAAAACAGGAAAGATGCAGCAAGGTTATGAGGGGTAGCTCCCTTTAGGGTATGCGCATTTCCTTCTGGAAAAGGGTGGTATCATGATATGGAGCCCAGATACTTACTCATGTTGAAACACTTTATTTATGATTGTGTGATGTTGATTACGAGCGCTCGGTTAAAGGTCCCAAAGGACCGGGAGATGGCATACTCGTGTCAGTAGTTACCCAGTTAGGGGTAACCCGGCCTTGTGTTGGCAGAGATCCGGTTTGGTTCTCGGGGACGTCCTTCCATAGGCGTTCTCATGTGGCAATGGGAAGTTCCTTGGCCTGACCATTTGTTGGAAATCCAAAGAAGCAATACGATCTTGTACGGTTTTAGTTGTATAACCTGCCATGGAATGTGGCGGTAACCTGCTATTGAACATGGTAGCTATAGTAGGCATAAGTGCGGAATGCCTATGCTGGCTATGATTTATATCTTTATTTTCGAAATGAATTTTCCCTACACTATACACTAGTAATAATATCAAATGTTTCTTTTTAATGCGTATCAAGCATCTTTGACTATCATAAGGAGAAATCTCCTCCGATTCTGCGTTTGCATTGTGTGTGTGTGTGTGCGGGAGGCCTTATGGTAGTCTCATTTTTAAAAAGCATTCGAATTGACTTTGAAAACCTTTTGTTGAATGTTTTAAAAGATAAACTGTTTTTTTTGTTGCTCACACCAGTCCCACGACTGATCCGGAGTTTATTGTTTATTTCCTAAACTCTGGGTGCTCATTATTTTCTACACGAGCAGTCTAGAGTTGGGTTTTTCAGATAGCTAGGTTCAGTGAATTATCTGGAGTTAGTTCAGTCTTTGGATCAGACTGCATTTGCATAGTTTGGTGCATCGTTATTGGGAGTTCGAGCTATTGCTGGATTGATTCTTGGAAATGGAGTTGCAGTTCTCGGAGTTCTCTTTTGAAGACTATCTTTGAGTTAGTGGTTCCGCTGCTATATTATTGTATCATATCTCTGATGTATATTGATATCTATTGGATCATCTGTTGTTTCAGATATTGTATCAAAGCTGTATATCAATGTATTATTCTTTTATTCCGCTATGTTGTTTACTTAATGTTGTTATAAGCTCCGGCGAATCGGATTTGAACGGTCGAATCTATGGCATTCGAATACGATTTGAAGTATGGATGTCGATTTTCGAGCGGGCAAAATCCGAAACGTCACAGGAATATTCATCAAGTACATGCGATACGTCTTGCCATCCAGCTCGTCTCCTGAGCTCCACAGCATCCTATCCTGTATCTGTAATACCCGGTCTGATATGAGCATTGTAATAAAATAACACCCGGGTCAGTCTGGAAAACCAGCGTGAGAAAACACACTAAATTAGGTTATTAAAGTTTTCAAAATCCTTTGAAATCAAAGGTATCTCGAAAGACCATGTCACAAATAAACATGTCGGGTTTTTACCTTACGATAACCAAAACATTTCTTATCAATCCTCTGATATTATAATTGTGTCTAACTACAAATACTTATTCGAATAGCAAAAATTGTTACATTCATTAAATTTCAGCATAATAGGTATAGAAACAAGTCCGAAGGCACTTATTGGAGATTGGGTTTCCATACAATGGCAGGGCTACTGGGGTACCGCCCGTCACAGTACGTGGTCTAGATCAATGTACCAAGGACCACTCCCGATTCCCTGCAACACAAGACCAGAGCTACCCCTTACTGGATAGTTTGAATAAGATCACCCCGCGGTTGGGATCAGCAACCACCCATTAAGCCGAGATCAAAAAGAGACATCTAGACAGGAATGACCTTACCCTACATGAGTGCTACCCACTTAGCCTTGCTGCACCTTCCTTGTTTTAGCTATTTCTGATTGATGAGGCTTGAGGCTATGCGTTACCTTTTTAAGGATCTCATTTACTTAGAGTGCTTACCGTCCTCCTGACGATGTTCTGATAGCATTTATCCATACAAGTAGCCCTGGGTCTGGACAAACCGAATCACCGTCTTCATCATCTTCACGGTCTTCATTCGCAAACGTTTAAACTGGATCTAAGTGGTTTTCGAAAAATTAAACCCGATCCCGGTCTCTTCGAAACAATCAGGGCATTGGAAAATATTGATAGTCGGTTATTTAATTATCGAATAACATTCACAAGCCAAACATTTTATTTCCACTGAAAAGCACAAAGTCTTATAAATTAAATCACTTTATTAAAAATATATACTTAAACCATTTAAAATAAAACTACTTGAAACACTTTATTTAAAATAATAGTTATGAAATTCTATAATAATTTCCTAAGTAAAGACTTTAGTCAAAACTACTTTTTAAAATAAAACTATTATATAAGGTATAAATATTTACTAGTTATCCTTTGAAACTATAATACTAATTTAACCTTTAAAAATAATTGCTACTATAATTACTTAAATAAATATTTACTTTAACAATTTTAAAACAACTAAATAATAATTTTTCTAAACATTCTTTCAAACCACTTTAAAACTTCTAATTTATACTTAAAAATCTCCTTTGAAATTATACTTGGCTTTTCAGGAAAGACAAACTTTTCATTCCAGTATAACCGTCCAACATTTATAAATCCTTCACGATTTATTTCCACTTTAATTCACGTCCCAATCCCCTAAATTTTACTTTTCCATACTTTTAAAAACCAACCACTATTTATTTTTAAACAAATTAACCTTTCCATATAAATTCCCACCATGATTTATACTTTAAATTATCCACTGATAATTATTTCACTTTAATTATAAACCCCGTATATAAATTTCCATACCCTCATTTCCCTTTAATTATAGTTTTCTAAAAACTTAATCGATTCCCCAATCGATTCTCCAAATTAATTCCATTTTAAAATTTATTTTGATTTACCCAAATTTATTGCAAAATCCATTAATTCCAGTTTTATTCTTTCATTTTAAATCTGAAATATCAAATTCATACTCTATTTCAAAATTCCCATTTATTTTTTTCCAACTCGTTTAATGCTTAAATTTTAAAATATATCCCTTCGTACTTACAAAACAATATTGCTTAAGTCTTTTAAAAAAAAAACCTTTTTCCACATTTTTTCAAAATCCTTATTTTTCCCATATTCTGGAATTTATTATATAGGATTTAAAAATCAAGCGTAACTATTTTCCTGATTTTTTCCTTTTTTAAATTTATTCATCTTTGCTATAATTCCTTCTTTAAATTTTCCCTTTTTGTTTCCCTTTTAAAAATTCAATATTTATATTTTTAAAATGGCCCAATATATCCAGCAATATATTAACATCAAATAAATTAATTTCCAACATAATATCACAGATTATCCAACATTTCATACAATTGAATATGAAAATAAACTTAACATTTTTGAGGAATCCAATTGGATCCCTCCAACATGTTTCCTTGCATCCACAGATGTTAGTCAACAAATGAAACACCAATCCCACTTCGAGGGGGATATCGCGGTATAAAGGGTCATCCGCTATTATGCGGGGCGCATAGGGTCTCATCCGCTATATAATGTGAGAATATCAATCACTCCAATATATATACTACTATATAATATATCACATCAGACTGATAATAAATTATCAATTCAAGCAATCAATCAATAATTTAATTTTAACTATTGAAATTAACTCGTAATCCAATTTGAGTGAGATTAACTCATTTTTGTTTTGCAACCCAATCCAAACTGGCTTGTTTTCTTCACGATTTTAGACCTTGTACAAACATTTATACGGTTTATTAATATTCGAAATAATCAAACAATAATTTTCATTTTATAAATTTAAACTTTACTTTACTAATAATTTATTTTAACTAATAATTCCCTCTTTTTTTCCTTTTTCTTTTAAATCTTTTAGTAACTATAATAATTAAATATGTTAATAAAACAAGTTAGTCACTAAATCCATTATTTAGAAATAAACTAGAAATTTAAAATAGGTATATGTATATTTACTTTTCCTGTGAAACTACCTATATATATATACTTATAAATATTATATGTATAGGTTTTTAAAAAGAATCTAATTTTACATGAACCTTGAATATTTTAAAATTCCAATATCTTTCCAAAATCTTATCTATATATATATACTGTTTTACCTATATATATTTGAATATGTACGTGTATTTATATATACTTATATTTCTATTAAAAAAATATGTTTTCCTTTTTCTGCAATAACAACAGTAACTTATTTTAGTGTATATATACATACATATATATAAATCAACTGTTTATACAGCTTATTGTTATATACATATATATATATTCCATTTACGAAGAACAGTATATACTTCCTTACAATTTTTTAATAAAGTTAACAAATCGCATACCCAAAATCAAGACATCACATACCTTCCCCCAAATCACGAAGTCGTGCCTCCTCACAGCAAAACGCAAAGCCACCCAAGCCCTAGCTCGCCCTCCTTAGCTCGAGCACAGAAAAACCATCGGCATACCTCCTCGATCCTCCACCCCCTCCAGTCCCATCATTTTACCCATCGCAACTTTGCTACAAAATCGATGACGCCATCACCCATTTCGCCATCACGCCCTCAAATGCTCGTGCCGCGTCACTCGGAGTCGGCCCTTACGGCCTTGTAGCGATTTCAATCGTAGGAATTCCGTGTGATTTGATTTCATTTAAAAAAAAATCGATTTTATTTTAGATTTAAGGGGAGGAAAGGTAAAGAAGAACGCAGTAGAACTGAGGAATGGAAATTGATTTGGGGAGAAGAACTGCCGTTCGACCATTATAATCTTTTTCTTTGTTCGCTTATATTTTTTTTGAAATGTCTTGATAACGAGAGTTTATAAATGAGAATGAAGGGGGTAGGATGAGATGTTAGGGTGCCTGAGTGTCTCTGTGTGTCGGTTAAGGTTTGTGTATAGTGATGTGAATGGAGATGAAAAAGCTCCAATGTGCCATAAATTCAGCTGAAGTTGGCCGGAATATAAAGGTATATTTTTTAATTAAATTTGAATTGTCTCGATAAATGCAATTTAAAATTCTAATCTCTTTTCAAGGCATGCCGCCAGGCGTTTATAATGTTATAACGCAATGGAATAGGTTCTGTGTTCTAATTCGATCGTATGGACAAGGTAGCTTTTTGGACTCAATAATTATATTGAATTTTCGATATAGATTTCAGCACGTCTACCTACCGTATGATCACACGATAACTTCAAAGTGCTAAGAAATTTAAAATTCAATAGTAACACACTATTACGGATGCAATGTAATTGGTTTCATCGAAATCCGAGACTGTGCCACGGAAGGCTATTTTTAAATATCAATTTAAACGATATATTTTCAAAACTGAACAGATCACTTTTAATTTCAATTTCAAAAGTTCTATTGTCTTCATTATTATCAATTTAAATTTTACAAGCCTTTAAATTATTTTTAACGAGCTTAAAACTCCCGATTTAACATTTTCCCAATTTCCAGAAATTAAATTCAATAATTTAATTATCCAATAATTAGTGATATTTGAAATTCAAGTTGAAAATTAACTTTTAAATATTTAACATCAATTAAATATTTCAATTTCAAATATCAAAAATTCTGGGTCGTTATAAGTTGTTTCATAAATGAATATTTATATAAAAAGGGAAATCAAACTAAATAGTAAATGTGAAGTAAACTGAAATAAAATGTATACAATACTTTAATAATGCTTTCATTTATGATCCAAATAATTGAAATGGTTATAATTTATATAAGTAAAGAATGTAAATTAATGAAATAAGCCTTATACGAATGAATGTGAATTAAAATTTTGTAAGTAATGAATGTAGATTAAAAAATAATCATTGTATGAAAAAAAGGAGAAAAGAAATGGAACAGTAAATGATGTGAAAGGAAAGTAATAAGAATAAACGTAAATAACATTGA
Source organism: Allium cepa (assembly GCA_030765085.1). Taxonomy (NCBI): domain Eukaryota; kingdom Viridiplantae; phylum Streptophyta; class Magnoliopsida; order Asparagales; family Amaryllidaceae; genus Allium; species Allium cepa. Next base: position 881,734,865 of record CM060945.1, read on the forward strand.
AAGTTATTGTTTGTTTTGGTTTATGGATGTTTGGAAAGTGATACTTTAAATTGTTTATGATGCATAAATAATCTATTAATTTTTATCTAAGACTATTGAGTGTATGGTATACTTAGCAGTTTATTTATCACTTTATATGATTAGAAGTTTCTGACCCAAACAAACCATTTGTTTTGGTTGCTATGCATCGATAATTGTTTTCTTTGTTGAAAATGACTTTTGTACTGTTTGTTTTCGAATGATTATTGTTATGTTGTGATTGTTCTGATGTTATTAATTGAAATAACTTAAATATTTCTCTTCTACTTAATATTAACCTCTTTGGATTGTATAAGTGGAATAAAGGTTTATGGAAGCAATAACTACTGCTTTTGGTTTTATAAATATGCATTGTTTGACAGATAAATAGGTACGTTTTCGGATTATGGTTTTATAGCGATATTATATTTCTTTTCCCATGGTTAGGGATATTTTATTTTGAAATATATGATATATATTGTTATTATTGATATTATTATTCTCCCAGACCTCTTCGTACAAAGGAGACTCTACTGAAATTTTCATTGAATTTTGGGACTTCGAAAAATTTTGTGAAATGTTTTTCGAACTTTTATTAACTTGAATATAAAGGGGTTTAATTGTTTATAAATTGATATTTTATTTAAATTATTTAGTTATGTAAATTAACGGTTTATAAATTTAATATTTTGAATAAGATATATTAATTTCTTGATTGCATCTTTCCCATTTCGTGGATGAAATGTTTTGAGTGAGGAAGAGTGTAACAACTTGTAATTTTCCAATAATTAAAATATTAAATTTAATAAAATTTTGTAATTTAATATTGGAAGAAATAAAAATTTATGATTTATTAATGAAAATACCCAGAATGAAATATAACAATGTTAATTTGAGTTTTTTGTTAATTATTTTAATGTAATTCCAATTTATTGAAATGATTGAAAGGTTACAAGTGGTTATCAATTGTAAATAAGGAAATGGGTTAAATGTTATATTAATTTTTGAAATAATGTGTAATAAATTGTAATCGGATGAAATCAGTATTGTGTAAGTAGGTATCACATTTGTTTGTAGATAATAAACTTGTAAATGTGTTAAATCAAGTAAAAGGGGATAATTGTTATTTGTTACCTATTTATTTAAATTGTTGAAATTAAATTGGAAATAAATTGCAATAAATGTAATTAAATATTATGTTAATGTAAATTTAGATGATAATTGTAGAATATTAGTGTAATAAGATGTAAACCAATGTTAACTATGTCCATAGGGTAGTGATTGATTGAATAAAAAAATTGAAATCAAATTAAACTAATTTATTGAAATTTAATTATAATTAATTGGATATATTTACAGTTGAAACTGAACACTGTAATTAGTGTAATATTTAACGCTATTTGACATGTAAATTTGTTTTAAATTATTGTAAAAGGTCTAAGTAATCAAAATGATAAAATTTCTTAATTATAAAATTGGAATTGAAAAAAAGCAATTTAATTAATTTAATAATAATTTAATTAATTAATGTGAAAATTGCCATTTTGGCCACTATCTCGGATTTCGACGAAACAAGTTTCATCGGATTCGTAAAAGTGAATTATTGTAGGATTTCAAGTTTCGTAGCGATTGGACTTGTAGTTTGATCGTACAGGCTCGAAACGCGTAGAAATCAATTTATTGAATTCAATTGAAATAAGCTTATTTTACAAGCTAACTTCTTCATACAATGGAATTAGGACCTAAAACCTGTTCCGTTGGATTTAAAAATATCGAAAACATCTATTTTGATATATTTGATAACCTACTTTTGTCTCGAAGATGGAACGGACTTTTCGGGTCGTTATTGTCGTTTCGAACCAATTCGATATGTTCATTCTTTCTTATCGGGCCTTGTCCATATAAATAGATTTTGGTTCTCATACCCTAGCAGCCATCCAGTTATTCTATACATACATCATCTTCTTTTCTTTCCTTTCTTCAATGGCAGAAACCAAATTCCAATTACAAATCCTAAATCCGATTTGAAAATCAATTTCAAAAAAAAAAAATCAAACTTCTCAAAACCCTGTCATATTATATACGGGTTTGAAGCTCTCGATGAAGGCAATCCAAATATGCTATTCATTTTTGAATTTGGGTTTTAGTTTGTCCAAAATTGGCCAAAACATTTCGGCCGTTCGTTAGAGTTTGATCATCAGCGATGGATCGTCGCATCGATGGTACCATCGCGTGGAAGGGGACGCGCGGAGTTCATCTATGTTCTTCGATGGCCATATAAGTGGTTGGATCGGCCGATACAATTCAACTAAGGTTTATCATTCTAGCGGCGGTCTGTGTTTGGGGATGTGGTGATCGGAGGACCATGGCGTTAGAGGGTCATGAGTCGTGGGAGGCCCAGGCGGTCGTTTGGCAAAGGTGCGACAGGCCCTCATGGCCCTAGAGGGGCGATGTTGCAACGTGTCATGGCGGCTAGGGTTAGCAGCCGAGTTCGAATGATTTGGGTAGTAGGTTTTGCAGGTGAAAGAACGATGGTGACTTGTTCGATTGGTATGTGTGTTCCTCTTTTATTTATTTATTTATTTTTAAAAAAAAAATTGTATAACTTCTAATCGACATAACTTTTACATATGAACTAGGATTCGCGCGCAGTTTGTTTTGTTGGGATCGTATCGAAATTCTGAAGATTATGGATTTGGTTTGGATGAATTCTAAAACTATTGAATTGAGCCTTATTTTGGATTTCAAATCGATTTGAAATCAAAGGTGAGTGTTTTAACCCACTCACAACTACTAAATTACCTTATGCTAGTTAAATGAAATTTATGACATGATTAGAAATTGATTGGTTGATGTCTGGTATGTTTAAATTGTTATTCCAGTTAAATAGGACTTTTATTGCATTTAATCGTGATTTAATTTAATATTAAATTCTAAATAGCCAGTTAATAACCGTTATTGATAATCAGTAAATTATTGTTATTTATTGTAGATGTGTATGATGATTGTGATTAATGTTTGATCGTTGATATTGGATGATTTGATGTTATATTTATATTGTTATAACACAGCAAGTTCCCTTATTATTATTAGAAAATCCTTATGGATTAAACCGATACATACTCGAATGATCATATAGAATAGGAGAAAATCGTTGTGGGTTGAAACGATAAACCAAAGCGATTTTCATTGATTTGAAATTTTGGGATTGCGGGATGAAATGATATATACCCGTAAAATTTTAAATTGCGGATTGAAATGATAAATATCTGTATCACGTGACCATAGGGTAGAAAATTATATACAGACACCGGATTGGTTAAATTGAATGATTTTTTAATCTTTAAATTTAGAATTCAGTTAATTAGTATTTTGAAATAGAAATTGATTTATATAACTGAATTATTTTCGAAAATCCAAGTCATAATGCTGAAATTGGAATTGATTTAATGAATTGTTCAAAGGATTTAAATTGGAATTTTCAAAGTTGAATTGTCAAATATAAATGAACTTTTCAAAATTGAGTTATTAAAAAAGTTGGATATAACATTGAAATCTATTTTAAACTATTTTAATCGATTTAAACTATTTTTAATTTATTTTAATATATTATAATCTATTTAATCCAATTTAATCTATTTTACCTATTTTAAACTAATTAAATTTATTTAATCTATTTTAAATCTATTTAATATAACTTAAATCTATTTAATCTATTTTAAATTTATTTAATCTATTTTAATTCTATTTAATATAATTTAAATCTATTTTATCTATTTTAAATCTATTTAAATCATTTTAAATCTAATTAAATCATATTTAAATCTGTTTAAACTATTTTTACTATTTAAACTATTTTAATCTATTTTAAACTATTTTAAATCATTTAAAAAGATTTTACAGTATTTTAACTATTTTAAAACAATCAGAACTTTTTGTGACTATCTAAACTATTTTGTAAAATTTCAGACTGGGCAAAGTTTAAGTATTTATTAAATCCTTAATGATGATACAACCTAAGTTGGGATTGAAATTGATACCTTTTTGTGAAATGACATATTTGAGTAAATATGATGATTTTGGAACGAGGATTTAATTAACCTATCTTATCGATAATTTCAAAAGTGAATATGATTTTGAGAGTGAATATAATTTCAAAAGTGAGTATGATTTTAAAAGTGAATATGATTTCAAAAGTGATATGGTTTTGAGAATATGATATTTTGATACCAATTATGAATTGATTTTAGAATGTAAGAGAACCATCCGATGTGAAATAAGCATTTGGTTGTTAAAGGAAGCGGGATCGGATATTGTCATACTCTTTCCTTATACCAAAAACCACTTTAACAACTGTGTATATGGTGGAGATTCCAGAAATGAAGTAGGATTGTTTGCAAAAGATTCTGTATGAGGTATTAACATGACCCTGACTCCCGTGAGTCAGCTTAGATGTGACTAAAACAGGAGCCATGCCAGGCCAAGTGAGGTCATTCCTCATGTCGAACATGCTTCTTCCATACCATATTATGTCTTTGTGGTGATTTGGTGGCCACCTCTTTATTTCGATTATGGGAGTGTGTTCCGAGGTGGACAGTAGTAGCTATTATGCGTTACCACCAGTCTGCATCCGCAATTGGTAGAATCCTACCCTGGCATAGCCTTGAGTGTCATGTTCACATGCCCTCCCACCCCTTCTACGAGTTTGGTTTGTATCGTACCTATGGAGTGCCCCCTGATAGCCTACCAACTTACGTTGGAGTTTACAATACTGTATAGACTATGATATTATATAAAATGTGTTAAGGGGGATATAGGTTGTAACGACCCAGAATTTTCGATCCCGAAAATTTCAGATAGTTAGAAAAAAGAAGAAAGAGATAGAAGAAGAAGAAGATCAGAAACACCAACATCTCACATTCACAGCGGATAAAATATAATAATAAATAATAACAGTTTTTAAAGAATTCTGTATTTGTCAAAATACCTTTATAATACATCAGAGTTACACATATATACAGACACTGGATATGCACAATCATCATGTCTCAGATATACAACAATATAATACAGCGGAGACACTCCATACGTTCTTGCCATCCAGCTTGCCTTCTGAGCTTCAGAACGTCCTTACCGAAAAATCTGTAATACTCGGTTTGACCCGAGCGCTATATCAAAGTAACACCCGGGACAGGCTGGAAACCAGCGTGAGCAAACCCATCTAACATAGAATACAAAGCATACAACTTGCATAAAACCCGGGGTAACTCGTATCAGTTTACAAACTCACAATTTTTTATAGACATCACTTATTTCACACATCAATTTTCTACATACCAAAATTTAGATTAAATAGTCCAATTCACTTAAATCATTTCATTCTAGCCTATTGATTTCACATATCAATCTATAAAAATTCGAAGTGGTTTTGGGTATTTTCCAATACCCGACCCCAGTCTCTTCGGGTCTCACGTCATCCTAACCCAAGTTATCCAAATGGAATACACTTCAAACTTTAAATGCAGGATGTCCCATTGCACAACAATTCACCATTAATAGATACCCACAATATCCGATTCGCCCAAACATATGGTACTACATAACATTTCATATCAGAGATATCAACTCATTCAAGGCATCCAATACTCTTCAATCATCCATAAGCAAACTTGATCACTTCCAAAATTAATTTAATTAATTCTAGTTGAATTACTAACCTCAATCACTTAGATTTCTTCACCTAACATTAATTAATTTCATATCAATTAATTAATCATCCCTTAATTATCCATCTTAAATAATCATCCTGGATTAATTATCCTTTAATTACATTCAAGTAATTATCTTTAATTAATTACACAAATTAATTATTCTTAACCAAAAACAGTAATTAACCTTTAATTACTTCACAAATTAATTAACTATAATTAATTACATTAATCCTTAATTACTTATATTAATTTCTCATAAATCACTTATTATTGATTAATTGAATCTTAATTCAACAACCTTTAATTACATCATTAATTATATAAATTAATGATTTCTAATTACATTTCAATTTATCCTAATCTAAATTAATTACAGTAATTAATCATTAATTAACCACAAATATTAACCACTCTTGATTAATCTCAACCAGTAATTAACTTCTTTTTTATTTCCTTCATTAAATAAATTAATTACTCATTTTATAAAAGAAGTTTAAAGGAATTTAAAACCAAATCCATTTTTAAATTCAATATTCCAAACATCAATATAATTCATCACAGAATATCAAATATTCATAACACAGAATATTAAACAATCTAAATAATTTTGAGGAATCCAGTTGGATCCCTCAAACCTGTTTTCCTGCATCCACAGATGTTAGCACAATACCAATTCCACTTCGAGGTGGAATATCGCGGTATATGGGATTTATAAAATATCATCCACTGTTATGGGGCGCATAGGGTCTCATCCGCAATATAATGCGGGAAATCAATCACCCAATATATACTATATACAACTATATATAATATAGCACATCAAATTAATTCAACCATTCAACCAATCATAAAAATTTAACCATTTAAATTTAAATAAAAAATCCAAAAGAGTGAGATTAACTCACCTTTGCCCCTTAAATTTGCAAATCCACTTCATTCTCGATTTGATTCCACGATTATTGACCTTGTATAAATATTTATATGATTTTATTAATATTCGTACAACTCGAATAATTCATCACATTTTACAAATTTCTTAACTAATTATTTAGTTTAAACTGATTTTCTTATAATACATAATTTTAGTAGCTAAAATAATTTAAATAAGTTTATAAAAATTTATCTCCATCATACATCATTTTTAAAATTCGATCAGTAGATGAAAATAGGTGTGTATATATATATATATATATTATTTTTATTTTTTCCCTTGAAACTATTCATACCAAAAACAACCTCTATACATATATATTAAATTTTAATAAAATAAATTTCCTTTCCAAACCTATATACATGTACTAAATGAAATAAAATAAACAGAACTGTTTTAAAATTTCTTTACTGTAAAATAAAATCTCACCTATATATATATTTATTCACTTATTTAAATAAAATAAAATTATATGCAGATACCTCACTGCCTTACCTCAATAGTCCCACCCCATCGAGCTTCCCCCGCTCGTCGACCAGAGCTTGCCCCCCTCACCATCGTGACGAACCCACACCACGAACTTCGAATTCGACAACCCATAACACACCGTGACCCCTTCCAAGACAACCGGAATCTCTCATTAGTCCCCTGCCGCCAAGCTCGCTCCTACCCAGATGCGACGCCGCTTCCATATCCCATTCACCATGCCGACGCTCTCGACTCATCCACCAGAAAATGATGCTGCGACCTTCAATTCGTCGTGCGCGAGCTCCAGATTGCGAGCGATTCAAGAACGCGTCGCCCTTTTTTTTCAATGTTAATTTTCGATTTCGACCCCTACTCCCCTCTTAATTTGTGAAATGAACTGATGAGAGAATGGGGAAACGAGATTCGGTATGAAAGCTAGAGAGGGAGACGAAGATGTAGTTTTAAATTGGGGATGGCTTCTTGAGTACGAGTGTTTATTTATAAAATATCTTTGACTAGTTGACTTCCAATTTTGTTATATTATAAAACTTCCAAAATGCCTCGTTAATTGCTACTTAAAATTTTGAACTCCTCTTAAGGAGTGCCGCTAGGCGTTTATATGTTATACCCCTATTTCGAACGCAATGGAAAAGGTTTCGAGTCCAAATTCGATCGTATGGAGAAGATAGCCTTTGGACTCAGTTATTATATTAAATTTCCGATATAAATTCCAGCGCCTTTATATATCGTACGCTCACACCACAACTCCAATCATTACAAAAATTGAAATTCGATAATAATACAATATTACGGATCCAATGGAACTGGTTTCGTCGAAATCCGAGACTACGCCTCGGAATGCTATTTTTAAATATCGATTTAAACGATAAAATTTCAAAACTGAACAAATCGGTGTTAAATTCAATTTTAAAACTTTTATTATCTTCAGCACTATCAATATAAATTTTAAAAAGCCTTAAATTATTTTTAGCAGGCCTAAAATTCCAAATTCAACAACTTACCCAATTCCAGTTTATTAAATCTAATAACTTAATTGCTAAATAATAATAATATTTGAATTCAAGTTAAAAAATTAACTTTTAAATATTTAAAATCAATTAAATATTCCAATTTAAATTGTCCAAAATTCTAGGTCGTCACATTCCTCCCCCCTAAAAGAATTTCGTCCCCGAAATTGCTAGTTAAGAAGAATGATCAAATACCTATTTATTTTTATTTTTTTCAAAACCAAATAGTTTTATCAACTTGCCATAACATATCTTTTATTAAAGACCCAATATTACTTCAACCAACTTCCCAAAACCTTCCATAGTTTCCAATAACATTATTTACTTCATTTATTCAAATCTAAATTTAAATCCAAATTTAAATTATCAAAGCTTTCTCAAAAAATTTCGAACTCTCTAAATTTTCGAAGAATTTCTCCAGCGTCTCCTTTGGACGGCTAGCTCGGTACAACTACAAAATGGCTCCCAAATTCCAAAAGAAAACAAAACACCAAGTGGCTAGATAAAAAACCCAATCAAATTTCATATAGAAATTTAAACACATACCTTTTGTCGAGCAAATTCAAATTTATCTTCGGAAATCAAAACCAATTTTCCTTTCCCTTTATAATACCTGCATATCCTACTTAGCAATAATATCCAATCATAGCCTTAAAAATCATTTTATACATTTCCCTATAGAAGTTTTCATATCTACCTTTATTCAGATTAGTTTTCCCATTTCCATATGAATTCAATTTATCTTTAACTATGAATATTGAATTTTTATCTTTTATTTAAAACTGATTCATATCATTATTTAAATTAGTTTCATTCACTGATTTATTTCAATTTCCAATTTGAAATCATTTTGCCACTAACAAAAATTTTCGATAAATTTTCAAAAAATTTCTAACTCCCAAAATTTTCGAAATTTTTTGGCAGGGTCTCCTTTGTAAGGAGGAGCTTTATGGAGTAGGCGTACCTTTATTTAGCATTTTTAAGCAAGCGGCTTATTTATTTTGCAATTTGCGCAATCCAAACATGCCAAACGGCCTCCCTGAACCCGTACTTACTCAATTTAAATATGTAAATATTAAATATACGTAATTTATTAGCATTACACTTATTTTCAATAGCTAAACACATGCATTTCATAAGCAACATGCACCAAACACTTTCCATAAGCGATTATATGATTTTAAAGCTAATTCAATTGCTTTCAACCAATTCATGTGCCAATCCATTCAATTTTAATGGTTTACACTTCCATTTCTTACATTCAATTTATTTTTAACCCAAACAAGCTCATATTCAATTCAATTGATTTCAAAGTCAATTTATTTAACTTCTCTCAACTCATAGAATTTTAACTACTTTCATTTACGTAAAACGACAATTCATTCTATGCAATTTGATGATATCCATGTGAATAAATAATTACTTAAGTTTTATAACCAATTTAAATTGATTCCGACTAAATTTTATTTAATTCAATTCCATTTTAATTCATTGACAACCATTTTAATTAGCTCGACACATTCCATATTTGTATACTACTAACCATTCCAAAATTAATTCAACCCAAGCTTTTATTTAATGGTCTACCTTTCCAACTTGAAGTCGAGCTTCTATTAATTTTAAACTTATGTTAATTTACTTTAATTTAGTCCAACTTCAAAACTTAAGCTCACTTCTATTTGATTCTCATCTAATCAAATTCCATTAAATTCAGTTAACCCATCTATTTTATTTTAATTCACCTTCTCAATTTATCAAAATAATATCCAAGCACATACTAAACTCATTTATACTCGAATTGGATTTTATTTATATCTCAAATAGCTTCTATTATAATCCAATTCCATTTTATATTTTACAACATCTCCACTTATTTTAATTCATTATCAATCCAAATCGAATTCTATTATAATTCGAGTTTATCTCCAAACTTTATTATTAAATTATAATCCATTTTATTTAACCGAGTTAAATTTTATATACATACTCTATCAAATAATTTATTTAGCTAATTAGCTACCTCCAACTTTTAATTCAATATTCGATTTTATTACAAAAATCACTTCATTAAATTATCCTGAATTCAAATTTTTATTCATAATTCCAGTTTGGATTTCTTTCATTTTCCAAAATTCCAACATTTTTATTTTAAAGTTTACATAATACTATTAAAATAGCTTTTTATAAAAATACTTCTTATAACTCGATGTCTCAACCAGTCCATCCATGTTCTCACAGAAATTCAGGCATACGTTGATCAGACGTAGGACTGAAAATCTATAAGTACTTGGTAAACCTTTTTTCAACACCCAGTGAAAATACTAGGGAAAATAATTATATTGAGAATATAGAAAACAGTTTTTGAAAATAAAGGAAATATCTTTGGTGAGAATGCTCTGGAAATCATCACCCCCATCCATGGTCGCAGTTACATCCTGGGTTACGTTGTCATCACAGCAAAAGTCCATGTAATTGTAGGCACTCCACGCTCCTCGATTACGCCATGGAACCCACAACAGATTGCAGTTACATTCCAGGATTACGTTGCTATCGCAGCAAAAGTCCATGTAACTGTAGGCATCAACGCCCTCGATTTTCGCTATCAAAAATGAAACTTCTCCACTCCCACATAGGTCGCAGTCTATCGATGTAAAATCAAACATAGACCGTTGGCTCTCAACGGCACCCACAACTTTCGCTTGGCTCTCAGCGGCACACACGACTTTCTCTATGTTACCATAGGTCGCAGTCTACCGATATAAAATCAAACGTAGACTGTTGGCTTTCAGCGGCACACACGACTTTCGCTATGGTCTGTAGTAGATCGCAGTGACATCGAGTTACACTGTTGTCACAACATAACCCAAATGCCTCTGTAGGCATCAGCGCCCTCGATTTTTGCTACACACTACTCATAATCCTCAGGAACTAGTTTTGTCCGGACTCCTCACAGGATCAACTTTAGAACCCCCCTTAGGGTTCAATGCAATACCAACCTATGGCAATCCTGAGAAGTTCATTTCAAGGGAGTGACTTTTTGCCCAGAGCCATTTTCAAAACATTTTATACCATACACATATAGTATCTTCCAGATCATACACCTAGTATGAATCTCACGAAAATATCCTTTTCTCAAAATCGATTATCCCAAAATCGATAATTCTCAAACTAGGCTTTCCAAATCCAATATTGATTTACCCAAAATCAAAAGCCTTTCAAAATTCAAAGGTTCCCAAAAACTTTTTCCAAAATCCTCATAAGATCCTTTTTATATATATAGATATACAAATTTTTTTTTAAAAACTTTGGATCATTTCAAACTTGTATAAAACTCCTTTTATACTTTAAACACTTTCAAAATTCTTTCCTTCCGACAATAGATTCAACAAGGGGAGATTTATCTTATATAACAAAGATATATAACTTTGTTTATTTAGAATCAAATATTCAAATTTGGTTACTCTTTTTTTTATAAAATTGTTTCCATCTTACTTATCATCATAAAAATATCCAACTTTCACTTTTATCCATTTTATATTTCACAAAATATACTTTCATTTCAAAAGAAATCATTTCACATTTCTTATTCACAAATTATCAATATCAATTTCATTTAAACCTGTACGATGTACACATATCATCTGTATGCTATACCACTCTGATCGCTCGCTCGATCACACAACTTCACTTCCGAACTAGTATCGTCCACCCAACTTCCTAGTGCAGATTCAGATCTGGTTTCTTGATCAGAAACCGTCATTCTCCTTGCATATCCATAACTATGATAGAGAATATCCAGAACCAATCAACAATCCATATCTAGGTTCGCCATCGTAAATCGAATGAAAGATCCCAACTCGGATCGATATTACTATCTTGAAATTCTGTTCTCGAATCTGGATCAAATCACTATGCGAACAGAATAATATACGTACATCCTACGTATTTAACTTCATTGATTATTAGCCAAATCAATTTCCTTTCTATTCATCCTCACTTTGAATTTTATTCACTTATTCACATTTGCCTTAATCCCCATTTGGATTATCACTTCAATTCTTATCTCAGTTGGGTAAATAACAGTTTGAACTCCGACCAGTTTATATTTAGAAAATAGCTTGAAAATTTTAACAATAGATAAGTAGTTGAAAAATAATTATTAATTTGCAAAATAGCTGTAAAATAGTTAACTAATTGTAAAATAGTTGGAAAATAGTTTCAGAAATTTTAGATAATTGCAAAATAGTTGTAAAATAGTAATTAATTTGTAAAATAGTTGAAAAATAGTAATTAGTTTATAAAACAGTTGAAAAATTGTTAAATAGTTCCCAAAAAGAATTGTAAGATAAATATAAAATAATTTGGCTTTTTTTAAAAAAAGGTTGTATATAGTAAATAGCTTGGAAAAATAGATTTATATTAAAGCAATTTATTCTGAAAACAGTCCAAAGCCAAACTGTTCACCTCCCCATCAATTCAATTTAAATTTCCACTTCCATTTAAATTGACCCAGTTCCAATTCGAATAACTTCAACTTCCATTGAAATTGATTTAATCCTAATTCAAGTTGAATCAATCTTGATTTCTTTCCCAATTGAAATCATATTTCATTTGATTTTAAACCTATTCAACTTTAACTAAAATTTCAAATTATTCCAATCAAATTGGACTGATATCAATTGAATCCACTTCAATTTCAAATCATTTCAATTCAATCCAATTCAAATTTTCCATTTAAAATTTTAAACTTATACATCTTCAATCACAAATCCAATCAAATCGGATTCAATTTGAACGAATTCAATTCAAATTTCGAATTTAAACCATCCCGAATTATATAAATTCGAGTTAAGTTTTTAAATGTTGATTTAATCCTTTAAATCAAATCAACTTATCTCTTTAGACCATTTAATTCTGAATCCATTTCAAACTTATCTTCATTTAATTTTAATTTGGTTGTATTTCTATTACCACTTAATTCTCATTATTAAAATTTTCAAATAATATAACAACCAATTACCTCAATATTTATTAGAAAGAAATATTGCTTTATATATCAAAATATATTCTTATATATAATCATTTAAAACCTTTATATAAGAAAATAACAAGTATGCGCTCATAAGTATATATACTCAACTCATTCTAGGGTACCATTGACCCTATCCTTAATGAGTAATCCCACCAGAGCCAAGGTTCTCGCTTAATCTTTAGCTCTGATACCAACTGTAATGACCCAGAATTTTCAATCTCAAAAATTCCAAATAGTTAGGAAAAAAAAGAAAGAGATAGAAGAAGAAGAAGATCAGAAACACCGACATCTCACATTCGCAGGGGATAAAATATAATAATAAATAATAACAGTTTACAAAGAATTCTGTATCTGTCAAAATACCTTTATAATACATCAGAGCTACACATATATACAGACACTGGATATACACAATCATCATGTCTCGGATATCCGACAATATAATATAGCGGAGACACTCCATACGTTCTTACCATCCAGCTTGCCTCCTGAGCTCCAGAACGTCCTTACCTGAAAATCTTTAATACTCGGTCTGACCCGAGCATTACATCAAAGTAACACCCGAGTCAGGCTGGAAACCAGCGTGAGTAAACCCATCTAACATGGAATACAAAGCATACAACTTATATAAAACCTGGGATAACTCGTATCTATTTGCGCCAAAATTGGTCACAAACACCCGATAGTTGACAATTCACAATCACAGACTTCAGATAAATAACAAGTATGAATATCACTCAGAAAATTCAAAGAAAAGCAGTATATAACACAGAATTTATAATGGTTCGACGATCTGGCCTACGTCCACTATGAAGTTTCTGACTTTATTGATTCACTTGATGATTTCAATCAATTACAGCAGGTTACAGTTGATAATAGCTCTGATGTTCGAATACAATGATGGTAGTGAATTGCAGAATTGAATCCGGCAGAGTCTGGACGTTCCAAAGCTCACAGATCTCTTTTCTAAAGGTTCCAAGGGGCTATTTATAGGCGTAGGAGGCTAATATCACGCTCAAACTTCGGGAGACTTCTTCTGGCATGTGAGTGGGCCCACGCGACCGATCTTGGAAAGTTTCAACTCGATCCGTGATCAATACAAACCAATTTCGTATCAATCAAAAAATGATCCAATCGAGCTGAAAATTGGTGGTATTGTTCTTTAGCTTGTACGTAAGCTCCTATGAAAATTTCGTTTCATTTGGACATGTGGTTTGTGAGATATGATCAATGCAAGATTGTGATTTTCGGAATGTTGTCCAGTTCGAATCCATGGTCTCGAATCGATGCTCTTCAAATCGATGGAGCACGTGACAGCGTGGCGACCTGGCGCTCACTCCTCGCATCGATCCGCCTTTTGGTCCGACTTGACCGTGTCGCATCCATGAACTTCGCCTCGTCTGTATCGATGACCGTTGCCTTGTTCGATTCAATAACCGTTGCCAATCCGTATTGATGGAAGCGGGTTTGTTCGTATCGATGTTTGGGGTGTTATTTCGTATCGATCACTAAAGGGAGTACTGCTCGTATCGATTGAAGTAGTGAAGTTCGTATCGGTAGTTCTGTTCGCATCCACTAGACCGACCCTTGCTCATACCGATGGGTGGATACGAACAAAAGAGGTCTCGATGGGTTCGAATAGGAGCATGATGGATACGAAAGAAGGAACTTTGAATGGTTCGAAGGAAGCCCTCTAGAATGGGTACGAACTAGTCCTCTGTGTTAGATACGAACCAATATTCCCCGATGGATACGAAGTTGGCAAGGGTCGATCGATACGAAATGTACCGCCTGCTGATGGATGCGAGGATGACCGATGCGAAACGATGGATGCAACATGGATGGATTCGAACCATGGTTCCTCGATGGATACGAAAATGTGGATTTTTCCTTCAACTTGCATCGATCATAACTTGAGCATACGAACTCGAATTAACTTGAAATTTAAAATGCTAGCTTTTATAGCTTTGCTTGTCATGTCTAGTCAATTGTGGCCTGATCCGGACTTGGAAAAAATTCATCAATATCCATAGCGAAGCAGTGTATAACCGATCTTCGGGACGAACTGTCATTGGTTTTCGATCAATCTTTTGGTATCATGGCCTTGCCAATAGGCGGGATAACAATATCAATTTACAAATTTACAATTTGTTATAGACATCACTTGTTTCACACATCAATTTTCTAAATACCAAAATTTAGATTAAATAATCCAATTCACTTAAATCATTTCATTTCAGCCTATTGATTTCACATATCAATCTATAAAAATTCGAAGTGATTTCGAGTATTTTCCAATACCCGACCCCGGTCTCTTCGGGTCTCACGTCATCCTAACCCAAGTTATCCAAATGGAATACACTTCAAACTTTAAATACAGGATGTCCCTTTACACAACAATTCACCATTGATAGATAACCACAATATCTGGTTCTCCCAAACATATGGTACTACAAAACATTTCATATCAGAGATATCAACTCATTCAAGGCATCAAATACCCTTCAATCATCCATAAGCAAACTTGATCACTTCCAAAATTAATTTAATTAATTCTAATTGAATTACTAACCTCAATCACTTAGATTTCTTCACTTAACATTAATTAATTTCAAATCAATTAATTAATCATCCCTTAATTATCCATCTTAAATAATCACCCTGGATTAATTATCCTTCAATTACATTTAAGTAATTATCTTTAATTAATTACACAAATTAATTATTCTTAACCAAAAACAGTAATTAACCTTTAATTACTTCACAAATTAATTAAATATAATTTATTACATTAATCCTTAATTACTTATATTAATTTCTCATAAATCACTTATTATTGATTAATTAAATCTTAATTCATCAACCTTTAATTACATCATTAATTATATAAATTAATGATTTCTAATTACATTTCAATTTATCCTAATCTAAATTAATTACGGTAATTAATCATTTATTAAACCACAAATATTAAACACTCTTGATTAATCTCAACCAGTAATTAACTATCCTTTTTATTTCCTTCATTAAATAAATTAATTACTTATTTTAAAAAAGAAGTTTAAAGGAATTTAAAACCAATCCATTTTTAAATTCAATATTCCAATTATCAATATAATTCATCATAGAATATCAAATATTCATAACACAGAATATTAAACAGTCTAAATAATTTTGAGGAATCAAGTTGGATCCCTCCAACCTGCTTCCCTGCATCCACGGATGTTAGCACAATACCAATTCCCCTTCGAGGTGGAATATCGCGGTATATGGGATTTATAAAATATCATCCGCAATTATGCGACGCATAAGGTCTCATCCGCTATATAATGCGGGAAATCAATCACCCAATATATATTATATACTACTATATATAATATAGCACATCAAATTAATTCAACCATTCAACCAATCATTTAAATTTAACCATTTAAATTTAAATAAAAAAATCCATAAGAGTGAGATTAACTCACCTTTGCTCCTTAAATTTGCAAATCCATTTCATTCTCGATTTGATTCCAAGATTATTGACCTTGTATAAATATTTATATGATTTTATTAATATTCGAACAAATCGAATAATTCATCACATTTTACACATTTCTTAACTAATTATTTAGTTTAAACTGATTTTCTTATAATAAATAATTTTAGTAGCTAAAATAATTTAAATAAGTTTATAAAAATTTATCTCCATCATACATCATTTTCAAAATTCGATCATAGATGAAAATAGGTATATATATATATATATATATTATTTTATTTTTATTTTTTTCCTTGAAACTATTTATACCAAAAATAACCTACATATATATATATATATTAAATTTTAATAAAATAAATTTCCTTTCCAAACCTATATACATGTACTAAATAAAATAAAATAAACAGAACTGTTTTAAAATTTCTTTACTGTAAAATAAAATCTCACCTATATGTATTTATTCATTTATTTAAATTAAATTAAATTAAATGCAGATACCTCGCTGCTTTACCTTAACAGTCTCACCCCATCGAGCTTCCACTGCTAGTCGACCAGAGCTTGCCCCCCTCACCATCGCGACGAACCCACATCACGAACTTCGAGTTCGATAACCCACAGCACACCGCGACCCATTCCAAGACAACCGGAATCTCCCGTTAATCCCTCGCCGCCGAGCTCGCTCCTACCCAGATGCGTCGCCGCTTCCATATCCCATTCACCATGCTGACACTCTCGGCTCGTCCACCAGAAAATGATGCTGCGACCATCAATTCGTCGTGCGTGAGCTCTAGATTGCAAGCGATTCAAGAACGCGTCGCCCCTCCTTTTTTTCCTCCAACGTTGATTTTCGATTTCGACCCCTACTCCCCTCTTAATTTTTTAAACGAACTGATGAGAGAATGAGGAAACAAGATTTGGTATGAAGGCTAGAGAGGGAGACGAAGATGTAGTTTTAAATTGGGGATGGCTTCTTGAGTACGAGTGTTTATTTATAAAAATATCTTTGACTAGTTGACTTCCAATTTTATTAAAACATAAAACTTCCAAAATGCCTCGTTAATTGCTACTTAAAATTTCGAACTCCTCTTAAAGAGTGTCGCTTTGCGTTTATAATGTTATACCCCTACTTCGAATGCAATGGAAAAGATTTCGAGTCCAAATTCGTTCGTATGGAGAAGACAGCTTTGGACTCAATTATTATATTAAATTTCCAATATAAATTCCAGCGCGTTTATATATCCTACGCTCACACCACAACTCCAATCACTATGAAAACTGAAATCCGATAATAATACAATATTACAGATCCAATGGAACTGGTTTCGTCGAAATCCGAGACTACACCTCGGAATGCTATTTTTAAATATCGATTTAAACGATAAAATTTCAAAACTGAACAAATCAGTGTTAAATTAAATTTTAAAATTTTTATTATCTTCAGCATTATCAATATAAATTTTACAAACCCTTAAATTATTTTTAACAGGCCTAAAATTCCAAATTCAACAACTTACCCAATTCCAGTTTATTAAATCCAATAACTTAATTGCTAAATAATAATAATAATATTTGAATTCAAGTTAAAAATTAACTTTTAAATATTTAAAATAAATTAAATATTCCAATTTAAATTGTTCAAAATTCCGGGTCGTCACATAGGTATTGCCTTAATGCTATTTTAATACTTTACTTTACTGTAGACACTATTATAATAGCATATTGTACTATGCATGTGGATAGTTTAACAGATCCTTAAGAGATGTAATCCCGTACATCTCTTAAGTTATTGCACTCATGTTAAACATGTTGAATATGCACTTATATGATTTTTGTTTGATGATAATAAACATATATACATTCGTTCAAATGTATTTGTTAATATACTATTTTATTTTTCACAGATTAAATAAATATTTGCTGAATAAAATAAATAACACGGAATTTGAATTCAAACAAATATTTTATTCAAACAAATATTTATTACAATTTTGAATAGTACAAATTCAAGCTCTCACTATACATATACAACTTTGATTACAACATATCACAATTTCATATTTACACAATTTCATATTTACAGTTGACCTCACTACATATCACTCACACTCGTATTTATCTTCAACTTCCTTCCAGTTTGAATCCAACATCTGAGCAATCTGCAGAAATATAACCTAACGCAGTAAAATTGAAAAAGAAATATTTTTGCAATTCAAAAATAAATAATTTTTGAAAATATGATTTGCCTCAGTTATTTGGGTTGTTCGTCATAATTTAAATTTGAATTCATCATACACAAACAACTTGTGACATACACAGTGTATTACTGTATATGCCACAAGGTCGTGCACACCGATATAAACACTTGATAATGCTACAGGGACAGGTGAGCACAGGTCAAACCTAAATGAAAAGCCGGGTTCAACTCACGTGCAATATATTGAAAATCACGACACGAGCACAAGGTCAAACCCGAGTTTTTGAAAAACTGGATTCAACACAGGGCAGTTCACAAGTCAAAAAAAGAGCATCAAACAGTGGCACATAAATACAAGTATGCACAGCAATGCAAAGACCAGCTGCAACATAAAGTAAAAATGCTCAAAGCCACCAAGTAAACAAACTCAGGCAAATGTACATAGTCCATCCACAAATGTTCATTGACTACATGAAGCAAACAATTCATGAAGCAACATAGCAACTCAGAGACCACTATGCAGAAGACTACTGCAAATATACAGAAACAACTCAGCATTGAATTGAATACATGGATGTCAAAGGCAATACACAAGTGGACAGTGCAAACATATGCACCTAAGTGACACAGTGAACAAGGTAACATGCACATGCCAACAACAAGTCCAGCAACATGAACACATGGAAAGTGGCACAGAAATTTTTGAGATGAACCAGACCAGTGTCAACAACCAAGTGAAGAACATGAATGCAACAAGTTTACGAAGATACACATGAACATGAAAGCCAAGCATGATACAGTGATACAAATGCAATACAGTGGGAACCACAAATGCACAATAGGCCGAGCATCAAGACACAAAGCACAAGACTTCAGTGACATTCTATAATGAACAAGTCCAAATACAACAATATTCAGAAAAACTCAAAGAATCAACTACAATCCTAAATGGGAACACAACAAAGACCACATGCCACAATATCCAAACAACAGCAAGCAGATGCAAGCTAACCGGCAAATGAACAGAGGCAACAAGGTCAGAGAACCATGCAACAATGTGCACAGTTCAAAAAGGCAATACACAAGTGACCATACACATATATACATACAAGAATGTATGTATACAAATGATCAGCCCAAATATACACAAGTGCATAAGTAAACAAATGCAACAATCAACTCAACTGAATACAGAAAAATGCACAAAGGCATAGCAAGAGTCACAAGACCATCAAGCAGTGAGAAAGTGCAACTCGAGCTTCAGAAATAACAAATGCAGATACAAAATGACCGGGTCGAACTATACAGTACAGGTTATAGTGATTACCAAGTCGTAAATCAAGTTTGTATAAAAGCGATGGTGATGGCCGAAGCTAATTCGCGTACCAAAAACCAAGTTAGTCAATGCCAAAGTCAAAATGAAGTCAGTGAATAAAGTCAACAGTAAAATGATCGGAGCAGAAGCCGTGGCAATCAAGGAGTTGAACAAGCCATGGATATGTTGAACAAGTAAAATTGATCACGAAATAAATCAAAGCCGTAACCATCAAGCAAAAAAAATATACGATAACGAATTAGTCAGAATCAATCTCAAACATTCAAGCACATCGAGCGGCCAAAGCACAGTGAAGACGAATTCAAACAAAATTTATACGAACGCAAAAATAGGGTTTTGAATCCTATATAAATGCCCCAATCATCATCGGCACGAAGACATGAGTTCGAATACGAAAATCGAAAAGCACAAAAGCATAAATTCTTACCAAAGCAAAAATCGAACTCGTCAAAGCAGCAGTGAGCAACGAAGAATTGATCGAGCAAGGCAACACGCAAATTCCTATCGATCGAGCAAATAGCGCAGCTTCGAAAGCCCTAGTTTTTGGACGAAGAGGAACAGCCGCCATCACAAACAAAGGAACCAGGCCGATAAAATAAAAAGAAAAAAGGGGACGCATTTTTTAATCAACGAATTATTGGGCCGGTTCTACCAATATTAATTTGGGCTTAGTTTTTATAAATTAGGGTTTTGTATTTTAAATTGTTTTTAATTGTATTTTCTTTTTAAACCGTTTTAAATTTCTAGTCGTGTGACTAGGGCACAAGCTACGTGGCGTAGCTTGAGAATTTGCAACTCGGTGGTTGAGTTGTGGCAAGGTTTTGAGCGTAGAGTTAGATTAGTCAATATCGGGTATAGCGAGTTTACGTGTGTAAGCGAGGGACTATCTAATTTCTAGTAGAAACCTTGGGAGCAGCACGTAGGCAGGGTTTTGCCGAAGCTGGGTAAATTCTGTGTTGTTCTGTTTTTTCTGTTATTTATATTCTGCGATATCTGTGCTGCTATTCTGTAATCTGAATTGAATATTTTATAAGCTTCCGCGATTAATTTTTATAATTAACACTATCACCCTATTCACCCCCCTCTAGGGTGAAATCGATCTTACAAGTGGTATCAGAGCAAGGTTTAGAAGTCAACATTTGTTTTAAAAATTCGATTTTTTGAAAAAATCAATTTTTGTTTTAAAAATTTGAATTTTTAAAATGGCTTCTTTTAATAATGCTTTTTTCAAAAGGTCAATTCATAGTTAGACCACCAATGTTCAATGGTGAATATGCTTACTGGAAAAATAGAATGCAAACTTTTCTAAAAACCATTGACGCTTGGAATATTGTTGAGACAGGTTATAGAATACCAACTATAACTGTAGATAATCAGGAAATAGAGAAACCAAAAGAACAATGGACAGAACTAGAAAATAAATTACAGAATACTAATGCCAAAGCTATGAATTCTATTATCTGTTCATTAGATCAATTTGAATTTAATCGTGTCTCACATTGTCTAACTGCGCAGGAAATATGGCACATAGTAGAAGTGACTCACGAAGGAACATCTCAAGTCAAAGAATCTCGCCTTGCCATGCTAAGCAGCGAATACGAGAACTTTACAATGGCGACGGAAGAAAATGTCAAAGAGATGTACGGACGACTTTCCAATATCGTATACAAATCAAAAGCTCTCAGAAAAACATATACCGAATTGGAAATAGTCCGAAAAATCCTCAGAGTCCTTCCACGAAAATTTGAAGCAAAAGTGACTGCCATTCAAGAATCAAAAGATTTGAAACAAATGAAAATCGAAGAACTCATCGGAAATCTCACCACTTATGAGCTAGAAATGAAATTCAAGGAAGAGCGTGAAGGAGGAGATACTCAAAAGAAATCAATAGCGCTCAAAGGAACAACCGAAAGTGATGACGATGACGATGACGGTGCAGAAGAACTAGAGCTGTTAATAAGGAAATTCAAAAAATGGAATCAGAAACATGGTAATTCAGCTCGAATTCAAAAAGCAAAAAGCAGAATAGCCAAAGCACTAGACTACTCAGAAGAACAAAATATTATTTGTTATAATTGCAACAAACCCGGCCATATCAAGCCCGATTGTCCACAAATTAAATCCAGCCATGGAAAGAAACAGAAAAAGAAAAGTTTTGCAGCCACTTGGGATGAAATAGACGAGAATGATCAAAGCACTGGCAGTGAAAACGAAAAGGCAGAATTGTGTCTTCGAGGGGATACAACTGACAGTGACGATGACGAGCCAAGTGAGGTATCAAAACTTACCCATTCTGAGTTGCTTATATATTTTCATGAAGTAAACGGCTGTTTTGAACGACTTAGGGAAAAATACGCCAAACTTGAATCTCAAAAGGATACTTTGATAGAATGCAATGAACAACTTGATCAATTAGTTAAGAACTATCAACGTAGGATCCCTAAGTGTGATAAGTGTCCAACATTCGAAGAAGAAATTAAAAAATCAGAAATCAATATAAAATCACTTGAAAATGAAATTCTGATTTTAAAGGAGAATGAAAATACTAGGAGAGAGAATTCTATTAAAAAGTGCACACAGTTGTTAAACGAAAATGAATCTCTCAAAACACAAGTCCAACAATTGTCAACGACTTTAGATAAATTTTCAAAAAGTGAAAAATCGTTGAATATGCTATTAGGAAAGCAAACTGTTAATACGGTTAGACAAGGACTTGGATATAATAATTCGAAAATTGTTGAAAGCAATATTAATCAAGTTAATTCTATGTGCACAATTTGTAGAAAATTTGGACACGATCACAATAATTGTTGGTATAGACCCAAACATGTGAAAACTATACCGTTTGGGTTCCAAAAGGCACAAGTATAAAATCTCTCAAAGTTAAACAAATTTGGGTGCCGAAGGGAACAATTATAAATAGTTTTGGGTCTACACAAAATTATTTTTCAAAATTTTCTGCCACTAACAACCATGGACCTATAAAAACAAATAGGTCACATAAATCTTTTCCCGTGTTGGTGTGGTGGCGGGCTAAGGAACAACAATAGTGTTCTCTGGATTTTGGCTGTTCCAGAAACACAACGGGCGACAAAGCAAAGTTCATTAGCCTAGTTCAAAGGTGACAGAATCACGATAGACAACATCGAAAAATATCGTAAAGGTAAAATAGGTAATGGTATGTTTTAAATGATATATTAAATGTGATAATCTGCACCGTATTCAGAATTAAAATCAGCCAATATTGAGATTGTTGAAAAGATGATGATTTTGATTCTGACTTATTCAACATAGTTGGCCAAGTATATTCTTATGCCAAAAACACTATAATAATCTCTAGATTCTTTGAATTACTTCATATATATCAGTTTGAATTAAAAATAGTGTTTTGTTGGATAATACAATTGGTTATAATACGGCTAACTCTATATTCATGGCTTTTGATTATTAACACGGCTTCAATTCAATTTCAAAAGAATGTCATTTAAATTGTTGTTAAAATTGAATTTGAAATTTTTGGTGCACACTTCATGGTTTGGTCAATCAAATTCAATTGATGATAATTTTGAGTGAAAGAGAAATTCAGATGCAGATTACACTAGTAATCTAGTTGATAGAAAAATTACTAGTGAAACGTGATTTTTGTTGAGACATTTAGTAACTGCATCGTTTTTCAAAGAAAATATCTGCATATTCTTCATTTCAAATAATTTTCAAATAGCAGAAAATTTTCTTTTAAAACCCCTGGAGAAAATCATTTTTGACCATAGTTTCAGATTAGTCATTTTTGAAAAATTAATTTCGTAATTATTTTTGAATTTGATTTTAAGTGACTATTTTGACTAATCTGACTCCTTAATGTTTATCGAAAAGAAAAATAGTGATTGAAAAAGTGATGAGTGTTAATATTGATCATATATTATGACTTCAGACGGTATAATTAATAAATTTCTTTAGAAATTTAAACAAGAGTTATAAAACTTTTTGTTGGTAAAAATTCCATGACCATCTCTATATCTATCAAATTTCTAATGACCATCACTCATCAAAATTCTATATAGTTTGTCGATATGTGGTACTTTAAACAGGAATCGTTCGTTTTTCATTTTCACATTGTTTAAAAAAAAAAGAGAGATGATGATGATGATGATGATGATAATAATAATAATAATAATAATAATAAATACCAAAGTATTCACTCTCATTTAAAAGTCCTCACGGTTATGCATGGGTGAATTACTTGGAATTTGTTATGTGCTTCCATGCTCATTTAAAAGTCCTCGCGATTATGCATGTATGGAACGCAATCAAAAGTTGATTTTCAAAATAAACAAGTTGATTCTAATCCCATTTAAAAGTCCTCACGGTTATGCGTGGTTAGAAGATACTTGAATTCATTTTTTTTAAAATAAAATTGGAATACTACTAATATCATTTAAAAGTCCTAACGGTTATGCATGGTCAGTAGATATTCAAATTCCTGATATAAATATACCACAAATAGATATAACTATATGGTCTTATATGATGACATCATTTCCATCATTCTAAAAGTGGAATATGCGCCTAACAAAATATTTATGATTTTTGTTTGATTTTTAATTGAAATTTAATAATTATATTCAATTGAGTTTTAATGTTGAATTAATATCGATCACTATATCTCTACTTTTCATTACAATTATTCTTTTGCTGATAACAAAAGGGGGAGAGAAAAGTTAAGATTTTGTCAAATAAAATCAAGCAAAGGTCAAATATTTTCCATTTGCATCTAGGCTCATTTGCATATTATTTAATTGTATGCATATTTGTAGGGGGAGCTTTGTGTAGAGAGGAAGAATTTAAATAGGGGGAGCAATTAGGATATATCTATGATCAAATACATTTAACATACTCAAAATCTTAAATATATGTTTGTTATCATCAAAAGGGGGAGATTGTTGAATATGCACTTATATGATTTCTGTTTGATGATAATAAACATATATACATTCGTTTAAATGTATTTGTTAATATACTATTTTATTTTTCACAGATTAAATAAATATTTGCCGAATAAAATAAATAACACGGAATTTGAATTCAAACGAATATTTTATTCAAACAAATATTTATTACAATTTTGAATAGTACAAATTCAAGCTCTCACTATACATATACAACTTTGATTACAACATATCACAATTTCATATTTACACAATTTCATATTTACAGTTGACCCCACTACATATCACTCACACTCGTATTTATCTTCAAGTTCCTTCCAGTTTGAATCCAGCATCTGAGCAATCTGCAGAAATATAACCTAACGCAGTAAAATTGAAAAAGAAATATTTTTGCAATTCAAAAATAAATAATTGTTGAAAATATGATTTGCCTCAGTTATTTGGGTTGTTCGTTATAATTTAAATTTGAATTCATCATACACGAACAACTTGTGACATACACAGTGTATTACTGCATATGCCACAAGGCCGTGCACACCGATATATACACTTGATAATGCTACAGGGACAGGTGAGCACAGGTCAAACCCAAATGAAAAGCCGGGTTCAACTCACGTGCAATATATTGAAAATCACGACACGAGCACAAGGTCAAACCCGAGTTTTTGAAAAACTGGATTCAACACAGGGCAGTTCACAAGTCAAAAAAAGAGCATCAAACAGCGGCACATAAATACAAGTATGCACAGCAATGCAAAGACCAGCTGCAACATAAAGTAAAAATGCTCAAAGCCACCAAGTAAACAAACTCAGGCAAATGTACATAGTCCATCCACAAATGTTCATTGACTACATGAAGCAAACAATTCATGAAGCAACATAGCAACTCAGAGACCACTATGCAGAAGACTACTGCAAATATACAGAAACAACTCAGCATTGAATTGAATACATGGATGTCAAAGGCAATACACAAGTGGATAGTGCAAACATATGCACCTAAGTGACACAGTGAACAAGGTAACATGCACATGCCAACAACAAGTCCAGCAACATGAACACATGGAAAGTGGCACAGAAATTTTTGAGATGAACCAGACCAGTGTCAACAACCAAGTGAAGAACATGAATGCAACAAGTTTACGAAGATACACATGAACATGAAAGCCAAGCATGATACAGTGATACAAATGCAATACAGTGGGAACCACAAATGCACAATAGGCCGAGCATCAAGACACAAAGCACAAGACTTCAGTGACATTCTACAATGAACAAGTCCAAATACAACAATATTCAGAAAAACTCAAAGAATCAACTACAAGCCCAAATGGGAACACAGCAAAGACCACATGCCACAATATCCAAACAACAGCAAGAAGATGCAAGCTAACCGGCAAATGAACAGAGGCAACAAGGTCAGAGAACCATGCAACAATGTGAACAGTTCAAAAAGGCAATACACAAGTGACCATACACATATATACATACAAGAATGTATGTATACAAATGATCAGCCCAAATATACACAGGTGCAGAAGTAAACAAATGCAACAATCAACTCAACTGAATACAGAAAAA
Organism: Allium cepa; assembly: GCA_030765085.1. Taxonomy (NCBI): domain Eukaryota; kingdom Viridiplantae; phylum Streptophyta; class Magnoliopsida; order Asparagales; family Amaryllidaceae; genus Allium; species Allium cepa. Next base: position 881,761,597 of record CM060945.1, read on the forward strand.
TGCACAAAGGCATAGCAAGAGTCACAAGACCATCAAGCAGTGAGCAAGTGCAACTCGAGCTTCAGAAATAACAAATGCAGATACAAATGACCGGAGTCGAACTATACAGTACAGGTTACAGTGATTACCAAGTCGTAAATCAAGTTTGTATAAAAGCAATGGTGATGGCCGAAGCTAATTCGCATACCAAAAATCAAGTTAGTCAATGCCAAAGTCAAAATGAAGTCAGTGAATAAAGTCAACAGTAAAATGATCGGAGCAGAAGCCGTGGCAATCAAGGAGTTGAACAAGCCGTGGATATGTTGAACAAGTAAAATTGATCACGAAATAAATCAAAGCCGTAACCATCAAGCAACCAAAATATACGTTAACGAATTAGTCAGAATCAATCTCAAACATTCAAGCATCATCGAGCGGCCAAAGCACAGTGAAGACGAATTCAAACAAAATTTATACGAACGCAAAAATAGGGTTTTGAATCCTATATAAAATGCCCCAATCATCATCGGCATGAAGACATGAGTTCGAATACGAAAATCGAAAAGCACAAAAGCATAAATTCTTACCAAAGCAAAAATCGAACTCGTCGAAGCAGCAGTGAGCAACGAAGAATTGATCGAGCATGGCAACACGCAAATTCCTATCGATCGAGCAAATAGCGCAGCTTCGAAAGCCCTAGTTTTTGGACGAAGAGGAACAGCCGCCATCACAAACAAAGGAACCAGGCCGATAAAAGAAAAAGAAAAAAGGGGATGCATTTTTTAATCAACGAATTATTGGGCCGGTTCTACCAATATTAATTTGGGCTTAGTTTTTATAAATTAGGGTTTTGTATTTTAAATTGTTTTTAATTGTATTTTCTTTTTAAACCGTTTTAAATTTCTAGTCGTGTGACTAGGGCACAAGCTACGTGGTGTAGCTTAAGAATTCGCAACTCGGTGGTTGAGTTGTGGCAAGGTTTTGAGCGTAGAGTTAGATTAGTCAATAGCGGGTATAGCGAGTTTACGTGTGTAAGCGAGGGACTATCTAATTTCTAGTAGAAACCTTGGGGGCAGCACGTAGGCAGGGTTTTGCCGAAGCTGGGTAAATTCGGTGTTGTTCTGTTTTTTCTGTTATTTATATTCTGCGATATCTGTGTTGCTATTCTGTGATCTGAATTGAATATTTTATAAGCTTCCGCGATTAATTTTTATAATTAACACTATCACCCTATTCACCCCCCCCTCTAGGGTGAAATCGATCCTACAAAACACTGGATAAGTGATGTCAAACCCCGTAAACATCCCTGACGCCGTTACACTCATATGTATTTACTATTGATTTAACTTACACAAGATCTTTTAGTTTTGACTCGAGTGTTTTGTCTTTTCAATTCACTCGGGTCAGTCTGAGCTTTTCAGTGTATCGAAGACTGCTTTCTAGAGGACGGAGATGAAGATTTGTACTATTACTATTAATTATATTGATACCACCGCGTCATGTTATTCCGCTACATTTATTTATTTATTTCTGTTGTATGTAACTTTGATCTGTATTGTAAAAGTGTAACCAAATGTTATTTGTAAAACAGCTTCATGAACTGTCTATTTGATCATTATATTTTGTCATTCCACTATGATATTTTGTGTTTGTTTCCTTTCTTTCTCTGCTTTTTCTTATTTATCCCATAGCCATCTACCCCTTTGAAAGGTTTGAGTTGGCATGTGTGTCGATCTAAACCGTCCAAAAAGGCAGGTCATTACACCCCGTAAAATTTAATAAGAAATAAATAAAACAAGATAAATAAATTAAATAAGATAAGGTTAAAAATAAAAATAAAAATAAAAAAGTCAGAGTTTGGCTATGGAAGTTATGTAGCTGCATTCGTGGTAATTTGACGATAAATTTCCATATATAATATGTTGAAAATGGAGCTCAAACGGACAAGATGTGGACAATTGAAGTTTTCAGATTTAAATATTTCAAAATAGCATTCAAATTCAATAAATAATTAATTACCAAAATTGAAATTCAAAAGTTAACAGTAATTATACTTTAGGTTTAAGTAAATAATAAAACTGACATAAATATTAATTGTTAATTGAGGAAAAAAATAAATTAACAATGGAAAAAATATTGACATTCCTAAAATAAGAGGACCGATTAACCACTCCCCTTAGACCCATCGACCGCTAGCGGTCGACTGATGGGAAGTGGTGATTGACCAGTGATGGTGAATGACAGCTATGGATTGTGTATATTTAACATATAAGACTATATTATTTTAACCGATCTTAATCCGGCGGCTCTGGTGCATTCCAACCACTATAAATAAGAGCTCAGTCCCCTCACTTTCCTTAATAAATTATTTGGAAACACAACGAAACTCTATCAGTCACTTTTCCAAAAAAAATCAAGAAATTCACTAGGATTACAGGTAAGGAATTTTAGATGTTCTTATTCAATTTCTAAATCTAGTTCCTATGCAATTCTCTTGTTACATGTACATACATACATATAAAAGAAGAGAGATCTAAAGGAGATTATTGTAGGCATATCCAAATCCAAAGAGAAGCAAAGCTAAGGAGCTGCAGTGAGTGGAAATCTTAGTTTTTCTATTTTAGCAATAAAATAATGTAGGTTGGATTTGATATATGCCTCGAGAAATTTTGGTTTACAAAAACATCACATTAAAACCTTAAAATTCCCTTAAAGTGAAATGTCAAGTCTTATGTTGGAATATTAATTATTTTGTATTGAGATAATGGAGTTTATGTGGACATTGTAATTTAAGTGTTTTACCTTCTATTCCACTTCTTATTCTTTTTCTTTGGATCAGGAAATGGTGTGTAAGTTACCAATTTTTACTCGTAGCTTACACCGCTTATTTCTATAAACTAAACAGAATTACCTTGTCTACTTTTATGTAAAAGAAAATGAATAGATTGTAAAATTTATTAAATTGTAAGCTTTAATTATAATTTATTTATTCCATTTTTAATATAAAACAAGTTGCATCTGGATTGATATATGAATCTAATGATTTGATTTTGGAATATTAGATATATGGTATACACGTTATTGTGGAAATGAAAATAATTTTGGAAGATACGCATTTGAACATTAATTTAGGGCGTAATCTGCATACGCATAGAAATCACTAAGTGCACGCATGTGTGCATGTTGTGTTTTTGTGTGTATCTATTTATAAATTATCATGAATAATGTACAATTATAGTGTATAATTGCATAATTAATTAGGTTATTAATTATCTTTAAATCCCCCTTAAAAATGTAATTTATTTATAGAGGCGAAAAAAGAAGGATTTCTTATAAGACCTGAATAATTGGTACGGTGAGATGTGTGAAAATATATTTTGAAAGTGTTATGATTTATGAATAAGTTATAGGAATACGAGATGAGTCAAAAGCATATGGAAGTATGTCCTGCTAATCTGGCTACTAGCAGACTACAGGGATGATGTGAGACATCGCCTATAATAAGTAACTACGGATGACGCAAAGTTAGTCCCAATTCTGAAGGGTAAATCTGCCCAACTAATCTGGCTACTAGTTCCTACGAATAATTGGACTAAGGTGAAACGTCTTCGTGGGGTACGGGAAATAATACGAATGACTTACTTTAGGGATTGAAGATATTAAGTGGTTGTTTAGTGGTTCGCCTCTTTCCCATGTATGAAGTATTAAATGGTCGGGATTAGGTTAGGAGTAATTAAGGATATCTTTGAAAGATACACTTGAATGAGAAGTAGCAAGTGTCTAAAGAAATTTACATGCAATATCAACTAGATAGGTACTTATAAGAAGTCTGCCTTTAGAGTATATATTAAATGACGGGGGCCTACCTCAATTGAGATTTTAAATGGTCAGAGTCTGCCTATTTTCCATTAAAAAGGTATTAAGTGGAAATGATACTATCTCTCACATTGGTAGATATTAATAATGATGGTTATGGGTTATTGGTTAGGGAATTGGATAAGCCTTAATGCTTATATTTGAAAAGACTTTGAATATAGCTTAAATGTGTAAGACATATCCTTATTTAAATTATACTGCCCAAATATTAATATGGTAAGGCTCGAGATTGTATACACCAGACAATATTGTTTTGACCCCTCCTCATTACAACATGGGTTAGGGAAGGAGACGATGATCCAGATGGAGATGATGACGAGAGGAGCTTGTGGTAGTAGTCTATTTATCTATTTATGTTATTTTTTGATGTATCCATTTAAAGATAAAAATTTATTCTTAAACATGATGAATCTTAGTTATGTAACGGTTATTGTTGACATTGTGTTATGGTTTATTTACAATGATATTTTAAATAAAATAGGTGCTATTTATGTTATCATATTTTATCCTTCTGCTATTAGTTCTGAATGAGTAGGCAAATAGCCCTGTATTGTTTCTTTTAGCAACCAACAGCCAGCTTTGGAAAGGGTCTAAGTTTCGATTGGTCTTTTTGGGTCGGAATTTAGGCCTGTTTTGGGGTGGGTTGTTACAAAGTGAGTCTACGTATGACATATATTATTGATTTCAGGATATAGTGCATTCACTAGCATCATTAATGTAACGACCCGATATTTTCAACCATTTGCATTCACACATGTCGGACTTAAATTGCTCAAAATACCGCGTTGTACATAAAATTTGGCAAATCTCAGAATATGCAGTAAATAAATAATCACAGACACAGAGTAAATAATAATGCAGCGGAATTAAAAGAGATAGTAGTTCATGAAGCTACTATATAAAAATAAGATACATCAGAGTTAACAAGATACAACTAAAAAGTAACAAGATACATCAGTTACAAATCAGAATACATCACTGAAATCACTGGACACAGAAAGCAAAATAGATGACCGAATCTTCAAGGAAAGCTCCAATTCCAAAGGTGAATCTTGAATGCTGAATCACTCAAAATCACTCAAGCGTAAAGCAAAACACAAAACACTCGAGTCAGGACATAAATACTTATGAACTGTAAATCAACTCAAGTAAACAGTAACAAAAATGCATAAGTAACTTAAAGGATGCTTGGGATCACCCATCCTTTAAGGATCAGTTAAACTATTTACTATGTAGTAATATTGCGTTATTATAATAATGTCTATAGTAAAATAAACTTACTTTAAAATAGCGTTGAAGGGTTACCCATATAGCCCGCAACACGTAATAGTCCCAGTAGTCCATCCAGTATCAGCATATCTGTAGATCGGGAGACTACCCTAAATACTCCATGGGCTACGGGAGAAAAACAAACTCGTAATAAGGCTCGCTGTGGTAGGTGACACGACACACGAGGTAATGCCATGGTAGATATACCAATTACGCACACGGGCTAGTGGTAACGTAGCAGCCACATACGCCTACCTCGAAACACACTCCCAATCAAAATCGGAGGATAACCATCAAATCAATCACAAGTAAGAGTATAGTATCGAAGAAATGTGTATGATCGGAGGAATGACCTCACGTGGCCTGAGATCACTCCTGTTTTAGCCACCTTATGCCAACTCATGGGAGTTGGGTCCACGTAATATACCTCAAGAACGTCGCCACTATCCTACTTTATTCTGGAATCTCCACCACATACACGGTTGTTAAAGTGGTTTTCGGAGTTGGCAGAGAGTATGACAACTTTCGATCCCGGTCTCTTTAACAACCAAACGTTATTATAACGCCGTGGTCATTTCAAAATAGTTTATACTTCAAAAAAATCAAATCATTTCATTTCAAAGCTATATTCCCTTCAATATAGTTTTATACTTCAAAACCAAAACATTTTTATTTCAAAACAATATCCAAATCAATACGATATCATTTCCATTTCAAACATATATTCACTTTCTAAAAATCATAATACTTTCAAAGTTATAACTCTTTCTAAACCAAAATACTTGAAATCATTACACTTTGAAAATCATAACATTTCAAAACATACAATTGAAATCATGAAGCATTCCTTTAATTCTTTACATTTTACAAATTTATTCAATTAAACCTAAATTTGAAATTTCCAATTTAATTCAATAACAACTATCAGTTTCAATTTAATTCAGTTTCCCAACAAACCATTTCAAATCTTATCAATTACAAATATAGGTTTAAACCACAAAATAAACTATTCAATTTTAATGTATTTCAAAGCTTAAATATACCATATTTCAAAACTAAATTTTATAATTTCATATATATCAAATTTAACTTCATTATTACTTAGTTTTGAAATATTCATTTCATAAATCCAATATTATTCAAGTAAACTCAATTTACAAATAAACTCAATATCCTTTCATACTAATATAAACTTCAAATATTCAGTTATCAAAATCAAATATCATTTCAAATTCACATTCTTTATCAAAATAAAGATTAAATCATTTCAAAACCATTTCAATCATCAAAATATCATATTCTTTCAAAACCTCATTATTAAATCATTATTTGAATTCAATTTCAAATATTCAATTTAAATAACATTTTTATATTAAATAAGTCATTCATTTATTATTTCAAGTATCATTAAAACACATTTTAAAATTTCATTCAAAATTCATTTATCTTATTAAGACATAACTAAGTAAATCTTATTTAATTCAAATTAAATTTAAATTCCTTAAAATTCAAATTTGAATATTAAAATATATTCAGAACTCCTTAAATATCACAAATAATCAATTTTCAAAAGTTAAATCATTTAACACTTTAAAATATAACTCAAACAGTGTCAAATCTATAACATTTCAAAATTGACAAATTATAGCAACGACGGCATTTATAAAGTGCTATCGTAGCTTATAGTTTCTAAAATAGTTTAGTTCAACAATAACGGCATTTATAAAATGCCGTAATAGATATTTAGTTATTTTAACACAGTTAAATTAAAAAACAACAGCATTTAAAAATGCTGTCATAAGACTACAGCATTTGGAAATGCAATTAATAAAATTCTAGATTTTATTTTAACTTTTCAAAAACGAAAACTTCAATTTTAGCAAATTTTAAACTTATAAATCATATTTTTAGGCTTCTAAACTTTCGCATTTAATTAAAGTTTAACATATGATTTTCACAACAAAATTTTATAATTAAATTCCAATTAAAAAAACTCAATTCATTTGTTAAGTCGAAATTCACTGTTTATTAACTTATAAATTAAATAAAACATAATAATTTACTTCAAATAGCATTTCAAAAACTTTAAATTTTCATTATTTACTTACATTTTAAAATATAATTTAAGGTCAAAAATCACATTTACTTTAAATTTACATACTTAAATTCATAAATTCAAAACTTAATATTTAGCTTTCTTAAAACCATAAAATATATATTTTTAAATCAAATTTAATACTTTTAAAAAATAATAATATCTTAGTAAAAATCATTTAAAATATACCACGGGGTCTGTATATAATTTTCTGACCTAGGTCAAGTGATACAGATATATATCATTCCAATCCGCAATTTAAAAAGAAAACCCCGGTTCTATCATTTCAAACCCGTAATCCCAAGTCAAAATAAAATACAATAAAAATCGCTCAGGCTTATCATTTCAGTCCATAACGATTTTTCCTTATTCTAAAGTCCGTTCGGGTATGTATCATTTCAACCCATAGTGATTCTATTCTAACAGGGAACTTGCAGTGTGAACATATGCATAAGCCATATAAACAATGTCAATGTCACAATATAATGTCATATATCAGATGTCAGGTGATAATTAATAGAATTGACATAGTAATAAGAAGGCATGGCATATCATATAATTATCATTAACTTGCATAAACATTTAAATTACAAAACACTTGTCATCAATTCACTAATTCATAAGTAAACATGTCAGAGTGAAGAAGACTCATCTTTTCAAGTTGGAGTTAGCAAATCAAACAACACGAATGAATTCCAGAAAAGCACGATATGGCATGACACAGCATGACAATGGATTCAAGACAGAGAGAGCCAATATGATCTTGTAAACCGTCCCCAAACAAGACAAAACAACACATGAATATACAATACAAAACAATATTAGACTAAAGACAAGATAGCTTAAACTTGCCTTAACCACTCCAATGCTAAATCATGGGGATCTTTTTCTTGGCCATAGTTGTGTGTTTGGGTCAGGTATAGGTCAATATGGCTTGGCTAATAAGGAAATGAAGGGTAGTGGTGATAGCATGAAACATACACAAGGCCAAAGCAACATAGTGGGGTTTTGGTCACATTTCTTGGCTCGGCCATGGCAAGTGGTGGCTCGGCCTTGCTAGTACAGGTCTGGACATGATTAGGTGGTGGCTGAGATGTTACCAAAGGTGGTGGAGTGGCTGATGGTGGTGGCTAAGGGGGTGGCAAGGTGATAGATGAAGGTTATGTGAAGTTTTGTGGCTAGGCTAGCGTAGTTTGCAAGGGTTTTGCAAAAAAAAATTTGGTGATACTTATGAAGGCACGGCCAGATCTGGAAGAGGAGGAAGGTGATGGTTGTTGGCATGTATGGTGGTGGTGTTGGTGGTTAGTGGAGATGAAGGTGGTAGAGGCCAACCAAAGCTAGAAAAGGAGGAAGGCAAAAACAATAGGAAATTAAAGAAAGAAGTGAAAATGAAAGAAGCCATTTCCATTTTTTTTCTTTCTCTTGCCATGATTTTTTTTGTGATGAGAAGAAAATGAATACGCGTGAAAAAAAAGAGAGGATACACCGCTAAGGAAAGAAAATGGACGGCTAGAGTCAATGCAAATGTCAATTGAGAAATGAAAGGACAAAAGGAAGTGAAAAGTCATGGCATACGAAAGGGTTTCGTCTCTTTATATTTCTTATTTCTTTTTAATCAAAATAAATAAATAAAATTCAAAAAATAAAATTAAAAATCTGAACAACATAAAATGAAAAAGCAAATAAATAAATATTTTAAGGAAAAATATAAAATAAATAAGGAAATAGCTTAGTAGTTGAAACTAGAAATAAAAATTGTAAACAAAATACAATGAAAATTAGAAAATTATAACAACACTTATGAAATGTTTTAAAAAATAAAATATATAGAAAACATGACATGTTACACAAATTAAATCATGATTTGACAAACAAAAATATTATTTATATAAATTAAAATAAACAATTTTGTTAAATAAAACAATTTACACACAATATTGTAAAAAACGTAACTTTCACAATATAAATCGGATTTCAACGAAACGACAAGCAGTATTCTTGAAATTTTATTTATTTTCATAATAAAATAAAAAATTAAAATTTTTAATACTTAAATTTAAAAGTCAAAGTTTGACCATATTGACCAAAATTCATATTTTTGGAAAATATTTTATTTATACACGTTTGAAATTATAATTCAAATCAAAATCAAAATTTATATTTAAAATAACAAAATAACAAAATTTATTAATTTTAATAAATAAATAAAGTTTTTAAATCAGAAATTCAATTAAAGAAATTAAAATATACATTAAAAATAATCACAAAATACAAGGTTGTTACACTCTCCCCCACTCAAAACTTTTCGTCCTCGAAAAGAAATGATGTACAGGAAAACACAGAGAAAAAAAGAATGAAATAGGATTAAGATAATATGACAAAAAGATTAGAATTATACCTGATAATTGTTGTTATAGGTAAGTTTAACAAGGTGGAGAAGACCTTCCCAAGATCCTCCAGAATCTAGAACACAAGCACGAAAAAGATCTTCTAGAATCTGATTCACCCTTCCCGTTTGACCGACGGTCTGTGGATGGCAAGCAGTGATCAGATTCAAAAATGAGTACCCAAGATTATTGAGGATTATAGAAAGATTTCTAAACAGACTGGTATAAGCAATTGCCTCACATTCTGTAGCAAGATAAGGGAAATAAGGACAACCAAAAGATAGTTTGAAAAATAAAATAATATAATAAATTTGAAACCATGAAAATTAATTTTACATAAGTTAAATAAATCTTAACCATCTCAAATTTCATTACCTTATCATCCAATTATCTTAAATTAACAATCTTAAAAATCATGGATTTGAAAAAAAAACTTTTATTATACTCAAAATGTATTGAATAAATTAATTCTTCTTTATTCCTAATTATAATTAACTTTATTCTTCTTAATATTTTTTTATCACTTATTCACACTTATTATAACTGCTTTAAATTTATTTTTAGTTCCATTAACATCATTTTATATTGTAAATTATTCTGTTACCCTTTTTCTTTATTTACCACTGTTAATCATTTATAACTAAAATTTAAGTGTAACATTTATTATAACCACTCAAATTTGATTTTAAAAAAAATCTCTTTTTATATAGTATATTGTCCAATTACATATTCAACTTCTAAGATTAAGGTAAGTTTTATTGGAATGAAAGTATTATACAAATAAAACTTACAAATTTAATCATTTCAAGCTTGAATTTTTATCCAAATCTTGAAATTATACTTGAAATTATCTTTCAATAAAATTTAGGAATTAAATTTCCCATAATTTCCAAACTATTTAGAGATAAATAAATGCTCATATACTATATATATCCATTCAAATTTAAATCATATATCGGCATATGTTATAAATCCAGTCTTATTTTAGAAATTCAAATCAATTAAATTTCCCAAAACAAAACTGTAGCAAGACTACAGAACGGTCTCTTCACTTCGAAACTTAAAAATGAATGTCGATGATGCTGCAGTCATCACCGAAATTATTTTCTAGCGACAAAGAGAAGAGCACTAATTTTAAACTTTAAAATTCTTGGGAAACAAATTTCTATTGGAAAATACTTTAAATAATATAACCTTTTAAAACTTTAAATACAAGTTTTGAAATCCATCGGAAATTAAATTCTCAAATTCCTGTTTTAAATTCATTTTAAATTTCCAAATAATTTATAACTGTGTTTATAGTTCAGTTATTATATATGAAACAACTTAACAACCAATTCAAATAAAAATCCAGAAAAATTTATAATATAGTTACAAAATTTATTCATTACTAAATTTGAAAAACATATTGTGTCAGTTTACTCTGTTCAACTGTTTTGGAAATCTTATCGATAGCGTTGATCAGACGAATTGATCAAAAACCCAAATCAACATCAATAACTCAAACAACACAATATATAAAACATTTTAAATATTAGTTTACAAATACACATCAAGAATGATTTGAAAATAAGTTGGAAACAAAGATGAGATGATTAAATAACAGAATAGGAAGATGGATAAGCTTAAATAAATCGCGGGTAACCTTAATCGGTCAACCATGACTTAAAGAATAAGATCGATGTGGATTTCTGGGGTAAATCAACATTCGATCTCAAGAGATAGAGTTTTGGATAATAAGAGATATTAGCATCTAAACCGAGGATATAAAAATCTTTGGTGAATCGATGCTGTTGTTAAGGAGTTTCATCCCTTTACATATCAATTTGAGATTGGTGAAACCGCCGACTCATAATAAAGATCATTCGAAGTGGAGTTAAGAGATACTCCAGAATCAAAAGAAGATGAATAGTGAGGGACATGAATGGATTTTGGAACCACAGGGAACGTTCCAAAATTGAAAGGAATTGAGTCAAAAAGGAAGAGATTCAAACTCGAATGAAAGCGATCCTGTAAATACATTTACCATATATGCTCAGTTTTGCCTAGAGCTACCAAATCTCTGATACCAAATGTAACAACCCGCTATTTTCAACCACTCGCATCCGCACATGACGGACTTGAATTGCTCAAAATACCGCGTCGTAAATAAAATTAGGCAAATCTCAGAATATATAGTTAATAAATAATCACAGACACAGAGTAAATAATAATGCAGCGGAATTAAAAGAGATAGTAGTTCATGAAGCTACTATATAAAAATAAGATACATCAGAGTCAACAAGATACAACAGAAGAGTAACAAGATACATCAGGTATAAATCAGAATACGTCACTGAAATCACTGGATACAGAAAGAAAAATAGATGGCTGGATCTTCAAGGAAAGCTCCAACTCCAAAGGTGAATCTTGAATGATGAATCACTCAATCTGACTCAAACGTAAAGAAAAATACAAAACACTCGAGTCGGGACATAAATACTTATGAACTGTAAATCAACTCAAGTGAATAGTAACAAAATTGCATAAGTAACTTAAAGGATGCTTGGGATCACCCATCCTTTAAGGATCCGTTAAACTATTTACTATGTAGTAATATTGCGCTATTATAATAATCTCTACAGCAAAATAAACTTACTTTAAAATAGCGTTGAAGGGTTACCCATATAGCCCCAACACGTAATAGTCCCAGTAGTCCATCCAGTATCAGCATAAATCCAGATCGGAAGACTACTCTAAATACTCCATGGGCTACGGGAGAAAAACAAACTCGTAGTAAGGCTCATTATGGTAGGCGACACGGCACACGAGGCAATGCTAGGGTAGATATACCAATTACGCACACGGGCTGGTGGTAACGTAGCAGCCACATACGCCCACCTCGGAACACATCCCAATCAAAATCGAAGGATGGCCATCAAATCAATCACAAGTAAGAGTATAGTATCGAAGAAATGTGTCTGATCGAAGGAATGACCTCACTTGTTCCGAGATCGCTCCTGTCTTAGCCACCTTATGCCAACTCACGGAAGTCGAATCCACGTAATATACCTTAAGAATGTCGCCACCATCCTACTTCATTCTAAAATCTCCACCGTGTACACGGTTGTTAAAGTGGTTTTTGGAGTTGGCAGAGAGTATGACAACATTCGATCCCTGTCTCTATAACAACCGAACGTTATTATTACGCCGTGGTCATTTCAAAATAGTTTATACTTCAAAAAAATAAAATCATTTCATTTCAAAACTATATTCCTTTAAAAATAGTTTTATACTTCGAAACCAAAACCAATTTTATTTCAAAACAATATTCAAATCAATACGATATCATTTCCATTTCAAACATATATTCACTTTTCAAAAATCGTAATACTTTCAAAGTTATAACTCTTTCTAAACCAAAATACTTGAAATAATAACACTTTAAAAATCATAACATTTCAAAACATACATTTGAAATCATGAAGCATTCCTTTAATTCTTTTACAAATTATTCAACTAAACCCAAATTTGAAATTTCCAATTTAATTCAACCATTCTTTACATTTTACAAATTCACATTCTTTATCAAAATAAAGATTAAATTATTTCCAAACCATTTCAATCATCAAAATATCATATTCTTTCAAAACCTCATTATCAAATCATTATTTGAATTCAAATTCAAATATTCAATTCAAATATCATTTTTTATTAAATAAGTCATTCATTTATTATTTCAAGTATTATTACAAAACACATTTCAAAATTTCATTCAAAAATACATTTATCTCATTAACACATAACTAAGTAAACCTTATTTAAATTCAAATTCAATTTAAATTCCTCAAAATTCAAATTTAAATATTAAAACATATTCAAAACTCCTTGAATATCACAAATAATCAATTTTCAAAAGTTAAATCATTTAACACTTTAAAATATAACCCAAACAGTGTCAAAATCAATAACATTTCAAAACATTGACAAATTATAGCAACGACGGCATTTATAAAGTGCTATCGTAGCTTATAGTTTCCAAAATAGTTTAGTTCAACAATAACGGCATTTATAAAATGCCGTAATAGATATTTAGTTATTTTAACATAGTTAAATTAAAAAACAACAGCAATAAAAAATGTGTCATAAGACTATAGAATTTGGAATGCTATTAATAAAATTCCAGATTTTATTTTAACTTTTCAAATATAACAAAACTTCAATTTTAGCAAATTTTAAACTTATAAATCATACTTTTAGGCTTCTAAATTTTCACATTTAATTAAATTTTAACATGTGATTTATCACAACAAAATTTTATAATTAAATATCCAATTAAAAAAACTCAATTCATTTGTTAAGTCAAAATTCATTGTTTATTAACTTATAAATTAAACAAAACTTAATATTTTACTTGAAATATCATTTCAAAAACTTTAAATTTAATTTCCATTATTTACTTACATTTTAAAATATAATTTAAAGTCAAAAATCACATTTACTTCAAATTTACATACTTAAATTCACAAATTGAAAACTTACTATTTAGCTTTCTTAAAACCATAAAATATATATTTTTAAATCAAATTTCAAATTTAAAAAAAACACATATCTTAATAAAAATCATTTAAAATATACCACGGGGTCTGTATATAATTTTCTAACCTAGGTCAAGTGATACGGATATATGTCATTTCAATCCGCAATTTAAAAAGAAAACCCGGGTTCTATCATTTCAAACCCGTAATCCCAAGTCAAAATAAAATACAATAAAAATCGCTCAGGCTTATCATTTCAGTCCATAACGATTTTTCCTTGTTCTAAATTCCGTTCGGGTGTGTATCATTTCAACCATAGTGATTCTATTCTAACAGGGAACTTGTAGTGTGAACATATGCATAAGCCATATAAACAATGTCAATGTCACAATATAATGTCATATATCAAATGTCAGGTGATAATTAATAGAATTAACATGGTAATAAGAAGGCATGGCATATCATATAATTATCATTAACTTGCATAAACATTTAAATTACAAAACACTTGTCATCAATTCACTATTTCATAAGTAAACATGTCAGAGTGAAGAAGACTCACCTTTTCAAGTTGGAGTTAGCAAATCAAACAACACGAATGAATTCTAGAAAAGCACGATATGGCACGACACAGCACGACAATGGATTCAAGACAGAGAGAGCTAATATGATCTTGTAAACAATCCCCAAACAAGGCAAAACAACACATGAATATACAATACAAAACAATATTGGACAAATTGAAAAATGAAAGTAATAAAGACAAGATAGCTTAACCTTGCCTTAACCACTCCATTGATCAACCATAGGGGATCTTTTGCTTGGCCATAGTTGTGTGCTTGGGTCAGGTGTAGGTCAATATGGCTTGGATAATAAGGAAATGAAGGGTCGTGGTGATAGCATGAAACATACACAAGGCCAAAGCAACATAGTGGGGTTTTGGTCACATTTCTTGGCTTGGCCATGGCAAGTGGTGGCTCGTCCTTGCTAGTATAGGTCCAAACATGATCAGGCGGTGGCTGGAGATGCGGCCAGAGGTGGTGGAGTGGCTGGTGGTGGCTAAGGGGGTGGCCAAGGTGATGGATGAAGGGTAGGTGAAGTTTTGTGGCTAGGCTAGCATAGTTTGTAAGGGTTTTGCAAAAAAAATTTTTGGTGATGCTTCAACATTGAAGGCACGGACAGATTTGGAAGAGGAGGATATGTGATGGTTTTTGGCGTTTATGGTGGTGGTGATGGTCGGTGGAGATGAAGGTGGTAGAGGCCAAGCAAAGCTAGAAGAGGAGGAAGACAAAAACAATAGGAAATAGAAGATAGAAGTGAAAATGAAAGAAGCCATTTCCATTTTTTTCTTTCTCTTGCCGTGATTTTTTTTGTGATGAGAAGAAAATGAATTCAAGTGAAAACAAAAGAGGATACACGGCTAAGGAAAGAAAATGGACGGCTAGAGTCAATGCAAATGTCAATTGAAAAATGAAAGGACAAAAGGAAGTGAAAAGTCATGGCATATGAAAGGGTTTTGTCTCTTTATATTTCTTATTTCTTTTTAATCAAAATAAACAAATACAATTCAGAAAATAAAAGTAAAAAGCCAAAAAAAATAAAATGGAAAATAAAATAAATAAATATTTTAAGGAAAAATATAAAATAAATAAGAAATAGCTTAATAATTGAAACTAGAAATAAAAATTGTAAACAAAATACAATGAACATTAGAAAATAATAACAACACTTACAAAATGTTTTAAAAAATAAAATATATATATAACATGACATGTTACACAAATTAGAACATGATTTGACAAACAAAAATATTATTTATATGAATTAAATAAACAATTTTGTTAAATAAAACAATTTACACACAATATTGTAAAAAGCATAACTTTCACAATATAAATTGGATTTCAACGAAACGAAAAGCAGTATTCTTGAAATTTTATTTATTTTCATAATAAAAGAAAAAACTTCAAATTTTCAAATATTTATGTTTTAAATTTAAAAGTCAAAGTTTGGCCATATTAACCAAAATTCATATTTTTGGAAAATATTCTATTTATACATGTTTTAAATTGTAATTCAAATCAAAATTAAAATTTATATTTAAAATAACAAAATAACAAAATTTATTCATTTTAATAAATGAAATAAAGTTTTTAAATCAGTAATTTAATTAAAAAAATTAAAATATACATTAAAAATAATCACAAAATACAGCGTAGTTACACTCTCCCCCACTCAAAACTTTTCGTCCTCGAAAAGAAATGAGCTACGGGAAAATACAGAGTGAAAAAATAGAATGAAATAGGATTAAGATAAGATGACAAGAATATTAGAATTATACCAAATAACTGTTGTTATAGGTAAGCTTAACAAGGTGGAGATGATCTTCCCAAGATCCTTCAGAATCTAGAACACAAGCACGAAAAAGATCTTCTATAATCTGATTCACCCTTCCCGTTTAACCGACGGTCTATAGATGGCAAGCAGTGCTCAGATTCAAAAAAGAGTACCCAATTTTATTAAAGATTATAGAAAAATTTCTAAATAGACTAGTATAAGCAATTGCCCCCCATTCTGTAGCAAGATAAGAGAAATAAGGACAACCAAAAGACAGTTTGAAAAACAAAATAAGATAACAAATTTGAAACAATGAAATTTCAACTTACATTGAAAATTAATTTTACATAAGTTAAATAAATCTTAACCATCTCAAATTTCATTATCTTATCATCCAATTATCTTAAATTAACAATCTTAAAAATCATGATTTGAAAAAAAAGCATTTATTATACTCAAAATGTATTCAATAAATTAATTCTTCTTTATTCCTAATTATAATTAAATTTGTTCTTCTCAATATTTTTTTATCACATATGCTAAACATATTCACACTTATTATAACTGCTTTATATTTATTTTTAGTTCCATTAACATTATTTTATATTGTAACTTATTCCATTGCCCTTTTTCTTTATTTACCACTGTTAATTTTTTATAACTAAAGTTTAAGTGTATAACATTTATTATAACCACTCAAATTTTATTTATGAAAATCTTTTTTTATATAGTATATTATCCAATTACATATTCAACTTCTAAGATTAAGGTAGGTTTTATTGGAATGAAATTGTGTATTATACAAATAAAACTTCAAATTTAATCATTTCAAGCTTGAACATTTATCCAAATCTTGAAATTATACTTGAAATTATCTTTCAAAGTAAAATTTAGGAATTAAATTTTCAATAATTTCCAAACTATTTAGAGATAAATAAATGCACATATACTATATATATCCATTCAAATTTAAATCATATATCGGCATATGTTATAAATCTAGTGTTATTTTAGAAATTCAAATCAATTAAATTTCCCAAAACAAAACTGTAAAAAGACTACAAAACGGTATCTTCACTTCGAAACTCGAAAATGAATGTCGATGATGCTGCAGTCATCACCGAAATTATTTTCCAGCGACAAAGAGAAGGGCACTAATTTTAATTTTTAAATTGTTTGGAAACAAATTTCTATTCGAAAATACTTTAAATAATATATCCTTTTAAAACTTTAAATTCAAGGTTTGAAATCCATCGAAAATTAAATTCTCAAATTCCTAATTTAAATTCATTTTAAATTTCCAAATAATTTATAACTATGTTTATAGTTCAATTATTATATATGAAACAACTTAACAACCAATTCAAATAAAAATCCAGAAAAATTTATAATATAGTTACAAAATTTATTCATTACTAAATTTGGAAAACATATTATGTCAGCTTGCTCTGTTTAAGTGTTTTGGAAATCTTATCGATATCGTTGATCAGACGAATCGATCATGAAACCCAAATCAACATCAACAACTCAAACAACATAATATATAAAACGTTTTAAATATTAGTTTACAAATACACTTCAAGAATGATTTGAAGATAAGTTGGAAACAAAGATGAGATGATTAAATAACAGAATAGGAAGATGTATAAGCTTAAATAAATCGTGGGTAACCTTAACCGGTCAACCGTGACTTAAAGAATAAGATCAATGTGGATTTCTGGGGTAAATCAACATTCAATCTCAAGAAATAGAGTTTTGGATAATAAGAGATATTAGCATCTAAACCGAGGATATAAAAATCTTTGGTGAATCGATGTTGTTGTAAAGGAGTTTCACCCCTTTACAAATCAATTTGAGATTGGCGAAACTGCCGACTCATAATAAAGATCATTCGAAGTGGAGTTATGAGATACTCCAGAATAGAAAGAAGATGAATAGTGGGGGACATGAATGGATTTTGGAACCGCGGGGAGCGTAGCAAAATTCAAAGGAATCGAGTCAAAAAGGAAGAGATTCAAACTCGAATAAAAGTGATTCTGTAAATACATTTACCATATATGCTAAGTTTTGCCTAGAGCTACCAAAGCTCTGATACCAAATGTAACAACCTGATATTTTCAACCATTTGCATCCACAAATGTCGGACTTGAATTGCTCAAAATACTTCTTTGTAAATAAAATTTGGCAAATCTCAGATTATACAGTAAATAAATAATCACAGATCACAGACATGGACTAAATAATAATACAGCGGAATAAAAGAGATAGTAGTTCACGAAGCTACTATATAAAAACAAGATACATCAGAGTTAACAAGATACAACCGAAGAGTAACAAGATATGTCAGGTACAAATCAGAATACATCACTGAAATCACTCCATGTAGAAAGCAAAATAGATGGCTGCATCTTCAAGGAAAGCTCCAACTCCGAAGGTGAATCTTGAATGCTGAACCACTCAATCTGACTCGAGCGTAAAGCAAAACACAAAACACTCGAGTCAGGATATAAGTACTTATGAACTGTAAATCAACTCAAGTGAATAGTAACAATAATGCATAAGTAACTTAAAGGATGCTTGGGATCGCCCATCCTTTAAGGATCCGTTAAACTATTTACTATGTAGTAATATTGCGCTATTAAAATAATACCTACAGTAAAATAAACTTACTTTAAAATAGCATTGAAGGGTTGCCCATATTTCCCCCAACACGTAATTGTCCCAGTAGATCCTGTATCAGCATATCTCTAGATCGGAAGACTATCTTAAATACTCCATGGGCAACGGGAGAAAAACAAACTCGTAATAAGGCTCGCTATGGTAGGTGACATGGCACATGAGGCAATGCCAGGGTAGATATACCAATTACGCGCACGGGCTGGTGGTAACGTAGCAGCCACATACGCCCACCTCGGAAAACACTCCTTTTCAAAATCGAAGGATGTCCATCAAATCAATCGCAAGTAATAGTATAGTCTCGAAGAAATGTGTCTGATGGGAGGAATGACCTCACTTGGCCCTAGATCGCTCCTGTTTTAGCCATCTTATGCCAACTCACGGGAGTTGGGTCCACGTAATATACCTTTAGAACGTCGCGACATCCTACTTCATTCTGGAATCTCCACTGCGTACACGGTTGTTAAAGTGGTTTACAGAGTTGGCAGAGAGTATGACAACATTCGATCCCGGTCTCTTTAACAGCCAAACGTTATTATTACGCCGTGGTCATTTAAAAATAGTTTAAACTTCAAAAAAATCAAATCATCTCATTTCAAAGCTATATTGCTTTCAAAATAGTTTTATACTTCGAAACCAAAACCATTTTTATTTCAAAACAATATTCAAATCAATACGATATCATTTCCATTTCAAACATATATTCACTTTTCAAAAATCATAATAATTTCAAAGTTATAACTCTTTCTAAACCAAAATACTTGAAATCATTCAACTTTGAAAATCATAACATTTCAAAACACACATTTGAAAACATGAAGCATTCCTTTAATCTTTACATTTTACAAATTTATTCAATTAAACCCAAATTTGAAATTTCCAATTTAATTCAATACCAACCATCAGTTTCAATTCAATTCAGTTGCCCAACAAACCATTTCGAATCTCATCAATTACAAATATAGATTTAAACCATAAAATAAACTATTCAATTTTAATATATTTCAAAGCTTTAATATACCATATTTGAAAACTAAATTTTATATTTTCATATATATCAAATTTAACTTCATTATTACTTAGTTTTGAAATATTCATTTCATAAATCCAATATTGTTTAAATAAACTCAATTTACAAATAAACTCATTATCATTTCATACTTATATACTTCAAATATTCATTTATCAAAATCAAATATCATTTCAAATTCACATTCTTTATCAAAATAAAGATTAAATCATTTCCAAACCATTTCAATCATCAAAATATCATATTCTTTCAAAACCTCATTATCAAATCATTATTTGAATTCAAATTCGAATATTCAATTTAAATATCATTTTTATATTAAATAAGTCATTCATTTATTATTTCAAATATCATTACAAAAAACATTTCAAAATTTCATTCAAAAATTCATTTATCTCATTAACACATAACTAAGTAAACCTTGTTTAAATTCAAATTCAATTTGAATTCCTTAAAATTCAAATTTAAATATAAAAATATATTCAAAACTCCTTAAATATCACAAATAATCAATTTCTAAAGTTAAATAATTTAACACTTTAAAATATAACTCAAAGGTGTCAAATCTATAACATTTCAAAACGTTGACAAATTATAGCAACGACGGCTATCTTAGCTTATAGTTTCCAAAATAGTTTATTTCAAGAATAATGGCATTTATAAAATGCCGTAATAGATATTTAGTTAATTTAACATAGTTAAATTAAAAAACAACAGCATTTAAAAATGCTGTCATAAGACTACAACATTTGGAAATGCTATTAATGAAATTCCAGATTTTATTTTAACTTTTCAAAAACAATAAAACTTCAATTTTAGCAAATTTTAAACTTCTAAATCATATTTTTAGGCTTCTAAACTTTCACATTAAATTAAATTTTAACATATGATTTATCACAACAAAATTTTATGAATAAATATCCAATTAAAAAAACTCAATTCATTTGTTAAGTCAAAATTCACTGTTTATTTACTTATAAATTAAATAAAAATTTATATTTTACTACAAATATCATTTCAAAAACTTTAAATTTAATTTCCACTATTTACTTACATTTTATAATATAATTTAAAGTCAAAAATCACATTTACTTCAAATTTACATACTTAAATTC
Source organism: Allium cepa (assembly GCA_030765085.1). Classification (NCBI taxonomy): domain Eukaryota; kingdom Viridiplantae; phylum Streptophyta; class Magnoliopsida; order Asparagales; family Amaryllidaceae; genus Allium; species Allium cepa. The sequence goes on from CM060945.1 coordinate 881,782,878, forward strand.
ACAAATTCGAAACTTAATATATAGCTTTCTTAAAACCATAAAATATATTTTTTTAAATCAAATTTCATATTTAAAAAAAATACATATCTTAATAAAAATCATCTAAAATATACCACAGGGTCTGTATATGATTTTCTAACCAAGGTCAAGTGATACATATATATATATATCATTTCAATCCGCAATTTAAAAAGAAAACCCGGGTTCTATCATTTCAAACCTGCAATCCCAAGTCAAGATAAAATACAATAAAAATTGTTCAGGCCTATCATTTCAGACCATAACGATTTTTCCTTATTCTAAAGTCCGTTCGAGTATGTATCATTTCAACTCATAATGATTCTATTCTAACAGGGAACTTGCAGTGTGAATATATGCATAAACCATATAAATAATGTCAATGTCATAATATAATGTCATATATCATATGTCAGGTGATAATTAATAGAATTAACATGGTAATAACAAGGCATAGCATATCATATAATTATCATTAACTTGCATAAACATTTAAATTACTAAACCCTTGTCATCAATTCACTAATTCATAAGTAAACATGTCAGTGTGAGAAAGACTCACATTTTCAAGCTGGAGTTAGCAAATCAAACAACATGAATGAATTTCAGAAAAGCACGATATGGCACGACACAACACGATAATGGATTCAAGACAGAGAGAGCCAATATGATCTTGTAAAAAATCCCCAAACATTACAAAACAACACATGAATATACAATACAAAACAATATTGGACAAATTGAAAAATGAAAGCAATAAAGACAAGATAGCTTAACCTTGCCTTAACCACACCAATGCTCAACTATAGGGGATCTTTTTCTCGGCCATAGCTGTGTATTTGGGTCAGGTATAGGTCAATATGGCTCGGCTAATAAGGAAATGAAGGGTAGCGGTGATAGCATGAAACATACACAAGGCTAAAGCAGCATAGTGGGGTTTTAGTCACATTTCTTGGCTCGGCCATGGTAAATGGTGGCTTGGCCTTGCTTGTACAGGTTTGGACATGATCAGGTGGTGGCTAGAGATGCAGCCAGAGGTGGTGGTGGCTAAGGGGGTGGCCAAGGTGATAGATGAAGGGTAGGTGAAGTTTTGTGGCTAGGCTTGCATAGTTTGTAAGGGTTTTGCAAAAAGAATTTTTGGTGATACTTCAACATGAAGGCACGACCAGATCTGGAAGAGGAGGATAGGTGATGGTCGTTGGCATGTATGGTGGTGGTGGTGGTCAGTGGAGATGAAGGTGGTAGAGGCCAAGCAAAGCTAGAAGAGGAGGACGGCAAAAACAATAGGAAATAGAAGATAGAAATGAAAATGAAAGAAGCCATTTTTAATTTTTTTTCTTTCTCTTGTCATGACTTTTTTTGTGATGAGAAGAAAATGAGTTCACGTAAAAAAAAGAGGATACATGGCTAAGGAAAGAAAATGGATGGCTAGAGTTAATGCATATGTCAATTGAAAAATGAAAGGACAAAAGGAAGTGAAAAGTCATGGCATGTGAAAGGGTTATGTCTCTTTATATTTCTTATTTCTTTTTTATCAAAATAAACAAATACAATTCAGAAAATAAAAGTAAAAAGCTGAACAAAATAAAATGAAAAATAAAATAAATAAATATTTTAAGGAAAAATATAAAATAAATAAGGAAATAGCTTAATAATTGAAATTAGAAATAAAAATTGTAAACAAAATACAATGAACATTAGAAAATTATAACAACACTTATAAAATATTTTAAAAAATAAAAAATATATATAAAATGACATGTTACACAAATTAGAACATGATTTGACAAACAGAAATACTAATTGTATAAACTAAAATAAACAATTTTGTTAAATAAAACAATTTACACACAATATTGTAAAAAGCATAACTTTCACAATATAAATCGGATTTCAACGAAACGAAAAGCAGTATTCTTGAAATTTTATTTATTTTCATAATAAAAGAAAAAATTCAAACTTTCAAATATTTAAATTTTAAAATTAAAAATCAAAGTTTGACCATATTGATCAAAATTAATATTTTTGGAAAATATTCTATTTATACATGTTTGAAATTATAATTCAAATCAAAATCAAAATTTATATTTAAGATAACAAAATAACAAAATTTATTCATTTTAATAAATAAAATAAATTTTTTAAATTAGAAATTCAATTAAAGAAATTAAAATATACATTAAAAATAATCACAAAATACAGGGTTGTTACAATTAACAAAAAAAATCTCAAAGGAGGATCAAATTAGAAAAATCCTTAATTCACTCCTTTCCAATTGTGATCAAAGACATTAGCAATAGAGGAAGCCAATTATATTAATTTATTCAAAATTGAAGAATTAATTGGTAACCTAATGTCATGTGAAGCATTGTAGGGTTGAAGAGAAAACAAGACAATTAAAAAGAAATCGATTGCAATAAATGCAACAACTGACGGTCAAGTTACAGACGACGATGATAATTATGAGAAGACTGCTCTTATGGCTCAGAATTTTAAAAAATTTCTGAAATACAGAAAGATGAACAACTTTCGTAAAACTAAAAACAAAAATTCTAGAATTGAAATGTTTTTAAGTGTTATGATTGTGGTGAATATGGCCATCTATGAAGAGACTGTATGTAGCAATAGAAAACAAAGAATTCCCAAACCATGATTCATTCATAAAGAAAGAAAAAAAAGCTTACAATGCAACTTTGGACGATTTTGATAATAGATCCAGTGAAACGAACCAGATAGAGAAAATATCAAATTGTGTTTCACCTTAACGGAAGATTAATCAGAGCAAACGAAGGAAACATCAAAATCAATACTTTTTACATATCGAATTTTATTTTATTTTTTCTAGAAATTACTTAATATAGGAATAAATATAATATACGTATATATAAATATAAATATATAATAAGAACAAGTGTGTGTGTATAAATATACATATATATATAATAAGTAAACACATATATATAAATATAATATGATTATATTTCTTTGATTTTTTTAAACTTTGAAACGGCCTATATGTCGACACATGTCACATGGGTATGTCGACATATCATACAAAATTTGGAGACTCTTTTCAAAATTTAAAATTTTGAAATTCCCACCCTTTTTCATTAATTTCAAAATTTGAAAAGCCACGTTTTCACCTATCACACGACAATTCAACTCCTATTCATTCTTTCCTTCATACCTCATCTTCTACACGCACGTTTTATATCAAAATTCAAATTTATTCTTTATTCTCTTTCCTCCAAAACAATTTAGTAATATCTTCCTCAAATCAACCATCTTCATCCGTAGCCATTAGGCTTACAAAAAGAATCAAAAATCAACCCTTCAATGATTAAGAGTCTATTAAAATCTATATTGAGTACTCTACTTATGAAAAAGTCATTTTGGGAAGATCTGAAAATTTTAAAGAATTCTATTCTTATGGTTTACAAGATCTTGCTTTAGAAAGTGGTATCTTTGGTTTAACCGTTTTAACTCAAAATAATTTTAATTTCTATCTTGATTTGGTTAAAATGTTTTATGCTAATTTGAATTAAAAGTTTTTCCAAGGAGAAGAATGTCGAATTTGGACTTGTGTCAAAGATACTACTACTGTTTTAGATTGTGAAATTCTTGGTGAAATTTTTTGTTGCAAAAGTAGTTGAAATGACCTCTCCACTTTTAAAATTAATTATAGTAATAAAGAAGTTATGCAAAATTTATTCTCAAATGATGAAATCTATGGTTTTAAAGTCAAGAATCTTAGGCATAAAGCAAGACCAATGAGTTCTATTTACAATAAAATATTACACCAAGGACAAGGAATTACAATAACCCTACTCAAAAAGTTTTCAAAGCTCTTTTTTCAATTTTTGGAAAATATCATATAAATTGGGCTGAAGTGATTTTGGATGAATTTGTTAAAAAGAAATTTTATAAGCATGAAAACAAGCTTTACCATGATGTGTATCTGACTAGAATTTTCAATTATTTTGGTATTGACCTAAGAGGTGAAAATATCTTGCCTCATAAAGTTTTCAACAAAACCAACCTCTCTCTTACGCACATTCCTCTCGAATTTGTACCCTATGAGTTTGTTATCGAAAAAGAAGAGAGATTGTCAAGAGAAGAAGAATAACAAATTCTTTAAGTAGAAGAAAGTGTTGATATGGAAATCGATGAGGAGGAAGAATAAGAAGAAGAAAAGGAGGATATAGAAACTTCCGTAGAAATCTTGAAAAACCATACCGCCATTCTCGCAAAGAAATTCTTAAAAACCAAAAGAAGCTTCTTTGGAAGCTTAAATGTTCCTTTAGTAATAAGTTCACTAGCCACTCAAATAAAATAGACGAATAGTATGGAAATATTATTAGAAAAATTGGTGAAAAATTTTCTTTTTATCAACAACATTGTGACGCCCCACCTCTATACCCACGCTAGCCAAGGACACTACAAAGTAATGCCGTCAACTAACACGGAGAATAAGGCTGGTTAGGAGCGACCATCTATAGCCTTGCTCTAACTATCTATTGAATACATCGACAATAGTCATACCAAGCAGGTCGACGTATCCAATGAATACTTAAAACATAACCATAGGTGATTGAAGGATCTATCTGAACAGAATATAACTCAAATGTAATAAACATCACAGAACAGTAGATCATCATATACACATATATTGATACATAACATAGTATACAAAATAGTACATGTCAAGTGGTATAGCAAACCACAATATACAGACGATTCCAGATGAATACATATATCAGAGTCACAATAAAAAGGACTACACAAAAAGCTTTAACAAAAAGGAACAAGCTGAATAGTCCATGCGGAAGCAAAATAGGCTAAGTCCAAAAGCACCTAACCTGAAACATCTCGGTCTGACCCGAGTATAAAATTCACGGGTCAGTCTAGCTAAACAAATCAGTTAGATAAACTGAACAACAATAACCTGTTAGGTTACAAGGTATAACAAATATCTCTAAAAGAGATAACACAATCATCTAACAAAAAGATGAATCATATCATAACATGCCTCATATCATCGGCAACTCATAGAAACAAAGGATAGGAATATCCCAAAACAAGCCATAAAGGAAAATAACAAATACCAATGAAGGTAACACAAGTTCCACAAGGCAGTCGCTACATATCATGCGGCTCAAAAAGACCAACACCGAAGGGCGTTACCTAGGGAATATACATATCAATGAAACATCATAAAATTTGCACGTGCTCAGTACTGTATAAACAAGGATCCATGAGCCCGAAGACTCCAAACCCAAATATCACTCGAGCGGCTCATAAAGACCTAACTCCGAAAGCAATACAATAGGGCAACAAACCCGAAGGCGCAAACCCGAAGGTACAAACCCGAAGGCAACATACCCGAAGGCAACATACCCGAAGGCAACAAACCTGAAGGTGCAAACCCGAAGGCAACACACCCGAAGGCAACAAACCGCAGTGGTGAAGGTCCGGAGGCCCGGTACTGGACACCACTAACTGGTGGAATGTGTCATAACTCTCAAAAAGGAATCCGAAAAGTGGTAACGTGAGTCCCATAACTACTCGTTCGCACTAAACGGTTTACTATCCGTTAGTTAATTTCACACTCAAAGCGGTACGAAGTTCACCTTATCTCATTGGTAAACCAGACCAAAAGGTCAAAACAATCAATCGAATAGGTCGGGGATTAATCGGAAAGACAAACACATGGATTCATGGTCCGTGTTTTACCTAACCATTTAATCTCCCTTCCATTCCGCTCGAAGTGCGAAATCATGTGTGTTTAAATAGAATTTATAAATTGAAGAAATGAGCTTTTAATGCGATTTAGAGGGATTATTTATGAAAACCCATGAATGAAGTCAAAAATAAGTTATCAAAGCTAAAGATGCAATGACAACCACTAAAAACCAACTTGAATCGATAAAATTTGGAAAACCAATCAAAATTAGCAAAAATAAGCAAAACAGCGAAATAAGAGCAGGTCCATCGGCCGGCTATAGGGCTCGGTCGATTGGCCAGAAGCAGAAAATAAAAAAAGCTCGGGATAGCAAGTCGGTCGACCGGCTACAGGGCTCGGTCGGCCGAACTGCAAGTTTCTGCAGTTCTTGCCCTTTTTCAATGAAGTGCAAATTCCTCCAAAACGCGACCGTTCGAGCAATGGACCTAAGGAGCCTTAGCCAATAGATACCCTAGCTCCATTAGCTCTCCGATTCTCCACCAAAACATGTTCAAACATCAAAGTTAGGATCTTTAAAGAATTGAACCCAAACACTAAAAATTTGGATATTCACCAATTCAATCCAAACCAAAAGCAAGTGCACATGAACAAGTGCTAGGAATTCATACCCAACATCAATGAAATCAAGAGAAGTAGATGTGAGTTCAAAACTCACCCTCTTACACCCAAACAGAGATATATATAAGCATAGATGTGAGATAAAAATCTCACCTTTTATCTCAAAACAAAGAAGAAGAAGCTCAAACACAAGAAGGAGATTAGCCACTCTTCACTCTAACTCTACAAGCTTCAATCTAAGAATAAAACACATATTTCCTAAAGTTAGGTTTAGGAAACTTTCTGAAATTGAAGAGGAGTAGAGTTGGAGAAGATGAAGAGGAGGCTTACCAATACCTTCTCTTTGATTTGGACAAGAATTAAAGTTGCAAGAGGAAACTAGGGCTTGGAATTTCTAATTCCCATTCTCTTCCCCCATTTTCAGTTTTTAGCTTAAGTTTTTATGAAATGAATAAGTGAATGAAGAGAGGGACTGAGTTAGGGTTAATTAGATAGTTAGTGGGCTGAACCCAACCCCAAACCCAACTAGAAAAGGTTGCAAAATTCAACTTACTCCATACATATCAAAGCTTATACTCAAAAAAATCACAAACGCCATTTTGGAACCAATAGAGGTGGTTTCGAGTCCTAATTCGTCCATTTGCAAAAAGTAACATTTCGGATCCAAAAATCCGACTAACGACGCTATATTTAAATAAAACATTTAAATATAAAATCGTTAAATATGCGGGTTGTTACAGATCTCCCCTCCTTACAAAATTGCGTCCCCGCAATTCCTAGAGACGATATTTGTAACAACTACATATAAACAACATTCAAAAGAAAAGGAAATAAGCTCGAGACGAAAAGATATTCTCACCTTTGCCAAGCAAAGATAGAAAACCCGGATAAGATCGCTCGATATACTCTCTGGTTTCCCAAATACAGTCACTGGGGTTGGCGGACCATTGAACTTTAACAAGCGGCACGTCCTTGTTTCGAAGGTGTCGCACCTCCGTGTCAAGTACGCGAATAGGTTGTACAATAGATAAATCCGGTGAGACCTCAAGCTCTTGCGAATCAGGAGAAGCAACAACAGAATCGGACTCCCGAAGACACTTCCGAAGTTGAGAGATGTGAAACACGTCATGAATGCCAGATAAATGAGCTGGAAGTGAAACTCTATAAGCCATAGGTCCAATACGTTCAATAATAGAAAATGGTCCTATAAAGCGAGGAGCCAATTTCCCAGTCGTACTGAAGCGCATAACCCCTTTCAAAGGAGAAACACGAATAAAGACAATATCACTAATCGAGAACTCGAGAGGCTTCCTACGGCTATCAGCGTAGGACTTCTGACGGCTCTGTGCCTCTTTCATTCTCAACCGAATAAGATCAATCTTCATAGAAGAATCACGAACAAAATCTGGACCAAGAATAAGCTTCTCCCTAGATTCCAACCAACAAGAAGGTGATCGACATGGCCTTCCATATAAAGCTTCGAAAGGAGCCATACCGATACTAGACTGAAAACTATTATTGTAGGAGAACTCTACAAGAGGTAGGTGATCCTCCCAACTACCACCGAAATCAAAAATACAAATACGGAGAAGATCTTCCAAGATACGATTCACCCGTTCAGTCTGTCCGTCAGACTGCGGATGATAAGTTGTACTGAAATTAAGCTTTGTTCCCAAAACTTGCTGAAGACTCTTCCAAAAATGACTCGTGAATAAGGGATCACGATCACTCACAATAGAACGAGGAACACCGTGAAGTCTTACGATTTCCTTAATATATAACTTAGCCAAAAGCGAATCAGCCCTATTAGACTTAATAGGAATAGAATGAGCAGACTTAGTGAGGAGATCAACAATAACCCAGATGCTAGAATGGCCTGATCTCGAACGAGGTAGGCCGTCAATGAAATCCATAGAAATCTGATCCCATTTCCACAATGGAATCTCTAGAGGCTGAAAAGATCCGAAGGACGCTGATGTATGGCCTTAAAACGCTGACAGGTTATGCAATTACTCACATAACTCGCCACATCGCGCTTCATGCCTTCCCAATAATAAAGACGACGCATATCGGCATACATCTTACTACTACCAGGATGAATGGTATACTTAGAACGGTGACAATCATCAAGAATGTCATGCCTAAGTGCAGAATCAGAAGGCACAAAAGGACGGTTCTTCTTGCGAAGACACCCATGAGAATCAATGCTGAAATCCCGCAACGCCTCATCACAGGATCCAGACTCACAAAGATGAATAAGATGCAACAAATCAGGATCACGCCGCTGAGCATCGGCAATATGATCCAATAAAATGGGTCGAGCTCCCAAACTAAATAATAGAATAGGAGAATCAGAAGATGAACCTCGATCACGAATTTCACAAAAAGATAGAGTCTCAAGAATATCCCATTCGGCAAGCATCATGGAAATAACAGCCGAATGTTTGCGACTAAGCGCATCAGCAACACGATTACCCTTTCCAGGGGTATACTGGATATCAAAGTCATAGGAGGCAAGAAACTCGAGCCAACGTTGTTGTCTCATATTGAGTTCCTTTTGAGTGAACAAATACGTCAAGGATTTATGATCGGTATAGAGAATGAAGCGCTCGCCCAATAAATAGTGTCGCCAAATCTTCAAGGCGAAGACAATGGCGGCTAACTCAAGATCATGAGTGGCATAGCGAACTTCATTCGGACGCAGTTGCCTAGAAGCATAAGCAACTACCCGATCCTTCTGCATAAGAACAGCACCAAGACCACTACCACAAGCATCATTGTAGACAACAAGATCATGATTCCCCTCGGGAACCACAAGAATATGAGCATTAGTGAGAAGTTCCTTCAATGTCTAAAAGGAAGCTTCACACTTGTCGGACCAAATAAAACGAATGCCTTTCCGAGTAAGGCTGGTGAGAGGAAGCACAACGCGGGAAAAATCCTTAATGAACCGACGGTAATAGCCCGCCAATCCAAGGAAACTACGAATCTCATGAACATTCTCGGGCCTCTTCCAATTCTGGATGGCTTCGATCTTTGAGGGATCGACAGAAATGCCATCGGAAGATACAACATGGCCTAAGAACTTAACCCTATTCTCCCAAAAATGGCACTTGGAGAATTTGGCTCTAAGCTGATGATGACGGAGGGTACTCAAGACAATTCTCAAGTGATTAGCATGCTCAGCTTCAGACTTAGAATAAATAAGGATATCATCAATGAAGACAAGGACGAACTTATCGAGATATTCTCGGAATACTCGATTCATAAGATCAACAAAGAAAGCAGGAGGGTTCGTCAAACCGAACGGCATAACGAGCCACTCAAAAGAACCATAACGAGTGCGGAAAGCGGTAAGAGGTATGCTATCCTCCGCGACTCGTAATTGATGAAAACCCGTGGTAAGGTCAAGCCGAGAAAAGACCGTAGCACCACTCAATAGATCGAACATATCATCGATCCTGGGCAATGGATACCTATTCCTAATGGTTAACTCGTTAAGCTTGCGATAGTCAATGCAAAGCCTAAGAGTTCCATCGGATTTCTTCACGAAGACAACCGCGGATCCCCACGGAGAAAAACTGGACTGAATCAACTGCTTGGACTCAAGCTTTAAAAGCTGTTTCTTGAGTTCCTCATTTTCCTTTGTAGACATCCTCGTGAGAGGACGACTAACTGGCTGCGCTCCTGGAATGAGATCAATGCGGAACTCAATTGCCCGCTTGGGTGGCAAACCCGAAACAGGCTCAAAAACATCAGAAAAGTCACAAGCAATAGGAATACGAGATATATCATCATCATCTCGCTAATTAAGAGAACATAAAGCCATTTTGGAATTACCACATTCCGAAGAACAAGAGATAACTGAGTAGACGAATTCGGATGTCGAAGATACAAAATTCTCTCCAAATAAATAATCCTGGCATCATATCTCACTAGCTAGTCCATTCCCAAAATCATATCAAATCCCAGACAAGAAATAACGTGCATATTCGCACGAAAAGAAAAGCCACATAAAACAATCTCAACATCATCACAAACATACTAAGGGTCGCGGATCCCCCAATAGGATTCGCAATCCTTAAAGAAGTAACCAAACAAGAAACATCCAAAGATAAATCATCAACGAGCTTCTTCGATATGAAAGAATGTGAAGCACCCGTATCGAAAAGAAGTCGTATACTATGATCATGAAATAAAATAAAACCTTCCAAAATAGATGGAGATATACCTTTGGGCTGAGAAGGACCTTTAGAAGCCTTAGCAGCATAAAGCCTGCTAGACTTGGCACCAGCCGGAACAGTAGGGCAAGTGGAAACATGATGTCCTTCCTTCTTGCAATAACGGCAGAAGAGAGGATTGGAACAAGCTCGAATCATATGATCAGGAGAACCACAATTGAAACACTTCTGAACGAAAGGTGTTCCAGAAGACTGAGGCTGAGAACTAGAACCACCAGTCTTCTTCTTCTTAGAAGGAAAAAACCTGGACTTCTGAAATGGAAACTGCCTCTTGTTAGGGTTCTTGGAAACCTCAACATCAACATCACTATCACACTCCTTCTCGACGGTCTCGAGATGAAGTGCCGAATCAACCAACTCCTCAAAAAAAAGCTTAAGCTGGAGAAACAAGGACTTCTTAAGATATTTCTTAAGACCGGAAACAAACTTCAAATTCTTCTTATAAGAAGTGCTAATGAATTCAAGACCATACTTAGATAAAGCTCGAATGATGCAACATACTCAGAAACAGAAGACTTCCCTTGCTTCAACTCAAGGAAGCAATGGGTCAATAAAACTTTTTCAGATTCAGGAACGAACTTGAGCTCAAATCGCTCCCGAAACTGAGTCCAAGAAAGAGTAGACTCATCAATTTCGACTACAAGAAGCTCATACCAATCAAGAGCACGCTCTTGTAATAAGGTAGAAGTTACAAGAACTCTATCATGGTCAGAAAGATCCATACGAGAGAAGATACGCTCGCACGTGCGAAACCAAGCTTGGACTTCAAGAACAGACTCGGAGCCTTTAAACGGCTTTCCTCCAAGACGAGCAAAATCACTGCATAGACGTGCAAAGGCAGACTTGCGAGGTGGAGAAACTCGAGGAGGAACTGGAGGCTAAGTGCTCCTAAACAACTCCAAAAACTGATCGGCAGACATATAAACGCCATCCAGACGTGAGCCACTGGATTTCCCAGCATCCGAACGTTGTCCTCTGCCTCTTCCAGCCATACGCTGAAAGTAAGATAAGAACAAGATTATTCACAAGGTAAATAATTCAAGATGGAAAACTACAGAATAAAATACATTCCAAGACGTATTCCCACACTATCTACCCCTGATGGTAGAAGGAATAAAGAGACATGATGATTCAAAGATTTGTATCACTTATACACTTTGATGTACCGGAATATTTGCATCTATTCTATGTTTATCATATTTTGTTCTGAACTCAGCTCTGATACCACGCTGTAACGCCCTACCTCTATACCCACGCTAGCCAAGGATACTATAGAGTAATGTCGTCAATTAACACGGAGAATAATGCTGGTTAGGAGAGACCATCTATAGCCTTGCTCTAACTATCTATTGAATACATCGACAATAGTCATACCAAGCAGGTCGACATATCCAATGAATACTTAAACAAAACCATAGGTGGTTGAAGGATCTATCAGAACAGAATATAACTCAAATGTAATAAACATCACAGAACAGTAGATCATCATATACACATATATTGATACATAACAGAGTATACAAAATAGTACATGTCAAGTGGTATAGCAAACCACAATATACAGACGATTCCAGATGAATTCATATATAAGAGTTACAATAAAAAGGACTACACAAAAAGCTTTAACAAAAAGGAACAAGCTGAATAGTCCATGCGGAAGCAAAATAGGCTAAGTCCAAAAGCACCTAACCTGAAACATCTCGGTCTGACCCGAGTATAAAATACACGGGTCAGTCTAGCTAAACAAATCAGTTAGATAAACTGAACAACAATAACCTGCAAGGTTACAAGGTATAACAAATATCTCTAAAAGAGATAACACAATCATCTAACAAAAAGATGAATCATATCATAACCAGCCTCATATCATCGGCAGCTCATAGAAACAAAGGATAGGAATATCCCAAAACAAGCCATAAAGGCAAATAACAAATACCAATGAAGGTAACACAAGTTCCACAAGGCAGTCGCTACATATCATGCGGCTCAAAAAGACCAACACCGAAGGGCGATACCTAGGGAATATACATATCAATGAAACATCATAAAATTTGCATGTGCTCAGTACTGTATAAACAAGGATCCATGAGCCCAAGGACTCCAAACCCAAATATCACTCGAGCGGCTCATAAAGACCTAACTCCGAAAGCGATACAATAGGGCAACAAACCCGAAGGCACAAACTCGAAGGCACAAACCCGAAGGCAACATACCCAAAGGCAACATACCCGAAGGAAACAAACCTGAAGGTGCAAACCCGAAGGCAACACACCCGAAGGCAACAAACCGTAGGGGTGAAGGTCCGGAGGCCCAATACAGGGCACCACTAACTGGCGGAATATGTCATAACTCTCAAAAAGGAATCCGAAAAGTGGTAACGTGGGTCCCATAACTACTCGTTCGCACTAAAGGTTTACTATCCGTTAGTTAATTTCACACTCAAAGCGGTACAAAGTTCACCTCATCTCATTGGTAAACCAGACCAAAAGGTCAAAACAATCGATCGAATAGGTCGGGGATTAATCGGAAAGACAAACGCATGGATTCATGGTCCATGTTTTACCTAACCATTTAATCTCCTTTCCATTCCGCTCGAAGTGCGAAATCATGTGTGTTTAAATAAAATTTATAAATTGGAGAAACGAGCTTTTAATGCGATTTAGAGGGATTATTTATGAAAACCCGTGAATGAAGTCAAAAATAAGTTATCAAAGCTAAGATGCAATGACAACCACTAAAAACCAACTTGAATCGATAAAATTTGGAAAACTAATTAAAATGAGAAAAAATAGGCAAAACAGCAAAATAGGAGCAGGTCGGTCGGCCGACTATAGGGCTCGGTTGACTGGCCAGAAGCAGAAAATAAAAAAAACTCAGGATAGCAGGTCGGTCGACCGGCTACAGGGCCCTTTTTCAATGAAGTGCAAATTCCTCCAAAACGCGACCGTTCGAGCAATGGACCTAAGGAGCCTTAGCCAATAGATACCCTAGCTCCATTAGCTCTCTGATTCGCCACCAAAACATGTTCAAACATCAAAGTTAGGATCTCTAAAGAATTGAACCCAAACACTAAAAATTTGGATATTCACCAATTCAATCCAAACCAAAAGCAAGTGCACATGAACAAGTGCTAGGAATTCATACCCAACATCAATGAAATCAAGAGAAGTAGATGTGAGTTCAAAACTCACCCTATTACACCCAAACAAAGATATATATATAGGCATAGATGTGAGATAAAAATCTCACCTTTTATATCAAAACAAAGAAGAAGAAGCTCAAACACAAAAAGGAGATTAGCCACTCTTCACTCTAACTCTACAAGCTTCAATCTAAGAATAAAACACATATTTCCCAAAGTTAGGTTTAGGAAACTTTCTGAAATTGAAGAGGAGAAGAGTTGGAGAAGATGAAGAGGAGGCTTACCAATACCTTCTCTTTGATTTGTAGCAAGAATTCAAGTTGCAAGAGGAAACAAGGGCTTGGAATTTCTAATTCCCATTCTCTTCCCCCATTTTCAATTTTTAGCTTAAGTTTTTATGAAATGAATAAGTGAATGAAGAGAGGGAATGAGTTAGGGTTAATTAGATAGTTAGTGGGATGAACCCAACCCCAAACCCAAATAGAAAAGGTTGCAAATTCAACTTACTCCAAACATATCAAAGCTTATAGTCAAAAAGGTCGCAAACGCCATTTTGGAACCAATAGAGGTGGTTTCGAGTCCTAATTCGGCCATTTGCAAAAGGTAACATTTCGGATCCAAAAATCAGACTAACGATGCTATATTTAAATAAAACATTTAAATATAAAATCGTTAAATATGCGGGTTGTTACAAACATTCTAGATCTATTTGGCTATCATTTTTTCTAGCTTTAACTTAGGTTATTTTAACGTATTTTTCATTATGTTTATAATATACCTTTCTAGTTTATTAATGAAATTTGCATAAAGAATTTATTTCTACTGTAAATAATATTCGTTTTCTCTTTGGAATCATAAATTAAAATAATATAAACATAAACAAAAATTAAAACAAAAATAAGAAACATGCAAATTACTATATTTATGTCGATGTAGGCCACCTATGTACACCGATAAAAACTGGCAGTTTTTAAGAATTTTGAATTTCAAAAGGTTGGTTATTTTTTGTAGGGATTAGTTACTAATTCAATTTTGTACTTCTATAAAATGAAAAATCGTCCAGAAAAACTCAGAAAATAATTTATTTTCCTATCTTATTATTTTGCACACATTTCTTTCCCTAAAAATGAATCCAAGCAATAATTTTCAAAACAAAATCTAAGTGTAAATCAACAATAAACTCTTTATTCTTTCAAAATGTCGTTTGTTTCATTCTTTGCAATCAACGACAGTTGGAGTTGATTCAAATGCAAATGGTCAAAAAACAGGAAAAACAATTCGTTCTCTTAGACAGTTTATTTCTATTTTTGCCAAACAAGTTCAAAAAATGCTCCTAAATGCTTGAGCTCTAAGGGGAAATTGGATAATAAAGATTCGAAAGTTATCAACACCAATCTTATCTTTGGATCCGAATGATGGGTTGAAGTTCCTAAGAAAATCTAGGTTCTAATTTATATTTATATTTGTAATTTGTATTTATAATTTATGATATGCTTTATACATTTCAATCTGTATAATTGGCTGTAGTTATATTTGTATTTTTACGTTATTAATTTAACAAATATGTATAAATGTAAAAAAATTGATGTTTGGTTAAAACATATATAGTTGTAATTATATATGTTGTTAGTTAATATTGTCTTGCAATTAGTATTGATTTTGATACCTTATACAAATATTATAAAATTTACTAGTATTAAACATCTGTCATGTTTAAGGGAAGTTTTTAACCATTTTTGTTGATGACAAAGGGGGGAGAAAAATATAAAATATAATATACACATATACCAAGGGGGAGTCATACAAAATAGGGAAGTTAATCAATTCGGAGGGAGTTACATCATATTTGATAGTAAATATTTTTACATGGTTGTCATCGTCAAAAATGGAGAGATTATTAATACCACATATATTAATTTTGATGACAACAACCATATAAATATAGGTACTGATATTTTCCAAGTTGTACAATACTTTGCAGGATATTATACAGGTTTATACAAGTATAGAATAATCGAGTTTGAAGACTGATCGGTAAAATGATTGGACATCAAGATTCAAAGATGATCAAGATAATTAAAGACTCGTGGGTTTAGATACAAAGACACATTCAAGACTATAGTTTATAGTCAATAGACAAAAAAAATTTGTTGAAGTCTGCGAATAGCAAATTTCTTTTCTTTTAATACTCTGTTATCAAATTACTTATTTTATTATCTAAATATTTATTTTAATTTCAAAAATGTTTTTACAAATATTATAAGAGTTTTACATATTAAAGTATAAAAGCTACGATTAAATGATTTTAAAGAGTACAGAATTTTGAAATGCTTTTAAAGTGTTTCATTTTCAAACATAAGTATGTCAACATAGGCTACATAGGTATGTCGATATATGTAATGTTTAAGAGGTATCTTTTGAATTTTGAATGGTTGAGATTTTGATTATGTCTCTTCGCGAATAGACATGTCCCTTCATATGCTATATAAAAGGGACTGAAATTTATTAACTACTTTCTCTACTTTCTTCCTACTCCAAATTCTCATTATATATTTCATAAAATTCACTTTCTATAATCTTCAAATTCAATCTCCACTTTACTGCATTGATTCTCTACAATTTACTCACTGATTTGAAAGTATTCTATCATCAATTAAAAGACAAAGTGCTATAAAAGAGCTATATGATATTTTGTATTCAAAGTATAACTATTTTTATTTAGAATCAATAACTCTCTACTATTATTTGTTCAGATGTGCTTGTTGTCCGTTCAAATAAAGTGGGTGTGCTTATTGCCCGTTCAAATAAAGTGGGTGTGCTTATTGCTCGTTCAAATCAAGTGGGTGATCTTATTTCCCTATTAATAAAGAGTCTACCCTAAACTTGGAAAATCATGAAGGTGTATCTCATTGCCTTGAAATCGAGATTGTACTCTTGTTTTCTTGCTACCTGTTTAAAGTAGGCATTGGAAAGGAAATTTGTACATACATTATACGAGATTGGGCATATGATTAGTTAATCTGAACTAATATAAAACTCAAAATGTCATCTCTCTTGCTTTTACCTTACTTTCACTGCATTTATATATGTCTGTGATTACCTTTAACATATATATATGTGTGTGTGTGTGTGTGTTGATTATCTATGTTTGAATTTAAATCTTAAAATAATTTAGAAAAGTTCCATATAAGTTCTAAACACTATTCACCTTCCCTCTTGTGTTAAAGTAACCTTAAGATATTCACATTAGTAATACACCATTTTCCACAAATAGGTGCGGCCTAATGAGGTGCAAGAGAAGCTTTGAACTAGAGGGTTAAGATTGAAGCAGAATGGGTAAAAGGTTAGGTCCAACATATCTCCTTTTCTTCTTCTATATAAAGATCTATACCCTCATCTTTTGGAAGACTTTTGAAGCCTCTATATCCTCTCCATTTATGGCTGACTTCTCCCATTTATTCTCCCTTCATATCAAGTTCAAAACATATTGAATTTAGTGTTAATCGATAGTTAGTGGTCAACTGTTCAGAGGCTAGCAATTTGCTGAATTAGAATTAGTTCGAGGATCAGATCTCATCGTTTTAAGATGTGCTTGTGGGTTTTGGCTACAAGGTAAATTACTAACATGTCAATAAATATTAATCTACAATTATAATGTATATTTTATATTATATTGTTAGTTGGGTGAAAAGGTTCCAACATGTAAATATATTGTCACAATTTTTGATTCGTTGTATGTATATGTATATATAATTAAAAGAATTTTTACGATAATACATCTATGTGCAGCATGACTCGATATCGAAAATAACATTATTTTATTTAAATAATTATATATATAATAGTTTATAATTTAACTACTATATTACACTTATGTAAAATATGAAATATAATTTTATACATAATGTTTGACAAGAATAATATTTACAACAGGAAGAAAAAAACTTTATATATTTATATTTATTTTATATAATATTTAAATCAATTAATCATATAAATAATTATATAAATTCATATATGTATTAAAAATATTTTATATTTTATAAAATTATATTAACACGTATTATACTCTCAACTGAAATAAAAAAACATTTTTTATATT